>ML798339.1:568725-631182 GCA_009831015.1 Picea engelmannii | reverse complement strand
CTTGATGATACTACACCATTGGTACTACTTGATTAGCACAACAATTGGCATTTGTTTGAGATACCTGATTGTGGCACTTGGTTCATGATGGAGACATATCATGAGTGATATGATACATTGTTTGGCATGTTGGTAGATGCACATGGTTGCCATATTGGTAGATGCACATGTTGGCATGTTGATAAAGGCATATGATTGATACATTCCATGTATGATATATTTTGGCACATTGCATGATGTTGATGTACATAGGTGTTGTGCATGATGAGCACACATTTTGTACAGGATGTACTTGGTTGATATTCTGCTCATGATTATTTATTTCATTGTTGACATATCTTTTTCTCCATGATTCTTGGTATGGGATGTGTTTGATGCATGAACAGGTCCAAGGATCGTCATATGGTAGAATATTTTTCATCTTGCAGAGAAGATAAGGGGATACATACCCTTAGGGTGAGTCATTCTTCTTCCCATGATTCTAGGAGGATATATTTATCAGATGTATACCTAGAAAAGAGCCCTATATTTGAAGAAAGAGCATAGAGGCATAATTCCAGGAGGAGCAATGGTCACAGGGGGAGTATGTTCGATGTACTTTAAGAATTACATCGGATTGATATCCCTTGTTCAAAAGGGGAGAGATTATTCAGCGGAAACAAGACAGGGGGAGCGGCCCAAGAGGAGAATGACCCTTTTCCATTGATGTCAAGGGGGGAGAGATAATCACATTGATGTGATTGATGTCTATTGATGGGAAAGATTGATGTGGAGATTTAGTCACATTGACTATTGATGAAGAGCATGCCTTGTCTACATTTTGACATCAATATTTGGTAATTAGGGTTGACATCAATGTTGGTATTTCCATCAATGCCAAAGGGGGAGATTGTTGGATCATGTTGTCATTGATGCCAATGGTTTGATTATTTGGGAGATTGTTGGATCATGTTGTCATTGATGCAAATGGTTTGATTGATTGATGTCAAGTGATTGATTGATGTCAAATGATTGATTGATTGATGATTGGTGTAATATAATATGTATTTTCCTTAATGAGAATGCATAGATGAAGATGGATCAATGAGTTGTCATTGATATGATGAAGATGGATCAATGAGTTGGCATTGATACATGATGAAGATGGATCGTTGTGGTTTCATTGGTATATGATTCATTGTTGGAAAAATGTATAGATGACTCATTATTGTCTTATCATGATTGATAAGGTGCATAAATGGATGAATTCCAAAGTCGTCCCCTTATGGTGAAATCCCTCACGAGAAGACGCTTTGCGGATTGAGTTATCCTAGAAGAATGTTCGGAGGACCCTTGCTCTCATTATTTTCTTATCATGATTGATAAGGTGCAGAAATGGATGAACTCCAAAGTGGTCCCATTATGGTGAAATCTCTCACGGGAATACGCTTTACGGATTGAGTTATCCTAGAAGAATGGTTGGAGGACCCATGCTTGTATGTGTAATAATGAGATGAAGATCAAGGAAATTATTGGTGAAACTATACTAGATGGATAGTGCTTGTCATGCCATTTCTGGTGGTATGTGGAATGTCACATAACTCCTCATGGTTTGAGAGTTATGGCCTTACGAAGATGAAGGACCCCCACATGAAGGTCAAAGAAGTCAAAGTGACCTAAAAGAAGAAATCATTATTTAAATGATAAAGTAAAGTGAAAAAGTCAAGGTGGATTATTTAAATAATAAAGAGAAGTTGCAAAATCAAGAAATGATAAAGTAAGGTGACAAAGTCAAGGTGGATTATTTAAATAATAAAGAGAAGTGAAAAAATCAAGAAATGATAAAGTAAGATGAGAAAATCAAGAAGGAATATTTAAATGATAAAATATTGGAGAAATTTCTATTTATGGAAAGTGGTTAACCATAAAATAAGTAAAATAGGTTAAGTGACCTAGAAATGGGTTAAGTGACCTAGAGGATGAAAGTATAAATAAGATAGCAATGGTCTCTTGTAGATCATCCTTTTTGTGGATCAATGGAGAGCTTCTTGTGAGAATATCTTTTGGAGTATTGATGGAGAGCTTCTTGTGAGAGATTCTTGAGAATTTTTGGTGTGGAACACTTGAGCATATTGAATATATATAGGTGACTAAGGTAACCAAGGATAACTAAGTTGAATTTCAGAAGTAAGGTGAGGAAAAGAGGGCCAAAATTGAAGGGAGGATAAATTCTTATGATGATGTTTTCTAAGGTATGTTATTTACAGGTCATCTCACCATTTTCCCTATAACTTTTTTTCTATAATTATTCAGACCATGAAATTTCTATTCCATTGAGAAAACATACCCAAGTATCTTTGGTAAAAAAATCAACTTGTGGGTCGTTGTATTTTGGAGTAAGGATCCGTGGAAAATAGGGTTTGTGGCTATTCCTGAAACTAGTCAAAAACAGGTGTTTCGGGTAAAATCATCATAACTTCTTCATAACAGATCCAAATTCAATGAGACAAAATGTGTTGGTTAGGGTATAGCCTGTAGTATGTTTTTAAAATTTTTCAGCTCAATTCAATGAATATTTTGTGCGGGGAACGCTCTACAAGGTCTCTCTCTAGAATAAGCCAGAATTCAGCAAGGTATGCCATTTTTTCTATAACTCCTTTTCTGAGAGGTTCCAAGTAGTGCCACCTGGAGGAATTGCACAAAACACATTGAATAACATTGTTTATCAGTTTCATATCTTTATTCATTACATATACAAATTTATGATTATTTCAAGTTGGGGTTGTTGACTAATCCAAAACTAGTCATGGTTAAGACAAGCAGTTGATGAATTTGCACATACATGAGGTGTATAGTTGATTATGTTGGTACATATTGATGATTCATTGTTGATTAGTAGTTGACACATTATTTGTATATACTTGGTACATGGTTGGATTCACTTGTTTATGGTACAGGTTGATTACAAGTTGTTTGGCACAGGTTGGTGCATGGTTGGTGCACTTGTTTATGTTGACAGATTGATATATGTTGAGGATTGTTGCCTCATCTAAGTTGGTGCTGAGAATGTAAGTTGAGTCTTTCATATAGAGCTGGTGCTCTTTAGATTTGTAATCTATTTAGTTGTTGCTGAAAAACCCCCGGATTGAAGTCCATAATAAAAAGAAAAATTGTACATACATCTTGTGTTGTTTGTGTTCCTTGTGGAGATGATTTGTTGATGATTTGTTGATGATATATGTTTCTGATATGTATTCACATCTAACTGATTATAAATGACAACAATGAGTAATGAGCAAATGTTGAATGTTAACTAAGGAGTTTTTGTGTAAGAGGGAAGTTTTGGGAAAAATATCCCCACACTCATTCACCCCCCCCCCTCTAAGTGTGGTAGGTGTGTCCAACAAAGGTTGGCTCGTGATGAGACCCCCTTTCTCTTGGCTATTCCACCAAGATCCACTACCATGGTTTGGTGTCCAGATAGATGGTAGTGTCATACTGCTACATGCCCATGGTCATAATATGTCATCTCATGATGAGACCTCCCATCCACTAACTAATACCTTGAGTGTGTATTTATCTTATGGGTCCCCTTTTCTTACTGAGAATATTTTTATTTCTTTCTTGGGAATCCATGGGCGAAGCATCTCAAATGTTTCATTTTTTATTTTAATGCTTGAAAACTACTTTTACCCTCTGGTCCTTTATCCCCTACTTCCCACAAGGCAAGGTACAACCCTTCCTAGTGTGGAAAATCTCAATTCCCAAACAAAGGTAGGGGAGAAATGAAAGGAATAAATATGGAAAGTTGTAAGTATGGAGGGAATGGACGATAACCTTTCATAGACCCACCCAGTGGCAACCCATCCTAAATGGAAATCAACTTACTAGGGAATCGTGTCACCCGTCCTGGTATGAACAAGTTAAAGAGAAAAAATTCCAAGCAAACATTATGAAATGAAGGAGAATTCAATGCAACATATTCAAGTTCTTCAATAATCAGAGTGACACATACCATGATACCTGGACTCATTACCTCATGGAGAAAGATTTACTACTACTTCAGGACTAGGCTAGTGGGATGGATGTTGTTGTTGCTAATAGATGGGTTGCACTAAAGAAAAGAGGGGCCCTCCAGGGCCATGCTCAAGTCATCCAACTCTTGACACTCCATGTCTGGGACCTATGGGCCTCGAGACATGAACTCCTTAGTTGTCCCTAGGGTAGGGGATAACAGAGCACAAACTCAAATTTCACCAATTTCCATCTTCAGGATGGGTTTTTTTTCCATCTGGGCCATCTATGTGTTCCATCAAGAGAGCAAGCGAAGCTGATTTAGGAATCCCACTACAATTGGGTGGCAAGACACTTCGGTGTGGAAAAGACAGTAGCAATTTTGCAGCAACATTTCTACTGGCTGAAACTTTGACAGGATGTCAACAAGTATATATGATCATGCACTGTCTGCACCATTTCCAAACTGGCCATTAAGAAACAAGGCCTATACACTCCTCTTTCTACTCCTAACAGGCTCTTGGAATCCATCTCAATGGACTACATGTCTGGACTTCCTTCCATCAAGTGGGGAAATGACTATGTTTTTTTGGTTGTTGATTTCTTTTCCAAGATGGTGATTATGGTCGCCTACAAGAAGAGAATTATAGAAGAGGCCACTGCCAAGATATTATTTGAACGAGTGTGGGTCCACTTTGGGATCCCACAAACTATTGTCTCATATCGGTACATCTGGTTCCTTGGCACATTCTGGTTCATCCTCTGGTCACTGCTAGACACCAAGCTCACCAAGTCCATTGCCTTTCACCCCAAAATGGATGGCCAAACCAAGGTCATCAACCAGATGATCGTGCACATCATGTGCATGTACAATTCCAATAACCCTTGCACTTTGGATGAGAGTCTTCACCATGTATAGCAGAGATAGAACATAGCCATACATAGGTCAACCGGACACAACCCCATTCAGGTGGGGTTGGGATTTCAACCATTGGATCCCATGAATGTTGCACTACCCCTTGCGTCCACCCAAGAAGACTCGTCAAATGGTTCAACTGGAGCTAACAAATCTACCCAGTTCATTGAGAAAATCCAGCACATCCACCAACATGTTCAATATATTTTACGTAATTTCAATACCGAGTACAAGCAGCGCCATGATCAACACCGGGTTCCACACCCATTTCAAGTGGGAGACAAAGTTTGGTTGCACTTGCAGAAAGAATGCCTTACAGGGCCTCATCGAAATCTTCACACACTCTTTTATGGACCCTACACCATCACCAGGGTTGTGGGTGACAATTATTTTGAGCTCAACCTTCCCCCATTCCTTGGATTGCACCCAGTATTCAATGTGGACCCCATTCGGCCTTATTTTCCACCATTATTGGACACCTCAAATATAGAAGAACAGTTGACACCCACAGAGCTCAAACCTGACTACATGGAACAAGAATCCACTAGTCATATCATGGACACACGGGTCAAGGGCACTCGCCAGCAGAGGATCCATCTTTATCGAGTTGTCAAAGTAGGGAAGCTCCTGCACCAAGGCAAGTGGCTCACCTGGGGCCAAATTCAGCAGAAATTTCCTCATCTAATGGGGGAACTCAAAGAAATGGAGACCATTTCTGACTAAGGGGGGAGGATTGATACAATAGGATCTCGGCGGCCACCCAACCTTGTCCAACTGGCTCAAAACAGTTTTTTGGCAACTTACTATTTTTAGCATTTTTTCAGTTTCTGAACTTTCAGGGCCATTTTGAGGGGGGCCTAAACGACACATTTTTGTGATCGGGAACCTCAATGAAATTAAAAGGATATGATTGAGACATCATCAATACCTTTCCAACAAGCTATCGTGTGCCCTAAACGGAGATCGTATGCAAAAGTTACAACCCCGGGAATTTGATGTACTAACTTACCCCAATAGGGCCCACATGACTTTTGGAACTTCATCTCCTAGGGTTAGGTTTTTGGATGTCAAGGGTTTTTGCATTCATGTTTATTGTAAAAAGGTCTTCAAAGCCTCATTGTACTCATCTTCTTGTGAATGATTGTAGTCATCACATCTCTTCTAAGATATAAGTTTCCACCTTTCTAGCAAGCTTGTTTCAGTCTCCATTTTACAGTTCAACATATTTCTTATTTAATAGAAGTCTAGTTTTATTGTATCTCTATTTTTATTCACTGTGTCTCTATGTTAATATTATAAACCTATTTTTTCATTTTATTCTTCTAATAAATATGGATTACCAATGTCTTGCATACCTTGCGCACCAAGTTGGGTATCAAAGATTTTGAGCAACATCTAGTGCTCAAGTACCACGGTGGTCAACATAGATAAATCTAGACAGAAATGGAGTTTCTATACATCTCATCCTTAGGTGTGGCCTATTGATATGATGTCAAAATTAGGAAGAATCTTTAAAAAAAGACACGGAAGTTTGGTTCTGGTAACCCCTTAGAGGAGAAGTAGGGAAAGGGAAGTCCCAACCCGCAGAACAAAGGGTAAAGAAAAGATGGATAGCCTTGGGACAACCAGTATAAGCTATAAACAAAGAAGGACAATGGAAAGACTAAGAAATACGATGGGAAGTGGTGCGACTTCCATAACATCCCCTAGCACAACACTGTTGATTATCGCTCAAAGCAGTCATTGGTGGTAGAGGTGAAAGCCTCTGAATCATATGTGGGTTTCGACTCAAAGTTAGAACCAGATAAGGGGAGATAGATTATTGACGTGGAACCCAGTGCCACCATTGATACTGCCAAGATCCATCTCAGTGAACCTGATGAGCCAGAGGAAGGCGAGCGTCTATTTCATTCATAGATGTGGGTGAAGGGTACTCCACTACAATTCATCGTTGACAGTGGTATCCAGAAGAACCTCATCTAAGTGGCATTCATCAAGCAGCTGACCCTGCCAACAACACGACACCTGCAGCCATACACCATCGGATGGAACAACCAAGGAAGCGATCTTTGCGTCAGCCAAAAATTTTGCATGTCCTACAATATCAATCCCTTCAAAGATGAGGTATTGTGTGATGTCACTCCCCTTGAATTTGTGAAGTTATTTTTGGCCAACCTTATTTATGGAAACGACATGTTGTATATGAGTCTAGGCCTCGCAATGTTATATTATTACTTTGAACAATAAATTGTATAGGATACCCAAGCTAGTCCCACCTACTACCATTTCCTTGATCTCTTCCAGGCAATGCAAGAAGGTCATCTCTCAAACGAGGAAGTATTTCTTCTTCATGATTCACTCTCAAAGTGAGCAAAAAGTTGTAGCCACATCCATGGCCTTTGCATCCTATCTCTCCACGCAGCAGAATTAAGTGGATAAGGTCATAGAAGAATACAAAGACATCTTCTCCTCACCCATTGGGGTACCTCTACACTATCAGGTTAAGCATTCAATCGATTTAACCCCCAGCACACTGCTACCCAATGGGACAGTCTATCACCACTCTCTATTATTAAATGAGGAGATCAAGCATCAGATCTAATAACTTATCCAAAAGGAGAACATCCGACCCAACTCATCACCATGTGGAATCCAAATCATGCTTGTGCAGAAGAAAGACAGGACATGGTGACTCTGCATCGATTATTGGGCCCTAAATAAAATCACATTTAGGAACTGGTACTTGATTCCTCAAATCAACGATATCCTTTACCGTCTCAAGGGGTCTAAATACATCATTAAGATTGATCTGAATTCTTGCTACCATTAGGTCCCAATAAAGCAAACAGATGTATGGAAAACTGCCTTCAAGTCCAAACAAGGTCTTTTCGAATGGTTGGTCATACCCTTTGGTTTGACGAATGCCTCAGCAAATTTCATGAGGATGATCGACAATATCTTGCAGCCTTTCACCAACTCTTTTGTGGTAGTGTATCTGGATGACATCCTCATCTACAGCAAGACTTGGATGGAACACTTGCAACATATTCAGCAGATTCTGCACACTTTTCAACAGCACAAGCTATACGCAAATTTGGAAAAATTATCCTTCAGCATGGACAAGGTCCAATACCTAGGCTACATTGTTGATGAGAATGGGGTGTATGTTGATCCCGCCAAGATCCAGGTCATTCATGACTAGCCATCGACAAACACACTCACTGGTCTTTAAAGCTTTTTAGGCCTTGCCAATTTCTATCGTAGCTTCGTGTTGGGATTCTCCCATATTGCATGGGCCCATAGCCAAGTAATGAGGGGTGGTGGTAAGGAAAATTTAGAAACGGGGCCTGTCGCAATAGAAATAATTTGATTATTTGAAGCAGTGCTTTTGCTCATCCCCAGTGCTCTCATTACCCGTACTGCAACATCCCTTTGAGATTGAGACAGATTCTTCAGACTATGTTGTGGGCGAATTTCTCACTCAGCACGGACACCCTGTGGCCTATCATAGTGAGACACTATCAGATGTTGTATGTAAGTACCCTACTTATGAAAAATAAATGCACTCCATTGTGAAATCCTTCCTCTAATGGAGGCATTACATTCTCAGGAAGGAGATATTCATCCACACCGATCATAAGTCGTTGCAGTTCATGTAGACATAGGGAAAATTGCAGAATGACTGCCATCATAAGTGGTCCACATACTTTTAATATTTCCATATCAACATCAAGTATATGATAGGAAGCTACAACCATGTCGATGATTTCCTCAACCACCCTCTTGTTGCATCACTCACCACAGTGCTAAATTCCTGCAGCCACTAGACCTTCGAGTGGACCCAACTTTATGAGAGAGATCCCAACTTCTCTACCACCTACCAAATGTTGGGTGAAAACACAGTTGTCATTGATTTACATATTCAGGATGGGTTGTTGTGCCATCTGGTCCATCTCTATGTTCCATCAAGTGAGTTAGCGAAGCTTATTTGGGAAGCCCACTACATTCAGATGGCAGGACACTTCGGCGTTGAAAAAACAGTGGCAGTGTTGCAGCAACATTTCTATTGGTCAAAAATTCGACAGGATGTCAACAAGTATATCAGGTCCTGCACTGCCTACGTTATTTCCAAACCATACCTTAAGAAACAAGCCATTTACACCCTTCTGCCTACTACTAAAAGGCCCTGGGAATCCATCTAGATGGACTACATGTCAGGCCTTCCATCAACCAAGTGGGGAAATGACTATGTTTTTTGGGTGGTTGATCATTTTTCTAAAATGGCAATTCTAGCCACCTGCAAGAAGAGCATCACAGTCGAGGCCATTGCCAATCTCTTCTTCTAATGCATATGGGTACATTTTTGTATACCAAAAACCATCATCTCATATCGGGAGAACCATTTCCTCAGCATATTCTGGTCGAGCCTCTGGTCACTGTTGTACGCCAAGATCACCAAATCCACTACCTTCCACCCCTGGATGGATGGCCAAACTGAGGTCATCAACCAGATGATCTTGCATATCCTATGCATGTACAATTCCAAGAATCCCTACAAATTGGATGAGAGTCTTCCATATGTTTAGTACAGGTACAATAGATCCCTACATAGCTCAAGTTGCCATAGCCTCTTTCAGGTGGGGTTGGGATTTCAACCATTGGGTCCCATGGATGTTGCACTACCCCTTGCGGCCACCCATGCAGACTCATCCCATGCTCAAACTGAAGCCAACAAAGCTACCAGGTTCATTGAGCAGATCTAGAACATCCACTAATAGGTGTAGGATATTTTATAGAAGTCCAATGCCAAGTACAAGCAATGCCATGATCAACATCGGGTGCCACACAAGTTTCAGGTGGGAGATCAAGCTTGGTTGCACTTGTAGAAGGAAATCATTACGGGGCCCCATAGGAATCTCCATCCACTCCAATATGGACCTTACACCATCACCAAGGTTGTGGCTGATAATTCTTTAGACCTCAACATTCCCCCCTTCCTTAGATTGCATCCAATATTTAATGTGGACCTCCTTTGGCCATATTTTCTACCATTATTGGACACCTCAGAGATAGTAGAACAGTTGACACCAAAAGATATCAACCCTAACTGCATGGAAAAAGAATCCACTTATCATATTGTGGACACACAGGTCAAGGGCACTCACCAACAAAGGATCCAGCTTTATCGGGTTGTCAAAGAGGGAAACTCCTACACCAAGGCAAGTGGCTCATCCAGGGCCAAATTTAGTAGAAATTTCCTCATCTAATCGGGGAACTGAACACAATGGATACCATTGCTTCCTAATGGGGGATGATTAATCCAGGTGGATATCGGAGGCCACCCACCTATTCCAACTAGCTCATCATAGCAATTTCTCAGTTGGCATTTTTTTCCTAGTTTTCAGGTCTTGAACTTTCAGGGCCATTTTCAGGCCCTAATCAACGTTTTTAAAGCTCTCCATATTCAAATTGTATACTAAGTCAAAATTTGACGGAATAATGTTTATTCCTCATATATACCTTTCTAATGAGCTATCGTGTGCCTAAAACGAAGATCGTATGCAAAAGTTACGACCCCGGGAAGTTGATGTACCAACTTACTCCAACAAGGCCCACATGACTTTTGGTGCTTCATCTCCTAGGGTTAGGTTTTTGGATGTCGATGGTTTTGGCATTCATCTTTATTTTAAAAATGATTTCAGAGCTTTATTGTACTTATCTTCTTGTGAATGAGCATTGCTATCACATCTCTTCTCAAAGATAAGTTTCCACCATTCTAGCAAGCTTATTTGAATCTGCATTTTACAGTTTCAGCATATTTCTTATTTAATAGAAGTCAAGTTTTACTGTATGTTTGTTATTATTCATTGTGTCTTTGTGTTAATATTATAAATCTGTGTTTAAATTTTTTTCCTCTCATAAATCTGGATCAGGATTTATGTGGACTTTTGGATAGGTCATTCCCTATTTTGTATGTGAACGTTGCAGCTAGGGTGGCCAAGGATCATTCCTTGCCCAATTTTGAGGCCTCCCAAGTCAATTTTAGATGGAAATTTTCACCCCAAGGGAAAATTTTCCCCCTTAGAAGAGTGATGTCACCTCTTTTATGAGGGTTTCTAGCATGTAAATCATTTTTTCATTGTATTTTGACTTAGTCTCCAAGTTATGTGGATGACAAGTCACTTTTATTGTATTTCCTTAACCTAGTTTTAGGGAATAAAGAATGAGAAGGAGTTGTGAGCCTCATATATATAAATAAAGGAACTCCTCTCATTTAGATCGTTGTGAATTTTTGGAGATAATTTTCAATCCATTATTAGAAGATATTTTACTCACTTTTTTGTTGTCAAATCTTGGAGCTCTTTCTTTCTTGGTTATTCTTGTTTGTAATTCAAAGACTATTGTGAATATATAAGTTTCTACTAAAGCTATCAATATTGATCCATTGATGAGTTTCTCAACTACTTGGAAGGAGGATGTCTAAGGTTTGTATCTCCTCCATCTTCCTTAAAATAATTTGGTAAGTTCTTATCTCTTGTCTTGATTAGTTTTATACTCCTTGGCAAGGGATTTAAGTATTTTTCCCAATATTTTATTGATATTGTTGGTGAAGTCTATTCCCTTGAGGAAAACCTTATTGGAGGGCCTTGGTTTTCATGGTTTGTCTTGATTATATAAGGGACTACTATCCTTGAGGCACTGGTCTCCCACTCTAGTCCACAAACATTGAATAACCACATCATAAAGGGGCATAATTCTTGACCACATTAGCCATGAGTGGAGATAAGGAACTAATCTTAACTCTCAACAACCAACCACAAAAATTCCTAAAAATTAAAATGTTTTCTTTTAATTCATATTAAATATAAAATTACAAAAAAAATATAAAATATATACCATCAAAAAATATGTATTCATTGTCTAATGCAAAGTTAATAGTTTATTTTCATTTTCTAAACATTTTGTCCAAGGGTTTATCATAAATTGTTGATATTCAACCCTAATAGGGAAAAGTATCCCTCCAAATTTATGCTTAAAGGTTTTATCTAACATTTTTTATCAATTCTGGAAATTAAATTGCACCAAATAAAATTGGAATTGGTCAAACCCTAAAGCTAGGATTTAACACTAAAAGGTGAATTATAACCCTACCCTAGATATATTTTCACTTATGGATTGTTTATAAAGGATATCTAACACTTCTTTATGGTTAAATTTGTCTCTTAAGTGCTTCATAGTTGTTATTTTACATTTTGGATGTTTTTGGTGAAACCCTGGGGGATTCACCACTTTCTTTGCAAGTTTGAGTTAGTTTATTTGTTATTATTCATTTATACTTGAAATTATTCATTTTTGGTTTTTTTTTACATATTTTATTCATTTCTCTAACCAATGTACCTAACGTTTATCATTACAAGTGTTTTTAGACACACTTGGGGTGCTTTTCCTCACCCAAAATCTACATTTTCTGCGTTATTTATCATATATCAGATTTTGGAATCTGTGTACCACATAAATCTTGTCCAATTTTCAACGTACATATGTAACTCAATTATATGATGTGTTCTTTTTTTATATGATTATATCTCACTCTTGTGCAGTAAAAGGTACGTGTTTCTTCATCCAAAGAATGACATCATAGAGCTCATTTATATTTATTTTGTAACATATTTATTTTAGATATCAACACTTATTTAATTAACTCCTAACCCTCTTTATATTGTGGTATTTATTTCCCTAGTTCGTATTTGAATTTTCTCAAGACATTTGGAAAGTCCATTGGCACTAGTCTACCTAACTATACACCGAGGTGTGTGTTTTGGAAGTGACTTGTATCATAAGATACCCTGAGGTACTATATAGGTTCATTTTTTGTAGAATGGGATACCCCCATGGATTCAAAGAGATAGCCTAAATTGAAGGGGAAATTTTGCTAAGGTGACAGTGGCGTGTTTCTTGTGTTGTTCTTATCCCCATTAGCACCTCTACAAAGGATTCTAATTTGGGTAGTAACACCCCCAAAAAAACACTTTTAGGGGTAGTTAAAAATTATTATTAAACCATCAATAAAAGGAATAACTTTTAACATTAGTTCTTTTCAAGGAAATTTTTTCCAAACTGTTAGCACTAGGAATCACCCTCATACTGTAAGGAGGATAAGCCCATTACCCATCAGTTTATATGTCACAGGTAATTGAGTTTTGAGTGGTCAAATGGAGAAAACTTAATAATAATAGAATTCTAACTCAGAAATTTGTACTAGCATACACCAGCCATTGAAGTCTTGAATCAACTTCAGTTAGTAAGTTGGAGTAAGGGTGAGTAGGAGGAAGATTTAGTGAGAAAGGTGTAGAGGTCTGCTATGAACATCAGATTTTCCAGCAGCCTAAGGAGGAAAAACTTAAACACAAGGTCCTCTTGGATTCAAATTTCAAGGAAGCTGAAAGAATTCATAACAATAGTATAATCAAACATTTATCATAATACAGTTACAACAATCCATGTGAATCAATAAAACATGAAATATCTCAGTATCATAGGCAAATAAGATGGAGAAGAAGTTGACTTTCATTAAACAAGATATCTCAAAAACAAATACATAACCAGAGAACCAATGTTCTTCATCAAAATATTACAATAAGGGAGCCTAGCTCAACCATCGACCTTTTACAAAATATCAAAACTACCTATATATAAGAAGAACTGCTACAACCATCAAGAGTGTGATCAGATTGCTACATTCAAAGATTTTAGTCAGTGTCTTCTCTGTCGGACTGTGCAGACAATCTCATGTTGTCAGATGTGAGCTCTAATCTGCCAATCCATTTCTGTCTTTCCATTTATGTGATGAGACGAGGTCTCAACCACCACTCTCATTCTCAGTAACTGCCTTCATCGAGATCAAGATGAGGCCTGACACCCATGAATGTTCTTAGACTGTGCCAACGACTTCTGCGAGTCAATTTTGACACCTCGAGGCCTTGCAAGTCTTCTTCTGTGACCAATATTGTCGTTTTAGGAAACTCGAGCTTCAGGTGATAGCTCCTTCTTCATCACTCTTCTGTGCTTGTGACCTGGTGCTTCGGGACTTTACAATGTTTCTCATTTTAAAACTCCCGAAGTAAAATTCTCGGAGTGACAGATCTGATGACGCGTGGATCTTGCTAATTGAACGGTCCAGATCTATTTCAGGCTTCGGCCATTGATTTCAGGCCTGGAATGAATCTCTCTGAGTGTTGTTCTTTTCGCTCTTGTTGCGGCCTGCGGCCCTTGACAACTTTATGTGATAACATTTGGCTCCACAGGGAATGGCATGCTCCCTTCGAGCTGCCAAGAACAAGTAATTTTAGTGCCTTAGTTGTTGGGCTATGGAGTCATTCTTTGAAACATCATACTGAATAAAACAGGCCGACACGTACACTATTCTAAAAATGAAAGCAAACACACCTACTCCTGAGGGATCTTATTTATGTACAAAACCTAAGTTAACTGACTTTTACAAAATGGTAGGTGAAAGAAAAATTCCACGATAACCATTCAAACTGTTTGATAATTGAATCCTTCGCTTCACTACAAATGATCCATAAAAGACAAGGAAATCATGACAACTGGTTAATTTCATTCTTATGATCACCCATATTACCTTCAAATGTTGATAAAGAGATCAAGCCTGCATGATCCAAAGCATTTGAAAAGTGTAACTTTATGTACTCATCGACAAGGTCGTGAAGCTGAAGGCAATGCATGATTAACTTATGAAAGGTTACCTTCATTGTTTCAAAGTTTTTGACAGCTCGCTTGATGTCCTCTATAGGCACACTTGATTGAATGACAGCCACAGGCATATGTGGATCAAAAAGATGCTTGCTACAAACTATAGGTACAAGTGGAAGAAGGTTGGTTGTAGGAGGTTGTTGATCCACTGATGATTGTGGATTTACTTCAGGCTGTGTATAAATGACCTCTTCATGTGCCTCAACTAAGGGTTGCTCCTGGTCAAATTTTATGTCTTCCGTGACAACGCCAAGCTATGCATCATCCTTACTATCTTCATAGTGATCAAATACAAGATAAGATTGATGCTCATCATCACTAGGATATTCATCAAAAAGGGGATGTCTTTCATATCTATGATCAGCCTTTAAATCAGTAATTTATCAGGAAAATAACTGTTAAAAATGTTTATTTTAGGAACAGTAGTAACCATTGCTCCTAGTTGTTCATACACATGATTTCTATCAATACAAGGTTGTTCATTGATACATGCTTCGAAGACAAAACCATCCACATATTTTCCTTCATACGGACAACAAGAAAAAATTTCCTTACGCTCAGAGTTGAAATGATATTAACTTTGAATCCTGCCACAAGCTCGGAGGTTCTCCTCCACTTCCCCAACATCCATGAATAACTGAGATAAAGATGTTTATTTCCTTTCTCTCGGGTGAAGGACAAGATCTAAATGTTGAGCCATGGCATATTACACCATGGCAGCAGTCTCTGTGGGTCTAATATCTACAGGCATATTATGATACACATGGTAAAACATCTTGTTCAAGACATCCAAGGCTTCCTCTTCCCCTCTCCTCAAGGCATTAAAATCATCCCAGTACTGATCAAGGGACTTGTTTTCACCCCACCACTTCAAAAATGCATTTCATAATTCAACCCAGGAACCAATGGAGTCATCTCCCAAACATTTAATCCACACAACAGCATCTCCAAACAACAAATTTGAGAACAATCTCATGGCAACATCATCATGAGAAATCTCAAATTGACCAACAAAGTTCTCAAAGGCCTCCACATGCCTCTCAGTTATAACATGATCTTCCCCAAAAAAATGAGGAAGATATTTAACGAAATAAGGAGGATAAGGATGAAGGTGATATGGAAGATTTAAAGGTTTAAACAGACTGTCTCTGATTCTAGTTTGAAAACCAGTGCGTTAAATATGAGGCTGAACACACTGATGGAAAGGCTCAACAGTAACAGCAGGATGTGATGAGATTTGAGGAGGTTGTGGATCAGTTTCAACCTCCTCAGGTATGCAAGGGTGATTGAATCTGGGAGGGATCTCAGTATGAAGTTTATCCTTATGAATAGGTTGATTTGAGGATATAGTATCAGCATCTACAACACAGGAATAAAGTATGGCTTCTTCCTCCAAGGATGGATATATAAAGGAAGGCTGGTGATCAATCGAATAAACAAAGAAAAATATGATCCTCTTTATATGTGAAGGGAAAAACAAAAATGAGTTGATAAAGAATAACAAAAGTTCATGCAAAAAGATCATAAGTTGATACCTAGTCATTCCCTTCATCTTTATGTCAACAGGATATTCCCCAATGGAGTCTCTGATTGTGGAGTCACCAGGTAGATGATTACAGTCAATTTTATGTATCCCTCTCTTGTCTACCATCAAGAGTTGGATCTATGTCGTTCTTCCCAGGGAGCTCTTCAATCTTCTCAAATCCATCCTTGACAACAACACCATTTATTTTAGCACTGGGAATCACCCTCAGATTGTAATGAGGATAATCCCAATACCCATCAATTTATATGTCACACGTAATTGAGTTTTGAGTGGTCAAATGGAGAAAACTCAATAATAATAGCATTCTAACTCAGAAATCTAGACTAGAATGCACCAGCCATTGAGGTCTTGAATCAACTTCAGTCAGTAAGTTGGAGTAAGGGTGAGTAGGAGGAATATTTAGGGAGAACGGTGTAGAGTTCTTCTATGAACATCAGATTTTCCAGCAACCTAAGGAGGAAAAATTTAAACACAAGGTCCTCTTGGATTCAAATTTCAAGGAAGCTGAAAGAAATCATAACAATACTATAATCAAACATTTATCATAATACAGTTACAACAATCCATGTGAATCAATCAAACATGAACTCTCTCAGTATCAGAGGCAAATAAGATGGAGAATAAGCTAACTTTCATTAAACAAGATATCTCAAAAACAAATACATAACCAAAGAACCAGTGTTCTGCATTAAAATATTACAATAAGGGAGCCTAGCTCAACCATCGACCTTTTACAAAATATCAAAATTGCTTGTATATAATCAGAATTGTTGCAACCATCAGGAGTGTGATCGGATTGTTGCATTCAAAGATTTCAATCGACGTCTTCTCTGTCATATTGTGCATACAATCTCTTGTTGTCAACGCGAGCTCTAATCTACCAATCAATTTATGGCTTTCCATTTATGTTTTGAGACGATGTCTCAACCACCGCTCTCATTCTCAGTAACTACCTTCATCGGGATCAGGATGAGGCTTGACACCCATAAATGTTCTTAGACGGTGCCAACGAATTCTATGAGTCAATTTTGACGCCTCGAGGCCCTGCAAGTCTTCTTCTGTGACCAATACGGGCGCTTAACTTGAGCTTCAGGCGCCAACTCCTTCTTCATCACTCCTTCATGCTTGTGACCTCGGGCCGTGACCTGGTGCTTATATTCAAGGTGCTTCGGGACTTTGCAATGTTTCTCATTTTAAAACTCCCGAAGTAAAACTCCTGGAGTGATAGATATGATGATGCATGGCTCTTGCTAATTGAATGGTCTAGATCTATTTCGGGCTTTGACCATTGATTTCGTGCCTGGAATGAGTTGCTCTGAGTGTTGTTATTTACGCTCATGGCTATGGTCTGCGGCCCTTGACAACTTTATGTGATAACACAAACCACCACTAATTCTCACTTATAGTGACAAAAAAACAACCACCCATAAAGGCCTAAAATGTATTAGTGAAATGGGAGAAAATCATTAGTTTTAAGGTAGAAGGGGATATGAACACAATATTATCAATCCAATACCTCAAAACCAAAACTGTAATCAAGAGCATTCCATGCACAAAATACTAATGGATTCAAGTAAAAAAAGAGAAAACAACCTAGCTCAAAATGCATGAATGATTACAAACTCAAGTTTAGGAATTTTGAGGCAAACATACAAGAATCTTCATTGTAAATTAAGCTCATAGAAAGTATAAAGTAAATTGAATTTCTCAAGAACTTATAGAATTAAGGAATTCTAACTAAACTGCCATAATTTTTCAAGAAAATAATTGAGATATTACATGAAAGAGGGGATTTTCTTGGGAAAGTTATGTGGGAAAATTGGATAATTGTAACCTCACCTAATAATAAAAGGGCTTTTTGTTGAAATTTTGATACAATTTTTTGGTTAATTATAAAACAATCTTTTCTTCTCATTTCAAAGACTAATGTTTGATTTTGTGAAGTTGTGTGGAGTATTCTCGCTACTTAATATGAATATGAATTTGAAGTCTATGGGGATTAATATTAAGTTATTGTAGAGTACTCTAATATAGATAATGTTGGTTATTTCTTTATCTTTCACCTTGTTCTAACCAATACGCATGATTCTATAATTTCTATAATTCCAAGGTTTCTTGTTTATTATGTTTATTATATAGATATTTCAACATGTGTAATTTATAGTGAGGTATTTCATATTTACAAGTTGCCTTGATCTCATTGTCTCATGTCTATAAACAATATACTTTCTACTTTCCTATCTAGGAGCATATTAGAATAGTATTTCACTTCATTTACATTCTATATTCAAATTTAGGATTTAAACTTCACAATCAAAACTAGTAAGACTTGTTGGGATAGAATCCATATGGGTTCCCTATTTCAAAAAGGTTGAAGTCTAATTGGAATTTCCTGGTGGAGAGAACTTGAATTGTTGACAAAAGCAATTTCTCCCTACCAACAAAGTTAGCATTAGAAGTAAGGAACAACCATGAAAGGCTAGTAGAATACATTTTCCATCACGAGATTCTTATTCAAACTCTGATAGTCATGAATCATTACCCAACCGCCCATCATTTGAAGGTGAACAAATTTTTCAGGACACTAAGACTAATTTTCATAACCTTGAAACTTTGTAGATTGAACCTGAGTTGAAATTGAACATTTTTTTGATTATCCCTACACTATCCCTATTAGGCATTGGGTGTAACCTGATATGAAAAAAATAAACAGAACTATAAATTGTTGAAGAGGAATAACTTTCAAATAAAATAGGTGGTGTCTTGAGACATCATTTTAAGAACAACACATTATGATCATAAAATCACAATGGATATTGAACACACGCACCATGTTCAATATCGATATATGACTCACATGATAATGACCCATCGAGTCTATTATTTATAGCCTCAAGATCTAACTAGCTTCCTTGGAATTGGGAAGATCTTGTCCACATACAATCGTCAATGGTTAGAGTTGACTTTGTCAAATCCACATTGTCTAATTGTCTCGACAAGGATGCTTGACCCGGACGTCCACGCATCCAAATTTTAGTCAATTGCTCGATCGGTCGATCCACAGACCAACTATCTTCAACTAATAGTCAATTTTTCGATCAATAGGCTTGTTGACTACTCGATCAATTGATGTAGATATCAGGTTGATCACCTGACCAACTATTTCCAAATATTGATCGATCGCATGACCAATTGTTTCTAGGAGAAGTGTGATAAACCATCGAAACCTAAGGTTCCAAAACCCCCCTGTTAACACACATCCATAGAGATTCAAGAGGTGAAATTAAGTTAGCAAGACACCCTCCCATAATTGTAGTTTCTTGAATCCCAAGTAGTGAACAAAAATTGAAAAAATTAGTCTCGAACAAGGGTTTTGTAAAGATATCAACAATCTGATCATTTATTATGTAACAAACAAGAGAGGGAATTTCTCTTGAACCAAATATATCAATTAGTGAGCATGGATATCAACATGCTTCTTCTTACTATGTGCAACAGGGTTGTCAGCAACTTGAATGACATGTTGATTATCACAGTAAAGTATAGTCGAGGTCTATATAGGAAATCCAATCTCACCCAAGATTTGGCGAATCCATACTGCCTCTATACTTGTATGAACAGTACCACAATACTCTACTTCAATAGAGAGACTACCTTTTGTTTCTTGCACAACCAAACAAAGGGTCCATTGTTGAAGCTAAACACATAGACAGAAGTTGACTTCCGATCATCACTATCGCCTTCCCTACCAAAGTCAATCATGAAGCTGACCAACGAATCTGAACTTTGACAATATTTGATGCCAAGGTGAGTGGTACCCTTGATATAGTGAACATCATTTTCATTTATTTCTAGTTCTCTAGGATCCTGCATAAAATGAGAAACCACACTAACATCAAAAAAAATGGCAGGTCGAATGTGAGTAAGATAAATGAAATTGTTGACCAGTTTTTGATAGAGAGTATCATCGACTTTGGGAGTCTGGCAAGTTTTTCTTATCTTGAATCTAAATTAAAAAGGAGTAGCATGGGTTTTATAATATGCCATCTTAAAATGTGTCAAGAGGTGCATTACATACTTATATTGAGAAATGAAAAAACCATCAGATAGTGGTAATACTTGAAGACCCAAAACATAATGCAGAATACCAAAAGTTGTAATGTCAAAGGAGTCAACAAGTTGTTTCTTCAAACTAAGAATGAGATCAATTTCATTGTGAGTTATGAAAAGTTCATCAACATATATAACAATAATCAAGGTGTTTGCATGAGTATGGAGTACATATAAACTGTGATCAGATTCACAATGTTTGAAACCAAGTCAAAGAAATAAATGTCAATCTTAGCATACCAAGCTCTAGGATCTTTCTCCAAACCATAAAGAGACTTATGAAGTCAACAAAAGAGGTTAGAATTTGTCACAAAACTAGGAGGTTGTTCTATAAAAAATTCTTCAGATAGGTCACCATGAAGAAAATCACTCTTCACATCCATCTAGTGGATATACCATGCAAAACTAGCTTTAAGGAAAAGAATCAGTTGAACACAGTTCATATTCACAACAAAGGACAAGGTCTCACTGTAGTTGATCCCTTATTGTTGATAAAATTCCTTCATAACCAATCAATATTTATGACACTCAACAACACACCTTGAAAGGTAAATTTGGTATTGTAGACCCAGCGACACTTCACAATGGTATTCCCTTGAGGCTAAGGAACTAAATCCCAAGTTTGATTCTTCAATAGAGAATCCATTTATGTTTTCATAGCCTACTCACATTCAAGTTGTCCTTGTGCATCTGAGTAGGTAACAGGATCATAGGTTTCAAGCATACGAGCCATCAAAGCAACACTGGCATGTTTTGTTTGACTGCGAATTTGTCATCTTGAAGAAACGTCATTGACATCATAACGAACATCTTCAATTGTTTTGGCAGCCCATTTGGGTAGACAAGAAAGGGGTTATTTTTTGTTCATTACAAAAGGTCAAGCAAAAGTTGGAACATTTTCAGTAAAAGGAGATGTTGGATTAGTCGAAACAAAAATCAATTGACTAGTTGAATCAGAGGTTGATGGACCAATCAAAATAAGAACAAAGTTTGACTATCCAATAGAAGGACTAAAAAATGGAACAAAATATCCAAAGTCAGAAACAACATCAAAGTGATTATCTAGTAACAATCCAGAGGAGGCATTCAAAAAATTGATGTTAGAAGACATCTCATCAAACCATACATTTATTCGAATAATGAATTGTTTTTTGACAAGGTCAAACAATCGATAGGATTTTGACTCTTCAAAGTATCCCATCATGATGCAATCATGATTCTTTGCATCCAATTTCTTTCTACAATCATTGGAAATATGGGCCTAGAAAACACATCCAAACACACATAGGTGGTCAACTGGGGGATTCCTTCCACACCACTGTTCAACTAGATTCACAGAAGAAATGGCTCGAGTTGAAATGCGATTACGTAGATAGATAAATAGCTTCAGCCCAAAAGCGAGGAAGTAGGTATTTTTTATGCAAAATAAATCAAGCCATTTAGAATAACGTCCAATTCTTGTGTTCTGCAATGCCATTTTTCTAAGGGGTATGAAGAATCGACCACTTCCAGTTGATACCATATTGAACCAAGTAATATTCAAAAGGTTGATTCACATATTCACCACCATTTTCTGATCTCTAGCACTTGATGGGTTGACCACTTTGATTTTCAACAAAGGCCCTAAATTATTTTAAATTTTCAAGGACCAGATTCTTGTTTTTTAGGAGATAAACCTAAGTGAAACAAGAGAGATCGTCAATAAAAGTAAAAATATACCTTGCACCTGATAAGGAAGGTAGATTGATGCAATGAACCATCTCTAGGAGGTTTTTTGCTCGCCATGATTTTTTAGATTCACGCATCCTCTACATATTCAATCAAGGGGAAAAAAATTTGGTAGACCAGCAACCATATTCTAAGTTTCCATCGACTGCAGACTTCAAAAATTTAGGTCTTTGTTCTATGCATGCCAAGTTCAACTCTATTCATCAGTGTGATCAATAAGAGAAGATGATTCAAAGTCAGGTCAAGTTGTGTCACAAAAATTATATAAACTATCCTTCGGGTCGAGAAACCATCCGGTGACAATCAACTAACCTTTCTTCAAATTTCAAACAAAGAACTGGTCTATATAAAACTCCACAACCTTACATGTCTATGTTAATTGAGAAAAAAACAACAATTTGGCACTGAGGTTCGATACATGATAGACGTTGAGAATTATCCCATGTCAACAGGGAACATCACCATGACTAGCAATGTCAAGAGAAAATTCATCAGCAACATACATATTTATCTCCACAACTTTATCTAAGGACATGAACAAGGAATAATCCTTATCCATATGATGAGTGCATATAGAATCGATTACCCATTCATTCTACACAGAATGAGAAAGCAATTCTTGAGAATTTTCAACTTGGAAGGTGAAATTATCAACAAGTCAACGAATAGTGGAAATGTCTCCTTCAAGGAACTTGACCTTCTCCTCTAAGTCATCTCTCTTCTTGTATTACTTTCTCTCCACATGTACAACCTTTCTTTAGTACTAACATATCATCGTATTTCAATTATGATGAGGTGCATTTGTTTTCCCTTTATGTTTATGTCGACGAATATAGGTTTTTGTATAGGGGTATCAAACCATCATTTTTCCTTGTGATTCACCTTACTCTTTCCCTTGATAAAGTGAACTTGATTTTTTCCACCAAGATTTCAGTCATTAAGAAATATCTACTGATCAATAATCTATAGGCCATAGAAAGCTTCAAAAGTGTAATCCTTACCATCTTCCTTGTGTGCCTACCAGTTGGTGTGGAAATTTGAAACAAACATGTCGAATGGTGTTCTCATATTCATCGGGACCATCTCAATGAGTTTTCCATCTTTCTTCAAATAATTGTTTCCAAATTTTCCCAATTTCAATTGCAATTCCTTCACACATGCCAAATATTCCTCAATTCTATCAAAATAATCAAGATTTAGAGAGACCAACTCTTTCTCTGACTGCATGATGTGGATTTCATCAAATCTATCTAATAGAGACTTCAACTTCTTCCATACTTGATGAGGGGATTCGATTTCGCTGGTGTGAAATCAAATCTCCCATGAGATATAGGTTGTAATGACCACCACAATCTCATCCTTCTTCCCATCAACAACGAATTTGAACTAATCATCTATTGGATCTAGAATCATAGTATGTGTATATTGCCACTGTCCTTTACTCTTCAGTAGGGTTTCCATGCTTGGTTCCCAAATAGCATAGTTTGATCCATTCAAAACAATAGGATTGATATTTGAATCCATCTTTGATATCTAAACAAATATGATCTATTTCCACAAGTTATAGTCAGTAAGTCATCAGCCCAGAGTCAATCACAAAACAAATCCAACTCGACAAGATTTGTGGAGAAAAGGTGAGGTCAAAAAAAGTTTCTCTAATACCATGTTGGGGATTGGGTGTAACCTAATACGAAAAAAATAAACAAAAATGCAGATAATCAAAGAAGAATAACCTTCCAAGAAAATGGATGGTGCCTAAAGACACCATTACATCACTTAATCACAACGCATTTTGATCAAAACATCACAATGCATATTGAACATGCACACCATGTTTAGTATTTTCATATGACTCACATGATGATGACCCATTGAGTCTTCTATTTATAGCCTCAAGATCTAACCAACCTCCTTGGAATTGGGAACATCTTGTCCACATACAATCGTCAATGGTTAGAGATTACTTCGTTAAATCTACATTGTCTAATCGACTTGAAAAGGATGCTTGACCCAACCATTCATGCATCCAACTCGTATTTAATTTCTTAGTTGGTTGATCCACCAACCAACTGTTGGTCGATCCACCAACCAACTGTTGGTCGGTTGTCTGATCAATAGGATTTTCGACTACTCAACCAACTGATGTAGATATCTTATTGATAGCATGACTAACTATTCCCAGATGTTGGTCAACCACCCGACTAACTATTTCTAGGATAATTTTGATGAACCATTAGAACCTAAGGTTCCAAGAATCCCCAACCATGAGTTACAAAATTTTCCTTGGATTACTCGAGCATACTCTCACCAAATTGGAAAGTTATCCATTATTCATCAATTGCCAAGGAAAACTAGAATGAAAATGAACAATTCAAGCAACCAAGGAGGATATCTTTGTGGATAACTTAGAGGATTTAGTGAACCTTTCTCTTAATGAAATTTTGGGTACATTGGACCAAATCCCAATAACTCCTCACCCTATAAATCCACCTTTTAGTTCTTCAATCTCTTTGAATTCAAATCTTGATTCTGAATTTGATAGGCATGAAGTTCTAAATTGAATATCCATTACTGGTAACCAAAAATAACTATATTAGTTAACTCATGATTCCTTGGAAATCCCAAGGCAACTCCATGATTTACTCAAGTACCCAAAGCATTTGTTGCCAAATTTTGATCCTAGAAATCATAACTTCCAAAAGACCACATAAAGAAATTTAAGGAATTTATTTTGCTTGTTAGATTGATGAGAATACAACATAAGGATGTAGTATGTTGAATCTTCCCTTATATATTTGAAAACAAATCCTATACCTCATATTTGAGTCTGCCTATAGGTTCCATAACTAGTTAGGAGGATTTTGAAGAATAGTTTATGACAAATTTTGCAAATGAAAAAATCCTAGTATATATAGTTTTGGGATTGACCAGAATGAAGATGGATAATAAAGAGTGAATGAAATGTTTTAAAAAGAGATTTACACATATCCTCAATAGGATACTAACCAATTCCAAACCTTCTCAAGATGTTATTGGAGTTTTATACCTCACCCCTAGCTTTGCCTATTACAATATTTTTAAATAGAGCAGGAAATACCACTCTTCTTGAAACATTTGAAGACGCTGAGAAAGATGAAATGGTGATGGTGAGTTTAAAAGATAACCCTAGAGCTGAAATTAAAAAGGACACATCTATTACCAAAAAGACATTATCCCTAACAAAACCTAATTTGGAAAGGGAAAACAATGCATTACTAAGAAATTTTCGAATCAAATTATTCTCTTAGTAATGCATTGTTTTCCCTTTCTACTTTTCAAATTAGGTTTTCCCTTTCTACTTTTCCATATAATTTATCCTATAATTATCATCATGACCCCATATTCAGATCCACCTAAACTCGTATCTATAACAAGGTAAGTATATAATGATATACTTACTATAACATAATTAGAACATGAATGTAATAACTAGAATAGAGTGTAGACAAATAATGCAATCCATAATACAAATGGATATATTCACGATAAAATTTTGTCCAATGTAACTTCATTCAAAACTTAAATCTTCTATATGAAAAAATATTTCCTTGGGTATTGTGAAAATCTCAAGGAATCAAGGAGAGATAAGGAAATAGGTAAATAGGAGAGAGAAGAGAAGAGGGAAGATAATATGGAAGAGGAAGAAGGAAGAAAGAGGTGGAAAAGAGGAAGGGGGAGAAGAAGAGGAGGAGGAGGGGAATAAGAACTAGAGGAAGAGGGGGGAATCCAAAAAAGAAGAATAGTTTAAAAACAAGAGGAGGAGGAGGAGAGGAAGAAATCCAAATAAGAAGAATAGTTTAAAAACAAGAGGAGGAGAAGAGGAAGATAAAGAAGAATGAAGGAGTATGAGGAGACAAAGTGTAAGAGGAAGAGGATTATTTTGGGAAAAAAGAAGATGAGGAAGGAGGAATTTGGAAAAAAGAAAGGATTATTTGGGGGGAAGTGGAAAGAGGAAGAAGGAGGGGAATTATAAGAGTAATAAGAAGAGAGGGAGAAGAATATGAGGAGGAAGAAGGAGGTGAAGAAGAGAAGGAAGGAGGACTTGAAAAATAAGAGGAGGGGGAGGAAGAAATAATGAGGAGGCCACACTATCCATGCAAAAAATCCCCAACCCATGAATAGAATATGGAGAAATGTGATATATTTTCCCATTAAGAGATAAACCATGGAAGAGTAAGGAGGATTTGGGGGGAAATGAAGGAGGATTTTGGGAAAAAGAAGAATAAAAAGGAAGATTAGAAAAGGAGGAGGAAGGAGGAGCGGGAAAACAAGAGGAGGGGAGGGGGAGGAGAGAAAGAATAAGGAAGGAGGAGGATGAGATAAAGTGGAAGAGGAAGGATAATTTGGGGAAAATATGAAGAGAAACGAGGATTGGGAAAAAGAGGAAGAGGAAGAGGAAGGAATATTTTTGGAGCATGAGAAATAGCAAGAAAGAGAAGAAAAAGAGGAGGAGAAAGAGATTAACTCAATCCCCTAAATCCTACATGTTTTCATTTTTTGTTGAATTTATTCTAATTATTTATTGGTAAACCCCTACCTATGGTAACTATACCTCTAAATACACATACACTACTTCCAAAATGCATACCCTACCCCTAAAACCCATAGATATACAATTATGTTTTTAAAATATCCAACCCTTCCCTCAAATAGCATGCCTCCAATGAATCCCTATTACACTTGTATTTGTCACCATAGGCCTTGAGGAGAACCAAATGACATTTTAATGTCGAAATCATGAGAAAATTGCTTGTAAATCACCACATTTTATCCTAGTCATGCCTTTCCTAGGAAGAAGGGAAGTTGGTTGTGGATTCCTCATAAACAAGTCATGAACAGTTGATGGTTTCCCATAGATAACCCAGAGCCACACCCTTGATCTTCTAGATTTGGAGATTTCTGAGGAGAACAACAAGAGATGGGTTGGCCATGATGCATTATTGAGCATGGAACTTGTGCATGAATTGTTTTCGCCTAGTTCACATGCCTTGAACCTATCTCCAAGCTTAACTACATTCCTATAATAAAAGGCCAAGTTAAGGGAATGGGAACCTAAGAATGGACTATCAAGATTCCTCACACTGGTAAAAATCAATCAAGAGTTGTGTTGTCCTGATTGGCTATAGTGTTGGTCATCGGGAATTAACAAAAGAGAGAGCTTAATAGGAGGTGATAGAGTCTGTCATATTCTTTTTATGATACAGAGAATTTCCTCACTTCTTCCAACCAAGAAAGGGTGGCTAAGGGAGAGTTCAAGGAAATTGGAGTTGAGAGTGTAGTGAGAGACTCAAGGTAAAACTTCAATTTTTGTAACTCATTTTATGAATATAGATCTGTGTCCCCCCCCCAAAACATTGTGTTAATCATTGCTATGTTATTTATGATTCAATTTTGGTAGATCTAATAGTACTTGAAGTATTAGACTAGATTTATTTACATACAATTATCATTTGTGTGTTAAAATGTTTGAGAAAGTTCTATTGTTTTTTTGTGTGCAAGTTGCATGTATAAGAGACTTCTAGGAGCTGAATCTTGAGAGCTTCTTCATAAGGATACGATTGGACAATTATTAGGAAAAAGTTAAGTTATCCTCCTCCACATTTGTCTTAGCATAATTTGTGTGTGCATTAGATCTAGGTGGAATCCATACTAATCTAACCTACAATCTATCGCTAAAAATAACAAAGTCAGTGAGAGGGAGAGGGCTTGTCTATCCATAGATGAGTTTCTATAAAACAATCCCAAACCCTGGAAACATAAAAAAAAAATATCAAACTAATCACAATAACCTATATAAATTGGAAGAAAATTCTTGGGGATAACTAAAAATAGTGGGTACAAACATTTTCCATATAAGTTATAAATATTTAATACAAACTTTTGTTCCATAATAACGTCTTGCACCATTGATGAGCTCATTTGAATAATACAAAGAACTTACACCCTTTGATATGCCTTTGGTGTACTATATAAGATGCATATCTATAATTATAGTTAGGTTGTTGTTTGAATTTCATATTGTAATGAGATGGTTGATGCATTGTTCAATATGAAGTTGCAATGTATTAAGAATATTAGAAAAAGTACACAGTTGGATAAGAAGTTTATTCACTACTCAAATACTTAAGTTTAATGCATATTAATAGTTTATCAAATGCTCAAAGAAAATTTTATCCAAATTCCTAAGGCTCTAAACCGTTCTCAACTTGTTGATCGCTTCATCATCAAAAACACTGCAATATATTCAAAGATCTTTATTGCTCAAATACGTAAGTTTAATGCATAATAATAGTTGATCAAATTCATAAATAAATATTTATCATTTCCCAAGGCTTCAAATCCTTATCATCTTGTTGATCACTTCATCATCAAAAGCACTAGAGTACCTTCAATATCTCCCTCAATCATTTATAGACCAAGCTATTTTTCTCAAGATTCATGGTTTGATTTGTCATTTCAATGGTTTTTGGACTTGACTTTTAGACCTTCATGACTAGATTTCTCAAGTTTGCAAACCGCTTCTTCATAAAGAATCTTTCATTTTTTTATGGGCTTGTGTTAATCCCTAGACAAAGCCCCATGTTAAGTATAAAACCCCTTATTATACCCTTTGTCTCCTCTATATATACCAAGGAGACCTAGTCTTAGGATCATCTCATCTCATCTTTTACATTGGATATATTTTAAAAGGAGGTCTTAGGAGCATCACACAGGCTCCACTACCATCAAGCACTCCAATTCTTCTCTAGTGTCGCATGCCACAAACCCTCGGTATTTCCACAAAAAAACTTTAACCGTAGTGCTCCAAGTCTTATGTAGAGTTTATATCACACAAACCCTTGTGCACCAAGTCTTCACCTAAGCCTTTCAACTCTCACATCACATAATCACAAAGACTATAAGAAAAGTTTATCAAGAAAATATAAATGATCTAGTGACTATGTTTTTCATAAAAAGACGCTCTCCTCCCCTTATATTTGATAGGTGAGGGATGCCAACAATATAAACTTATGGACTAAGTCCATGAGAAACATAATTCTAAGCCACTAGAGTAGGTCCACATGAGGAACATTCCTCTCCAAGGTGTACACATGTCACTAGGTGGTTGAACTCCACCTCCCAAGTGGTGTGGTGCTCTGGATCCACATGTCAAGCACTCATCATCACAAGTGTGTATTAAGTCACCATGTAGAAGATTCTAATGCCACATAAGATAAATACCTCCATAAGAAGTGACCTCATCTAGCACATATCTCGAGGACAATAATCCACCTATAGTAAGATCTACAAATGGCAATCAACCAAAATAGTGTAAGGTACAACAAGGAACTAAAGTTTCACCATGCACCCCACATTACATTAAACGCACCCCTAGCGTGGTGTAAACACTTTTAGAGAAACCCAAAAGCTTGTGCATCCTCTATTATAAATTCCCCAAGAAAATTTCATTTCCACACCTCATAAACCAAAAATAAACTTATCACAATGTATGTTAGGATTTATGTTGAAGTGGACTTCATGAATGGCCTACCATGAGATATGTTGCTAGAGGTAGTAGGAAAAGTATTGAAGAAAAAGTTAGATTATCAACAAGTGGCTTTCAAATGCCAATCATGCTATGAATATGGTCATTTGGCATCCTCCTATCCAAAGTATAAGGTGAGTGAGGAGACTTCTAGAATAACTCATACAAAAGGAATCTATAACCCACTTAGTGGAAACGAGCGAAGGAGCACTACCACTTGATACAAGTGGACAAATGAGATGGAAGCTAATAATGAAAAAGAACCTCCTCACATAACCTCTCCAAAGGAGGTTCATCCCCCTTCTATCACATAACCTCTCCAAAGAAGGTTCATCCCCCTTCTATCCCTTCTAGGAAAGAATAGCAAGGGGATTGGGTTGTTGTGGAAAAGAAAAAAGAAAAATGGGGCACCCCAAAGATACCCTTGGAAAATGAAAACCACTATTCTCACTAGTTCAATAGGTTCTATCATTGTAGGGATTATCACCAACATAATAAAGAAATGATTTTTCTTACAACCTTGGAAAGGAAATCTTCCCACCATTAAACAATCTAAAAAAATCACAAAAAAGTTAAAATTAAGTAAAAAAATCTAAAATTGCCAAAACCAACATTAAAAATTATAAAAATAATATTATCACTCATATAATTATAAAAATAACCCTAAGTCAAATTTTTTATTTTTAAATTCAATCAACCCCTTTCACTTATATATTCCATACAATTACTTAACATTATATTGCATATACAAACAACATTTTCCAAAAACCAATGGACTTATGCACAAACTCATATTTCAGCATTTCCCAATAAACAATGGACTTTTACACCATCTTTCACTTTCTTCACATAACATTTTCCAAAAAAACAACATACATTGCACAAACTACTTACTTACTTAACATTATATTGCATATACAAACAACATTTTCCAAAAACCAATGGACTTATGCACAAACTCATATTTCAGCATTTCCCAATAAACAATGGACTTTTACACCATTTTTCACTTTCTTCACATAACAATTTCAAAAAAACAACATACATTGCACAAACTACTATGGTAGTCATTTTTGAGATATATTGCATAATCACAATAATTTCCAAAAATAATTTTCACACAATGACAAGACTAGTAGTCGTTTTCTAGATGAATATGATAACGCCAGCAAAAGAATAGTTGCCCCACTATTATCACATGTTAAATCAGCAATGCCATGAAAGGACGTAAAACGCATTTCAAAGAATAGTTGCCCCACTATTATCACATGTTAAATCAGCAATGCCATGAAAGGACGTAAAACGCATTTCAAAGCATGTTTTTAACAAAAAAGGTATTCAGTACAAATAGTTTTCATCGTGAATTATATTCTTACAAAGAAACTTTATTGAGATTAATTTCTTTTTTTCCAAACTGGATTTTTATGTATGGAAATCAACCAAGGGGAGTTGAATTTTGAGATATCATAGTTATAAAGGCTTCTCCATTATTTTTAATTACTAGAGTTGTTGTAGTGCGTGAAAGATGTGTTAACTCTTAGAAAGTCTTAATGGGATCTATTCAATGATCATTCATTTTCGCAAGAGAGTTATTGTGATTTTTTCTTAAGTTAGATTAAATTTTGCATTCAATCAAAAAAAATGGTCGCATGGTAATGGTCAAAACAATGTATGCAATGAAAGACACATTAATACTCGAAGGGTTTGGGTCCAACATTAATTCATTTCCAATTTCTAAGACAATGCACTCGAAAAATATGTTACTTAAATGTCTCATCTTTCCCATTTCAAAGGGACTTCAATGGATGGGATTCAACAAGACGGAAATTACTTCTTGAGTTATAATGGCTTTTTCATTATTTTCCAGAATTTAAATCATTATAGTGTACAAAAAGAGTCAGGGTTGAGTCCTAAGAAATCTTTATTAGGTCTATCTCAAGTACTAGTGATATGGATTAGATCATTATATTATTTTTCATTTATTTCGATGCTTTAGAATGGAAAAAAATGGAGCAATCAACTTGCAAGGTTATTTTAATGGCGGGTCATAGTTTGGAAAATTTATTCTAGCGCAACCCGGACCCCGTGAAACTATTCTACACATCAATACCTTTCCAACAGTACTGCAAAAATCGTGTCAATCAAAGCTCGTATGCAAAAGTTACACCTCCCGCAAGTTGACCTGCCATGTTGACCAGCATGGTACAAGAGGATGTCACATCAACCCTCATTACTCACACATATGGAGCTAGCCACATATGTAATTTCAAGAATATTCTAGAAGGTCCAAAACCCTATCAAAATTGAGGGTTGAGGAAGTCAAAAACCTACCCCTAGATTGTTATCGGGATATGTTAAATACCAAGCCACTAGGAGGAGAAGGGGTTTCATTCTATGTTATTGTATTTTGTTCCATCCATAACAGAGCATAACAATTGGGAGTGGGAAATTAAAGAGCATAACATAGGGGGTTAATGTTCTGTAGCATCCCAATAGGTCACAGGTCTTAGGTAACTCCATAGAGATTGTCTTTTCCTTTATACTTGCATTATTTCCATACCAGAGAAAAGAGAGCGGAGTAGCCTCACCTTCTAGTTGGGTTTTCTCCCGTAAGGATTCCCCATAGAAAACCTTTGTGTTATTTTGTGAATGGTGTGTGATTGTATTTCACTATTCTTTATTTTCCGCATTTTATCTATTTCATACATAAGCAGAAAATTAGTAACTAAAGATTTTGGAATCTAAAGGAATTTAACCTTCATAGTGTAGATTTCAGTTTTATTTATTAGATCTGTTGTGACAAACTATTCCAATAAAATATCCATGACGGTTTACAGATCAACTAGAATCGTTACAAATCAACTAGAATCGTCACAATGCAAAAAAAAAAAAAATTAAATACTAAAAAATCTTAATTAAGTCCATCCAATATTCATCCATCTTTATAAAAAAAACTCTTATTTTTCCTTTCTAAATAAGAAAAGACTTTGCCTTTGAACTAAAAACCACTATATAACTAAAATCAAAACAAAATATAATATAAAAAACAACACTTCAAAATTAGAAAATTTGAATACATCTTAAATCACCACTTTCTTAAACATTGCATCCAAAAAAAATTCACTTAAATGTACATAAATGCATCTCTTAACATAACTAATACATGAATAATCATGGGTTTTCGAAAAACATTTTTTTTAAGACAAACTCTAAACTACTATGACTATGGTAGTCATTTCAAGATTAATTACTATTAATTTTGGATATTAATTACAAATATAACCATAAATTTCCATTTGTTTTAGATAAAAATACATTTTCTATATTTTTTCTTTGAATTTCTTCTCACTGCAATTTAATTATTTTTTAAATTATCGATTGTTAAAGTATCTATTATTATTAATTAATTATTGTATTTGTTGAAAGTAATGAAATTGGATCTTTTTCTTCATTTAATAAAATTGAATAATGTCTTCAATTTTTCTTTTGAGAGGAACTCTCATGATTGAAAATTAACAAGAAGGAAGTTGTTTTTTGACATATCATAATTATAATGGATTCTCCACTGCTCTTAAGTACTAGAGTCATCATAGTGCATAAAAGGAGCAAGTGTTGAGTCCTAGGAAGTCTTAATGGGATCCACCAATGGCCATCCATCTTTGCAAGAGGGCTTATATATTTTTCCTTTTGGAGTTGGAGAAGATTTTGACTTTGGATTGAAAATCGGCCCATGGCAATGGTCCAAGTAAAGTATGCAATGGAAGACATGTTTGTAATCGAAGGGTTTGAGTCGACCTTTCATTACTAATTTCGAATACAATGCATTGAGAAATACTTTTAATTAAATGTCTCTTCTTTTCCTTTCCAAAAGGTGAGCAATAAATTAGAGCCTTATGAATTCCATTCATGGGAATTAACAATAGGGGGGTTCTTGAGATATAGTAGTTGCAATGGCTTCTCCACTACTTTCAATCACTAAAGTCATCAAAATGCACCAAATGAGCATGTGTTGAGACCTAGGAAAGCTCAATGGTCACCCATCTTTACAATAGGGATTTAATGTTTTTTTCCTTTTGGAGTTAGAAAAGACCTTCCTTTTGAGTCGGGTGCCACCACATGGAAATGGTCAAAGTAGAGTTGCAATGAATGACAATGTGTTAGTACTCCAAGGATTTGATTCTAGCACCAATCCCCACTTTCTAGGAAATGCACCCATAAGGATTTTTTCTTAAATGTCTCCTCTTTCCTGTTCCATAAGAACTTCCATCCATACATCAAGAGGGGAGTTGCTAGAGCCTACACCCATAAAGATGTTTACTTAAATGCCTCCTCTTTTCCATTCCATAAGGATTTCTATGCAAGGGAATCAATAGTAGGGTAGTTTCCTCTTGACACATCGTAGTTAGAACAACTTCTCCACTACACTTAAGCATTAGATTCATCACAATGTGTAAAAGGAGCTTGTGTCAAGTCCTAGGAAGTCTTAATGGGATCACCCAATGGTCATCCATCTTCACAAGTGGGCTTATGTGTTTTCCTTTTGGAGTTGGAGAAGACTTTGCCTTTGGGCTAGAAATCTATGCATGAAAATGGTCAAAGCAAAGTATGTGACAAAAGATAGCATGTTCATAATTATTCAAGCATTTGAGTCTAGCATCTATTATCACTTTTTAAGACAATGCACTTAGAAATACTTTTACTTAAGTATCTCATCTTTTCCATTCTAGAGGTATTTCCATGCGTGGGAATTGACAAGAGGGGAGTTGCCTATTCAGATATTGTACTTACAATAGCCTCTCCACTAGTCTTAAGAACTAGAGTCATTGTAATGTGGGGAAAGGAGCATGTATTGAGTCCTAGGAAGTCTTAATGATCATCCATCTTCACAAGAGAGATTTCATATTTTTCCTTTTTGAGTTGGAGAAGTATTTTCATTCAAGCTAGATGCCACCACATGGCAATTGTCAAAGAAAGTACAATAATGGGAATGTGTTCGTAATCCAAGCACTTGAATCCAGCTTTGATCACCACTTTCTAAGACAATGCAGCCAAAGAGGCTTTTACTTAAGTGTCTTCTCTTTCATATTCCATAGGGACTTCCATGCATATGAATCAACAAGAGGGGAGATTCCTCTTAAGATATAGTAGTGGCAATTACTTCTCCATTACTCTTAAGCACATGAGTTGTCACAGTGCATAGAAGGAGCAAGGGTTGAATTTTAGGAAGTTTTAATTAGGTTCACCCAATGGTCACACATCTTCACATGAAGGATTATGTACTTTTCCCTTTGGAATTTGAGAGGGCTTTTCTTTTGGCCTAGAAGTTTTCACATGGCCACGGTCAAAGCAAAATATGTAGCAAAAGACATTGTGATAACAATCTAAGAATGAGAGTCTAACGTCAACTACCACTTTTTTAAACAATGCACCTAAAAAGACGTTTACTTGAATGTCTCATACTTCCCATTCTAAAGGCTTCCCATTCTAAAGGGACTTCCATGATGAAAATCAACAAAAGTGGAGTTTCCTCTCGAGATATAATAGTTACATTGTCTTCCCCACTGCTTTCAAACATTGAAGTCATTATAGTACATGGAAGGCATAGGCATTAGCCTTGAAAAATCTTAATTAGTGGGTCCACCTAATGATCATCCATGTTTGCAAAATAAATTCTATATCTATCTCATGTTTGTAAAATAAATTCTATATTTAAAATCCATGTTTGCAAAATAAATTCAATATTTATGTCATGTTTGCAAAATAAATTCTATATTTATCTTTTTTCGAAATTTTTGTTTTCGAAAAAGAATCCACCACATGTCAATGGTCAATTCATAATGCAAAAATTTCACCCAACATTCTAAAATAATGCCAAAGGGACTTTTACTTAAATGTAAATCTTTACATATCTTGACATAAGATTCTTGTATTTAAAGAATTACCAATATCTAGAACTATTAGAAAAGGTATCATCTAGAAATCACAATATTCCCAAGAGAAAAATAGACCATGAGACCCACACCGCACCGCATATTTCTACGTAGATGTTGGATTGATGTTATTACGAGGGGTTGAGAGAAACAAACAAATATTATCACTTCGAGCCGGGGAGCTGCTACGTGGCCATCAAATTATCACTTGTTAAATCGATGCCATGAGAAGGCATCTAAGAGCATAATTAAAGGAAACAAAAGGTACAGAGTACAAAATATCTTTCATCATGAATTATATCCTCATAATTAAAATTTATTTGGGGTTGGTATCTAAGGGTAATTAAAATTTAATTAAAGGAAACAAAAAAACACAAAGTACAAAATATCTTTCATCATGAATTATATCCTCACAATTAAAATTTATTTGGGGTTGGTATTTAAGGATAATTAAAATTTATTTGGGATTGGTATGCGAGCGTGAGCGTTGGACTAAGTTTGAATCATTAGTGACCACTATAACCTTATGTCGTCTTCGTTTGTCTAGGGAGAAAATCATATTTTTAATTTTTTTTTATTGTAATTGTGATTAATTTTTTTAATTATTGATTTTTAAAGTGTTTATTATTATCGATTATTTCTTAGTATTATTGAGGTAATGAATTTGGATCTTATTTTTCATTTTAGGAAATTGATTCACGTCTCTTTTTTCTTGTTTTTTTTTATGGACTTTCATGCATGGGAGTCAATTACAAAGAAGTTGTCTCTTGATATATAGTAGTTATATTGGTTTTTCCACTACTTTCAATCATTAAAGTCATTGTAGTGTGTGAAAGGAGCATGTGTTAAGTCCTAACAAGTTTTAATGGGGTCTACTCAATGGGCATCCATTTATGCAAGAGTATTTATGTGTTTTTCCTTTTGGAGTTGGAGAAGACTTTATATTTTGATCAGAAATAAACACATGTAAATGGTCAAAGAAAAGTATCCAATGAAAGGTAATATGTTTGTAATCCAAGGATTTGATTCCAACATCAACTGCCACTTTCCAACACAATGCATTGAGAAAGACCCTTACTTAAATGTCTCTATTTCTCCTTTCCATAAGGTTAGTAATTGTCGAGCCTCATGGTCTCCATGCATGGGAATCAACAAGAAGGGAGTTGTCTCTTGAGATATTGTAGTTAGAGTGGCTTGTACACTACTTTTAAGCACTAGAGTCATCATAGTGCACATAAGGCACATGTGTTGAGCCCTAGAAAGTCTTAATGGGATCCACCAAATGGTAGTCCATCTTCGTAAGAGGGATTTCATGTTTTTCCTTTTTGAGTTGGAGAAGACTTTACTAAAAATATGATGTGGACCATATTGATGGCATGAATTGTATTGATGGTGTGGACCCATACTGGTGACTTGGATTGGGAAGGTGACGTGCAAGCGTCAAGGCACTGTCGAGTGGGGTTAGGTGCACAGGTGGTAGCAACGAGGAAAGGTCCATGGTGGCAAGGAAGTCAAGTTAGCAAAAGTGGCTTACAGAGATGTATAAGGCAGTGTTTCAACCATGCACAAAGCTCCTATAACCATTGTTGGGGAGACACATGTCCCTTGGGCGATAATGGGTAGTAAGTGGTTTTCGAAGGGTTGAGCACATTTTAACCAGCACCATTCTATGCCCTGGTAATATATCTTAGATGTTGATCTAAAATCTAGCATAGGGAACATGTGTTCCAATAGAAGGTTGTCGAAGATTGAACCCCCACCCTTCACATCAACCACATAAATTTTTCCAAGTGGAGGATGCAGGGATAGAGCAGGACTATATGTCCCATCCATGGTCAATATCATGTTAGGTGGGTGGATAAGGACAATGTGTCAAGGCGCCATCCTCCTCAACATGCATGTTATGTAGGAAATTCCAATGCCACATAAGATAACTACCTCCATAAGAAGCGTGCTTCCTCTAACACATATCTTAAGGACAAGCATCCACCTATAGTAAACTCTCCAAATGTTAATAGACCAAAACAATCTAAGATACAACAAGGTTCTATCTTGATTTCACCATGCACCACACATCACATGAAGCACACCTATGGAATGGTGTAAACACTTTCGAAGCAACCCAAAATATAACACTCCCTCTTTGTAAGGAAGTGTTTTCAACGACACCAGTCTTCTCCCTCTAAATCTCAACTTAACCTGCATTCTACAACTTTAAATCTAATACAATCTCATAATCACTCATTAAGCCCCCAAAAATAATTGTCTCCAAAACATCACTTTAGAGGATGGAATTAAAATCCTCAGTCATGGCATTCCTCCATTCCTTCTTCTCATAGGCCTCCTCAAAACTAGAAGGGTCGCACAACATGTCTTTGTTATGTATAAGTGACACAAAATCAGCTTATAGTAACTTGTAAAGGAAATTATTCCACACACCTCTATCCAAAGTCCTCAAAATACCTAGACTACAATCATTGATAGTGCATTGTTGTCTTTCAAATGAAATTGTACATTGAAAAATTGTCATAGAAAAAACTCAAAGAATATTCTTCTTCAAACCATGAACAAAAATAACATCACTCAACTCAAGAACATCACCTAATGGAATTTGAAATGAAATGGAGCCCAATCCCTTCACATGATAAGTGACATCATCACCCAACTCCACACTCATTCCTCCCTCTTACAACTAAAACATCCTAAAGTGTTTCCTACCACAAGTCATATGTCTCAATGCCCCATTTCCCACATACCACCCAACACCTAACATAATGTTGGTAGATAAATAAGAGACCATGAAGAAGGCAGTCTCAATCTTAGGTGCTAGCTCAACCAATATGGATATACTCTATTCACCCCTTGCAACATGTATCTACTACTTCACATTTTATAAAGTTGGATTAATTTATCCCACATGCATCATGGGAATTGTTCTCCTCTCACTCTTTCATATATAATTGAGGTGAAGGAGGCCCTTTAGGCATGAAATGGAGTCTGATGTAAATATTTTTGTGAATGGAGCGTAGCCAACATCTCTTTCTTTTCAGAGATAAGCTACCTCATTCTATTAGTTTTTGTTCTACTATGCTTTTCTCTCTTATTCATTAATAGAAGTCGGGTTTCACTGTATTTTTGTGTTCTCTTCTATATTTTTTTTTGTCTCATTTCATTCTCAGCATAATCTTGATCAAAGGTATCCGAGTTGTCTGCTCCTTTTCATTTCTCAGAGAAGGTCCCCGACGAGGTTAGGGTATATAGAATTGGGTCTCGAGATAGATTCACTAGAGGACAACTGCTCTTGCCAACCTAAGAGACCTCCCATGGTGAAAGAAAGGAGAGATGAAAAAGCAGGAGATTCTTTCAAGATGTTTCTCGAGGAAGCCCTCATGCAACAAAGGAATGAGATGATGGACAAATTCGCTCAGATATTTCGAAGACTACCGATGGCGACACCCGAGGCATCTTCGATAAGCAACCATTTTTCAAGTGCAACACCCTTCAAGGTACAAGTCAATTTTGATATCCCCTTATTTGAAGGCCAAATAGATGCAGATGCTCTAGAAAAATGGTTGAATCTGCTAGAAGGTTATTACTCCATCCAAAAATTTCCCAATAGTGAAAAGATCACCTTCGCGCTCCTTAAATCCCTTCCCCATGTCAGATCTTGGTGGGAAGGTTAATGGGAGAGGTACACCATAGATGAATCTACACCATTCAGGAGATAAACCACTTGGGTTGCCTTTGTACATTCCCTAAAGGAGGGATTCTACCATATCATAAACTATGATGACTAGCACATGAGATGGACAACTCTGCATCAGAAAAGAGATCAAACAATGCCAGAGTACACTAACATCTTTCATACCTTGCACTCAATGTTGGGTATCAAAGACTCTGAGCGACACCTAGTTTTGAAGCATCGCAGTGCTCTACATAGGTACGTCCAAACAGAGATGGATTTCTTTGACATATCCTAAGTGGGTGATGCTTATCGATATGCAATCAAAATTGAGCAGAAATTCAAGCAACAGAGTAAGTGGGGGTTTGGGTTTGAAAATTCGCCACAAAGGAATCATGGCAAAGGAAACCCCAACTCACAGAATGAAGGACATATCAAGGAAGGCCAACCTCAAGAGATCCAGTCCAAGACACAGGCAAAGAAGGGTAACGGGAAGTCTAATAAAGACACCAGAAAGTGGTGTGAGTTCCACAATAACCCTTGGCACAACACCAATGAATGTCACCTGAAACAATCATTGGTGGTCAAGCTCAAAGAAAAATAATCAGAACCTGAATCAAACTTTGATTCAGAGCACAATAAAGGGGGGATCATCGATGTAGAACCCATTGCTACCATCACATCCACAACAATACAACTAGAAGAACCAAAGGAGCTTGAGGATGATGAGCTCCTCTTCCACTCATAGATGTGGGTAAAGGGGACCCCACTTCATTTCATTGTTGACAACAGGAGTTAGAAGAACATGATCTCATTCGAGGTTGTCAAGATATTGAAGCTACCAACGATGCCACACCCCCAACCATACACCATCGGATGGTTGAGTCGGGGATGGGACATCTATGTTAGCCAGTAGTGTCGCTTGTAATATGGCCTCAAGCACTTCAAGGATGAGTTAATGTGTGATGTTTCCCCACTTGAAGTATGTGATATTCTTTTAGGACAACCATATATGTGGAAACATCATGCTATCTATGAGTCTTGGCCCCGCAGTGTCATTGTTAGCATGGGATATTATCTCTATAGGATACTAGAGGTAGCTCTGACTACTGCCACTTCATTGATCTCAGAAAAACAATGCCACAAAGTAATCTCTCAGAACACAAATTTTTCCCTCTTCACGATCTAGTCAAACGGTGAACAAAAGGTCACTACAACCATTACATCCTTGGCCCAAGATGTTTCTATCCAAAAGAAGCAGGTTGATGAGATTGTATAGGAGCACGAAGAGAATGAGAGTCTTCCACGTGTTCAACATAGCTCTATTGGCCATAGCCTGTTTCAGGTGTACTTTGGGTTCCAACCGTTCTTACCACATCTTCACCGACAAAGTCCTCCGACACTCAAAACAAGGCATATCGTGTAGCCATATATGTTGAAAAGATCCAACACCTCCAATAGGTTCATGGCATCCTTCCACAGGAAAAGTACAAGCAAGACATCTACTTCAACAAGGCATGTGACTCACGAAGGTTCATATTCATCAGAATTTTCTCCATCCCTCGAGGGAACTTGACACAATGGGAACCATTGCTTCCTAAGGGGGGAGGAATGATCCAGGTGGATCTCGGTGGCCAACCACTTTTTCCACTGACTCAACATTTTGAGTGTATGGTTTTGATAAACCATGATATTCACCCTTTTGATGGGGAATGGAATGTAATACCATCTTCATTTGTTAATTATAGACATCATGTAATGATCTTATGTACATGCATACAACATAGTGTTAATGCACTGGATCCCATTAGAACTTCGTAGTTAAGCACGCTCGAGCTAGACTAGTACTGGGATGGGTGACCACCTATGGCATTTTATAAACTTAGATTAATTTATCCCACATGCATCATGGGAATTGTTCTCCTCTCACTCTCTCATATATAATTGAGGTGAAGGAGGCCCCTTAGACATGCAATGGAGTGTGATGTAAAGCTTGTTGTGAATGAAGCGTAGCCAACATCTCTTTCTTTTCAGAGATAAGCTACCCCATTCAGCCAATTTGTGTTCTACAATGTTTTTCTCTCTTATTCATTAATAGAAATTGGGTTTCATTGTATTTATGTGTTCTCTTCTATATTTTTTGGTTTTTTGTCTCATTTCATTCTCATCATAATTTGGATCATTCGAGTTGGTGGGTGCAGTGATCTCTTTCTCAACATGCTCTAAGGTGTAAAAATATAACCACATTCCAACTTGTCACTCTCTCCAAGATTGAGAGTAGTCATCCCTACAAATTTGAAGCACACCTCAAATAAAAACCAACAACAAATCAAGTATATTACCTTATAAGGTTCAAGTGCTTCTCCGAAGTGCACTAGGGTTTCACACGTAACAACCTGTCGCTAGTCAAACCCATATCCTAATAAGGGAACAAATGAAATAGATAACTCCATATTCACCAAGAGATTAATCTTAGTCAAATCAACTTAGATATTGTTGTAGGATAAATGTACCCTATAGGAGTTACCTCCCTTAGGCTCTTCCTAGACCTAAGACAAAATAGAGATGCAAGTAGTAGATTTTCCTATAATTAAATTATACACGAAAAGAATCTATGAGTTGATGGAATGAAAGGTTTACCTGGTCATATGACATTTTTCCTTGCACGCTCCTCATATGTTAGCTTTCTCGAAGATGCCCTTTGTTCTTACCAACATGGATCTGCACACATAGAGACACAAAGAAACCTTTCACAAGATCAAATGAATCATGCATAAATGGAAAATAGATCTAGTGACATAACATAAGAATATCAATTCCCTACAAATATTATAACAATTACATACAATCAAGTAAGGGGGGAAATCTTGTACTTCTTCTATTAATGAAACAAATGGTTTACAACTTACAATCAAGAAAGTTGATGCAATCCTTTCCCAAGTTTTTTTCCCAAGCTCTATAATCAAACCACCAATATAAGTTTTCTTTATCCTTTCTCTCTCATTTTCCCATGAGAGACCCTCAATATATAGGATAATAGAGATAAGCTCAAAGGATAATCTAGATAGGATCTAAATTCCCAAGATAACAAGCTTCTCGAGGTCGAAACATGAAAAATATGGGGTTTAATCTCATCTCGTGAAACCAGTCCTATGTAGGAAGTAACAGACATGGTCATGCCATGCATTCTTTTAGGGAGTGACCGGTCTCACTTTGCAAGTGGACAAGGATTGACCATCACTTTTTGGTCATAGGCTGTAAAGGGACAACCAGCGACCAGGAAAAAAGGTACTGCAAACTCAGGGAAAAAGTGGTATAATTCAATATTCCAGACTACTAACCCCTAGATGATTCCCATCAAGTGATTAGGTGGAAAATAATTGTATAACAGATACCATGTGGAAATTTCAAAAATATTATCATAAAAAATTTCACCTCATTTACTTGAACAAATCTATTTCATAGAACTTTAGACCTTATGGGTAAATGTAAAATATAAATTGCAATTACAATATACCTCATGTCTATACAATTATCAATGGGAAAACTCAAGAAAATATACAATGAAAATGTGTACTTAATGGAGAGAAGATTCACATCCCTCTAGGTGCACTCATTCATAAGCTAGATCTGAAAATTACTTTGGTTATAGTAGATTCATTTTAAATATAAATTTGATTTCCAGTTTTTTCTTAGAATGCTAAATGACATAACATATCATTCACACTTTCCCAATAAATAAACATATAGAAACAACCAAAAAAATGCTCATATACAATGAGAGCACAAGTTTTATTTTCATATCTACAACATACAAATTTGGACAAAAATAGTACACTTCATAGTACAACATAAATGAAAATAGAATATGATACTTCAACTCATCCCAAGATGGTACAACGTGTCCTTTCAACTCATACAAGAAATTACACTCAAATTCTTATGAAACCCTAGCTAAGGCATTCACCATCAATAGAAAACCCTAACTAGTAATGCCATGGCCTAGAAAGGCATTTCACCAAGCTCTCTTAGCTACACCGAAGGCCCCACAGAAAGCTAGGATCACACCATCAAGTCTACCCTTCAATCTCCCACTTGCATCACACAAGTCTTTAATAAGATTTAGAAGCTTGCATCACACAAGCTCCACTACAATCAAGAACTACAAGTCTTCTCTTGGGTCTCATGCCATAAACCCTAGGCCTTGCCACACCAAAACTTCAACCTGCATGCTCCTAATCTTCTCTAGATTTTATATCACACAAACCATTGTGAACCAAGTATTCACGCAAGCTTTTCAACTCTCACATCATAGAAGCATGAAGACTATAATACAAGTACATCAAGAAAATATAAATAATTTGTCACTAAGTTGTGCATACAAAGACACTCCCATACCTTTATATTAGATCGGTGAGGGATGCCAAAAATAGAAAGTGGACTAAGTCCATGAGAAACCTAATCTAAGCCACCATAGTAGGTCCACATGAGGAAGGTTCCTCTCCAAGGTATACACATGTTTCTAGGTGATTGGATTCCACCTCTCAAGTGATGTTCTCTCTAAGCTAAGGCTCCACATGTCAGGCACTCCTCATCACAAGTGTGTGTTGGGTCACCAAGTAGAAGATGCCAATGCCACATAAGATAAATACCTCAATAAGAAGTGACCTCATCTAGCACATATCTCACGGAAAAGCATCCACCTATAGTAAGCTCTACAAATGTAAGTCAACCAAAATAGTGTAAGATACAACAAGGGGCTAAGGTTTCACCATTCACCCCACATCACATCAAACACACATGTGATACTCCTAGCATGGTGTAAAGACTTTTAGAGAAACCAAAAAATATTACATGTCCTATATTAGAAATTCCCCGAGAAAATTTCGTTTCCACACCTCATAAACCAACAATAAACTTATCATAACATATGTCAGGATTTATGTTTAGGTGGACTTTGTGAATGACATGCCATAGAATATGTTGCTCGAGGTATTAGAAAATGTCTTTAATAAACAATTAGATTACGAACACGTGGCTTTTGAATGTCAATAAAGATAAGATTATGGTTATTCGGTAGCCTCTTATCGAAACTACAAGCCAAGTGAGGATACTTCTAGAATAACTCGTAGAAAAGGAATCTAAAACCCACTTATTGGAAATGAGTGGAGCACCACGACTTGATAGAAGTGGAGGAATCAAAAAATGAGATGGAATCTAATAACGAAGAAGAACCTCCTCACTTAACCTCTCCAAAGGAGGTTCATCCCCCTTCTATCCCTCCTAGGAAATAATAGAAGGGGGATTGGATTGATTTGGGAAGCTAAAAAGAAAAATAGGGAACCTCAAGGATACCCTTAGAAAAAGAGAGCCACTTCTCTCATTGTTTCAATAGGTTATATCCTTGTAGGAATGATCATCGACATAATGAAGAAATAATTGTTTTTTACAACCTTGGGAAGGAAATCTTCCCAACATTAGACATTCCAAAAAAAATAAAAGAATTAAGATTAAGTAAAATTTTTTAAGATTTCTTAGTTTTTAATGTTTTATTTCAGTGTAATTAATGTGGTAAGTATCACCATAACTTAAAGTAGATTTTGAAGAAATTATCCGAGTATAAGTGGGGCTTGAAACATGCAACTTTTTCTTCTATATTAATATAAAAGTGAACTTTTTAATTTAAAAAAAATGTCATTTCTCAAATATTCACCTTCAGCCATGTGTCTCATCCACCCAACACCTCTTTTGCCATCATCTCAAACCTTATCCTCTCTAAAGAAATGAATAGATCCTTGTTATTCTTAACCTTGTCATTAAATCTCAATTGACTCTCTTAAATCGTATTCTTAATTTACATTACTATTGAAAATACATAAACAAGATACATGAAAAAAAAATATTTTTAGCTTAAATTATTGTTACCACACTCAAAAACCAACTTTCTATAATAACTTTGTTAAAAATTATTAAATTAAAAAATATATAATAATTAATATAATCATAAAAATACAAACCTCTTCCATGGTCCCAAATTTCATCCTATTTTAATTAAATCAGTCCCTCTTTCACTATAAATACTCAACATTCTATTACATAGAAAAACAACAATTTAAAAAAAAAAATGAACTTCTACACAAACTTTAACTAGTTACTCTTTCATATATACATTACCTATATCAACCTTTCAAAACAATGGACGTCTACACAAACTTTGACAATAATACTTTTTCACATATACATTGCATATATCAACATTTCCCCAAAAAAAAACAATAGACTTTTACACCATCTTTCTCTTTATTCATATAAAGTTTCCAAAACACAACATACATTACACAAACTTTGACTAGCATACATTACATAAACTACTTTGACTAGGTACTCTTTCACATATACATTGCATATATCAGCTTTTCAAAACAATGTACTTCTACACACTTTGACTATGATACTACTTTGACTAGGTACTCTTTCACATATACATTGCATATATCAACATTTCCCCCAAAAAAACAATGGACTTTATTCACATCTTTCTCTTTATTCACATAACACTTTCCAGAAAAAACAACATACATTGCACAAACATACTATGGTAGTCATTTTCGAGATATATTGCATCATCACACAATAATTTCTAAAAAAAATACACAGACTCACCGAACACTAATAATCATTTTCGAGAATAATTAATATGATAACAACCAAAAAAAAATACTTGCCTAAATTTATAAAGTATTTAAGAGATGACATCACATTATCAAATGTTAAATAAGATTGGTATTTAATTCCTACTGTTTTTTCATTCTGGATTTTTATGCATGAAAATTAATAAGAAAGCAGTTGACTTTTGAGAATCATAGTTATAATGGATTAGAGTTGTTATTCTTAAGCATTAGAGTCGTTGTAGTGTGTAAAAATATCATGCGTTGAATTTTAGAAAATTTTAATTAGATTCATTTCAATGGTTATCCATCAGGGTTATTGTTTTTTTTGGATTGTGATAAAACTTGGTATTTAATAATAAAAAAATGTCACGTGGTAATGGTCAAAGAAATGTATGCAATTAAAGATAACATGTTAGTACTCGAAGGGTTGGGTCCAACATTAAATGATCCCCATTTTCTAAGACAATACACCAAAAATTTTGTTTACTTAAATATTTCCTCTTTCCCATTTCAGAGAGACTTCAATGCATGGGATTCGATTCAACAAGAGGGAAATCATTTTTTGAGATATTACATTTATAATGGCTTCTCTACTATTCCCAAGCACGGTAATCATCACAATGCACGAAAGAAGCAAAGGTTGAGTCTCATGAAGTATTAATTAGGTCTACCACAAGCACTAGAGTAGTCACAGTGCACAAAAGGAGCAAGGGTTGAGTTCTAAGAAGTCTTAATTAGTTTCATCCAATGGTCATCCATTATTGTATAAAAGCTTTCATTTTTCCTTTTGAAATTGGAGAGGATTTTGCTTTTGAACTAAAAACCACCATATAATTATAATCAAAGCAAAATATAATCTAAAAAACAAAACATTCAAAATAAAAAAAAATGAATCCAACTTAAATCACCACTTCTTAAACATTGCATCCAAAAAAGCTTCTACGTAAATGTACATAAACACATATCTTGACATAACCATTACATGATTAGCCATGGGTTTTCAAAAAGGAGCATATGTTAAGCTTTAGGAAGTCTCAATGGGATCCACTCAATGTTCATCCATCTTTGCAAGAGGGAATTCATGTTTTTCCTTTTGGAGTTAGGGATGGCTTTCCCTTTGAGTCAGGTACCATCACATGGTAATGGTTAAAGAAAAGTGTCCAACGAATGATAGTGTGTTATTATTCCAAGGGTTCGATTCTAGTGTTAATCCCCACTTTCTAGGCAATGCACCCATAAATATTCTTTCTTAAATGTTTCCCCATTCCATAAGAACTTCCATGCATAGGAATCAACAAGATGAGAATTGTGAGACCTTACACCCATAAAGACTTTAACTTAAATGCTTCCTCTTTTCCATTCCATAAGGATTTGTGTGCAAGGGAATCAATAACATGGGAGTTTCCTCCTTACATGTTGTAGTCAGAAAAACTCCTCCACTACATTTAAGCACTAGAGTCATCGCAATGTGCGAAAGGAGCATGTGTCAAGTCCTAGAAATTCTTAATGGGATTTCCCAATGGTCATCCGTCTTCACAAGAGAGATTTTTTGTTTTTCTTTTGGAGTTGGAGAAGACATTGCTTGTGGGCTAGAAATCAGTGCATGGAAATGGTCAAAGCAAAGTATGTGACAAAAGATAGCATGTTCATAATTCAAGGGTTTAATTCTAGCTTCTATTGCCACTTCCTAAGACAATGCACCTAAAAATACTTTTACTTAAATGTCTCATCTTTTCCATTCTAGAGTTATTTCCATGTGTGGTAATCAACAAGAGGGGAGTTGCCTCTTGAGATATTGCACTTAAAATAACTTCTCCACTAGTCTTAAGAACTAGAGTCATCATAGTGCATGAAATGGGCATGTATTGAGTCCTAGGAAGTCTTAATGGAATCCACCCAGTGGTCGTCGAGCTTCACAAGAGGGATTTCCTGTTTTTCCTTTTCGAGTTGGAGAAGTATTTTCATTCAAGTCGGATGCCACCACATGGAAATGGGCAAAGAAAGTATGCAAATAAAGGGAATGTGTTCTTAATCCAAGCTCTTGAATCCAACTTTGATCACCACTTTCTAAGACAATGCACCTAGAAAAGATTTTACTTAAGTGTCTACTCTTTCATATTCTAGAGGGACTTCCATGCATGGGAATCAACAAGAGGGGAGTTTCCTCTTAAGATATAGTAGTGGCAATAACTTCTCCATTACTATTAAGCATGTGAGTCATCCCAATGCATGAAAAGAGCAAGGGTTGTGCCTTAGGAAGTCTCAATTAGGTTCACCCAATGATTATCCATCTTCATAAGAGGGATTATGTGCTTTTCCCTTTGGAGTTCAAAAATACTTTTCTTTTGACCTAGAAGCTACCACATAACCATGGTCAAAGTAAAGTCTGCAGCAAAAAACAATATAATAACAATCCAAAAATAAGAATCTAATATCAATTGCAACTTTCTCAGACAATACACTAAAAAAACTTTTACTTAAATGTCTCATCTCTTCCATTCTGGAGGGACTTCCATGCATGGAAATAAATAAGAGTGGAGTTTCCTATTAAGATATAACAATTATAACGGCTTCTCCACTACTGTCAAGCTTCTCCACTACTGTCAAACACCAGTCATTGTAATGCGTGGAAAGCACATACATTAAACTTTAAAAAATCTTAATTGAATCCACCCAATAATCATCCATCTTTGTAAATAAAGTTCATTATTTATCACTTATCACTTTTAAAATAGGAGAAAATTTTGTTTCTAACGGGAATCCATCATCCATCTTTGTAAATAAAGTTCATTATTTATCACTTTTAAAATAGGAGAAAATTTTGTTTCTAACGAGAATCCATCATCCATCTTTGTAAATAAAGTTCATTATTTATCACTTTTAAAATAGGAGAAAATTTTGTTTCTAACGAGAATCCACCCACCACATGTAAATGGTTAATTCATAATCCAAAAATTTAACTCTAATTTCAAACTCTAGTTTCTAAAATAATGCGCCTAAGAGACTTTTACTTAAATGTAAATCTATGCATATATTGACTTACGATTCATGTATTTAAAGAATTACCAATATCTAGAACTATTAGAGAAAGTATCATCTAGAAATCACAATATTCCCAAGAGAAAAATAGACCATCGGACCCGCACCGCACTATATAGATGTTGGATTGATGTTACTTTGGGTTAAAAGAAACAAACAAATATTCTATATGATATGCAAAGATAGATTTGGAGAATTTATGGAAAATATTAAATAGTATATAGTGAGTGAATTATTGGTTTATTGTTTGGTGTATCGGATCTGTATTGCACTATATAGAAGTTGGATTGACAAGTTGGATTGATGTTATTTTGGAGTTGAAAGAAATAAACAAATATTTTATATAATATGTAAGGATGGTTTGGAGAATTTATGGAAAATATTAAACATCATGTAGTGAATTAATTATTGGCTTATTATTTGGTGTATCTTGTTTGTTAGATGATAAATAATGTGTTATTGGTTCACCACATGGTGCTTAATGTTTTCTTAGAGACAATAGCCAATGATGCATGACAATTTTCGTGACTTAATAATAACAATATTCATATATGTTATACAATATATGAAAAGAGTATGTGTTAAGTCGTAAGAAGTTTTAATGGGATAAAAATAAGTTGATTTCATTGTAAATGACTTTTTTTTTATCATGAATTTAATAACAACTTAGTAGAAATTTTAGGCATGAGTAAAGTTTTATCATGATCTTAGATCCATGCATGGTGAAACAATATTTTTAGGGGTTTTCCCAATTCTAAATCAACCCATATTGTAAAAAGTTTGATCATAATTATGAATCGATATAAACATCGACTTTTTGCATCATCAAATTCTAACATAAGAAAAATTTACTACAAAATTAAACAACTCCAATAACATCCACCAATCTTTGCAAAAGGGATTTCATGTTTTTCTCCTTTTGAAATCGAAAAAACTCTCTTCAAACTGAAAACTGCTACATGATATTGATCAACGTAAAATGACATATTAGTACTTGAAGGGTTTGAGTCCACCGTTACTCCCTCACTTTCTAAAACAAATACATCTGAATTTCTTTTACTCAAATATAAATAAATACATATCTTAACATAACATAACATAAAGGAGTAAATAAATAATCACGGGTTTTAAAAAACGACATTTAAATTCGATGACGCCAACAAAAAAATATTCGGAGTGGTATGTATAGTCTAGTCCTCTCTGGATTTGAACTTGTGACTTTTTAAGAGGAAATACATCTTCTTAACCATTACGCCCATTATTTTCAAGATTAGTAATATCATAACACCAACAAAAGAATATTCGAAGGTATTTAAGAGAGGAGATTAAATTACGACATGTTCAGTCAACGATGCCATAAAATACATGAGAACACATCTAAGAGCATAATTAAAGAAAAGAAAAAAAAACATGAAGTATCATGAATTATTCCCTACAAGTAAAAATTTATCTAGGGTTTTTTCCATGAGAAATTAACCCACTGGGAATCCACGTTCCCACTCTGATACTTCCTTACATAGTGGATGATATGGGAGTGGAAAGCAGCAGCCCCAGGGACTCATAGCTAGGCTCGAACCTGTGATCTCTCTCCAAATTGGAAGAGTGTGCGCACGTCTTGCCAACTGAGCTATTCCTTGGGACTAAAATTTATCTAAGGTTGACATTGAAAGTTTTGCCAAGTTTGAATAGTTAATTACCAATATAACCATATATCTTCCTTTTTCTTAGAAAGGAAATCATATTTCCATATTTTTATCTTTTTTTCCTTTTAATTAAGTCAAATTGTTTTTAAATTATTGATTTTTGAAGTATTTATTATTAGTAATAAGATGAAGCTGCATAATAGCTAGTCCCTGCGATGTAGTGATCAGGTAAAGGCAAACAACTTAGAAAAACATGACAACAATATAGATGTAAATTTTAGTGGAATAGAATTATCTTATGTGTTAAAGGAAGATGTTTGATTTCTAAAAGTTAGTTTAAGAAATATTACATTTGTTTGACTTGATGAATAAGCTTCTTTTGCTATTTTGAACGGGAGAATAGAGAAACATAGAGAAACATGAAACAACACGCTTAAGAAAGGACTGCAACCACTTAAGATCCGACGTAGGGAGGGACATTGGATTACAATGACCTAACACAACAAAGATAACCACGATCTTACGAAGTTATGAACTCCATCTTTCCATAGAGCAAAGAATAATAATATCAATCCTTTTAATAAATATTTGATTTGACATAGCATAACTTCCCTTTGTAGTTATATCTCTGGCACGACAAATTGCGTTGCTCCATTACTCAATATCCTGGACAAAGAGTTCGATGGTAAGTAATTTCTTCCATATTTATTGTATTTATTTTCGGAGTGTAATTCTGTTTATGATGGCTTCAAATATTTCATTAAGGGCTTAATAGAAGAAAACAAGAAAAAAAATCGGCGAATCTATATTGCCAGTATCCATGAAAATTTTGCATTGTCGTTGAAATCAGTCGAAGTGACCAATATAACATAAAATGTTGGATATTATTACGGTTGATGAACATTTACTTCCTTGTAGAGATGCATCATTATGTAATCAAGTACTGTGAAAATATTTCACACAGTTGAGTCCTACCTAAAATGTACTCAAATTATATTGTCCGGGAACTGAATATTCTGTGGCGACAAAAGTCCATTTTATTCACACTTTTAAGTAATATCTACAAGTGAAGATAATAATAGTGTGATGTTGTTGTTGTAGTAGGCATAGTGAAAGGGACTGTAACTTCAACACTTTCATACACCAGTGATCATGTGATTGGATTATGTATTTTTAGTTTAAGAAAATTAAGTGGGCAAAATTGAAAAGACAATTTCCACAGTTCTTCATGACATTTTTAATAAATATATTTGATTAAATTAATGTTATTAAGAATTCGAACCAAACAATTGTTATCACTTCATCTGAATAGTTATGAAAATTAATTAATTTAAACTTGGGTGATTAATGCATAGTCTGTTGGATGCAATACACTGTGACAAGAGAATAGCAAGGGCAACAACGGTAAACACAATTCCAGTGACCACAGATATATCGAAGACAATATCTCTAGTGCTTCCCAATCTGAAGGACAAGCTCAGTGGCATTGTTATGCGTGTGCCCACTCCCACAGTTTCAGTGTTGGATTTTCTTGAATTTATGAAAATCAGTTCTCCTAATTACAATAAGAAAAACTCAAAATAAGAGGAAACTGCAAAACATGATCTCTAAGATGTGTTGTTCATTTTTTAAATTTTAGAGATAAATCTTAATTATGTTAATTTTGTTTCAAATCCATACCACAATGCCATCTATCATCGTAGAGATTATGCTAATGTCATTTCAAACCCATAACACAAGGCCATATATCATTGTAGCATTTTCTATAAATAAAAGCATTTATGAATTTGCAAAAAGTGGTCTTTGAGACACAATCATGGAGGAAATGTTAAACATATAAGTAAAATAATAAAATAAATGTTTCTGGAACTAGAGCTTTGAGGTGGGTCATTGAAAATCCTTAATGCTTGTACAATATCTAAATTAAAGTATTATTTTTATTGGTTATTGTAGCCTTTTGAACCCCGTGCCACCTCGCTCACTAATGAAACATGTCATTTCAACATGCACTTTTCCTAGGTGGAAATTTGGGAATAACGTCGAATTAAGAATAACACAATGCATGGCATCTAGTTCTGCATTGAGAGGTAGCAGCTGTGAAACCTGGTTCATGGGAGATTTTGGTCAGGAATGGAGGTGTCTCTCCCATACATATGGCAACAACCTTCAAAAATACATTGCTCATGTTTGATCAAACTTAGAGCCTTCCTAACATTATAGACTCCAAGTAATTCTCCCACTGCAGGAGCTCATGAATGGATTTCTCGATCTCCCTTGGCTCATTCATTAAATCCTCCAGGCAGAAGGCAAGAACAGTCAAGGAAATAACTAAATCATTGTCGATGTTGATCTCATCCTAGTCCGCAAGGAACAAAATATATGTCACCACTTCATGCACATAATATTTAACTTTGTGCAAGGATGTTTGAGGTTGTGGCTAAGTCATAGCTTGTGGTCAACTTCCCTCAACTACACAAGAACGCAACTACATTCCACATACTTGACCATTTAATGAATGTAGATTGGGCCATGGATCTTGAGCCATGGTTTGACAATCGATTAGGTGGATCGGTCATAACACACTTGGCCGCATACCCATTTTCTAGCCTTAAAGATGTACATACAACATGTGATTATTGAGGGTTTCAAAATTTAGTACGAGTAGGTTGTGATAGAGCCATTGAATCCCAAATCATAATTGTGTGGGTAAATACTCTATATATATGTTTAATTCTATGCATTTCAGTGTCTTTGCATCATAGGCTTGGCGGAATTTGAACCTTGCATCAATTGACGACCATTGTCAAATATTTTTTAGGGAATTCGTAAGGTGAGGACTTGCTTGTATTATATTGTTCAAGGGCTGGAGGTATGGGCTGGAGGTACTTTGTTTTGTAGAACTTAATGAATGCAATATAAATTCATGGTTTGATGTTCAATAACTCTATTAATTGGAATTGGTAAGAAATTGCAGTTTGGTTGAACCAGGGTTCTATTATTTGGAATTGGCAAGAAATAAAAATTCATGGTTTGTTCTCCAATAACTATATTATTTGGAATTGGAAAGAAATTTCAATTTGGTTGAACTAGGGTTTTTATTTGAAATTGGCGAAAAATGGCAATTTGGTTGACCCATGGTTATGAAGTAAGGTTGTGATACAAGTATCATGCTCAACTTTACTATCTACAAAACAAATAGAAGTTCATATAAGAAACTAAATCTTAACAAAAACCAGGCATTACATTTAAAAAAAAAATTCTACGTATCATGCTCAAAACTATAGTACAAAGTGAACCTCATAAAAAAGTTCAGATATTTATAGAATAAAATTCACTCTGAATCTGCAAAGCTTGTGTCCAAATGGAAACATTGATGCAAATACAATGGCGCCACTTGACATTGTGACCAAAGACTGGTTCAATAATGCGTATTTCAAAAATCTTCAGAACAATATGGGGCTTCTGCAATCGGATCAGGTTCTCTTCTCCAACATAAATGCGTCGACTGCCATTTTTGTAAATTACTACAACAACTTTCCCTATGCCTTCTCCATAGAATAACCACTGAGCAGGCTAACTAGTATCAGATAAAGATAGCAACAACTTGGTCTGTCTAATAGCTTCATCTATCAAGCAATAGGTAGGTAGTAGGGGAAAACAGTAGTGGTATTTCGGAAGTAATGCCATTGTTAGTGAAAGGCGGTAACTTGTATCCCTGGCTCCTGGCTCATGCATCTTCACTAGCAAGCATGTAGAAACAAGAATAAGATTATGTGTTGCAATGATGTAAAAACAATCTCCCAAGTGGATTTACCAACTACAACAAGCCTAAACAACCAATCATATATATATATATATATATATATATATATATATATATATATATATATATATATATATATATATATATATATAATTCATTCTTTAATCAGGACAATTTCGAAAAGAAAATCGCATACACCACGACAATAATATCACATCAACGAGCTATGAACCAATCGAATATTTGATCTATAATAGTTAATAAATAAGAAAAAAAAATATTTTTTAAAAATAAATCAGGATAATAGAAAATTTGAATGTAAATACAAATAAGAGTGCATAATATGATATCCAGTCTACAGAATGCACCAACTAATGTCCTAGAAAGCACCAATTAATATGCAGTCAAAGCCGTTTGACCTCTCAGTGAAAGATATAGTCCCTTGGCTAGGCGGGGACTAATAAGGAAGTTTTCTTTGGACATATCGTAATTATAGTAGCTTCTTTTCTACTCTTAAGTATTAGAATCATTGCATTTCATGAAAGAAGTGTGTGTTGAGTCCTAGGAAGTTTTAATGGGATCCACCCAATGGGCATCCATTTTTGCAAGTGGGCTTATGGGTTTTCCTTTTGGAGTTGGATAAGACTTTTTCTTTGGACCATAAATCAACACATTACAATAGTCAAAGAAAATTATTCAACGAAAGGCATTGTGTTCATAATCCAAGGGTTTGATTCCAACATCAACTACCACTTTCCAACATAATGCATCGAGAAAGACTTTAACTTAAAAGTCTCATCTTCCCCTTTCCATAAGGTTAGTGATTGATCCGAGCCTCATGGTTTCCATGCATGGGAATCAACAACATGGGACTTGCCTCTTGAGATATAGTAACTACAATGGCTTCTCCACTACTTTCAAGCATTGGAGTTGTCATAGTGCACATAAGGAGCAAGTGTTGAGCCCTAGAAAGCCTTGATGTGATCCACCAAATGGTAGTCCATCTTTGTAAGAGGGATTTTGTGTTTTTACTTTTAGTGTTGGAGAAGACTTTGCACTTGAGCTAGATGCTACCACATGCCAATGGTTAAAGCAAAGTATGCAAATAAAGACAACATGTTAGACTACTCCAAGGGTTTGAGTCTATTGTCGATTCCCACTGTCTAAGACAATTCATTCAGAAAGACGGTTACTTAAATATCTTCTCTTTCCCATTCCATAGGGACTTCCATGCATAGGAATCAAGAAGAGAGGAGTTGCTAGACAATGCACCTAGAAAGGATTTTACTTAAATATCTCCTCTTTCCCATTCCATAGGGATTCTTATGCATGGGAATCATCAAGAGGGGAGTTGTCTCTCGACATATCATAATTATAAAAACTCATCCATTTTTCTTAAGCATAAGAGTCATCTTAATGGGATCACCCAATGGTCATCCATCTTCATAAAAGGACTTCCATGTATTTCCTTTTGGAGTTGGAGAAGACTTTGCCTTTGGGTTGGAAACCAAGGCACGACAATGGTCAAAGAAAAGTATGCAATGAAAGACAACATGTTTGTAAGCCAAGGGTTTGAGTCTCACATCTACTGTCACTTTCTAAGACTATAATACACCCAAAAAAAAATTTACTTAAATTTTTGGTGTTTCCCATTGCAAGGGTACTTCCATGCATGGGAATCAATAAGAGGGGAGTTTCCTATTGGGATATCATAGTTACAGTGGTTTCTCCACTACTCTTAATCAATAGATTCATCGAAGTGAACAAAATGAGAATGTGTTGAGTCCTAGGAGTTCTTAATGGGATCCACCCAATGGTTGTCCATCTTTGCAAGGGGGATTTCATGTTTTTCCTTTTGGAGTTGGAGAAGAATTTTCCTTCAAACTAGACATAGCCACATGGAAATGGTCAAAGAGTGAACATATTAGAATCCAAGGGTTTGAATCCAATTTTGTTTGCTGCTTTCTAAAATAATGCACCCAACAAGACTCTTACTTAAATGTCTGATATTTCATGTTCTAGAGAACTTACATGCATCAAAACCAACAAGAGACGAGTTTCCTCTTGAGATATAATAGTGACAATGACTTCTCCATTACTCTCAAGCACATGAGACATCATAGTGTATGGAAGGAGTGAGGGTTGAGTCTTAAGAAATCTTAAATGGGTCCACCCATTGGTCATCCATCTTCACAAGAAGGATCAAGAAAAGTATGCAATGAAAGGTAATGTGATAATAATACAAGGATGTGAGTCTAGCATTGATTTCCACTTTCTAAGACAATGCACCAATATATATTTTTACTTAAATGCATCATCTTTCCCATTCCAAAGAGTCTTCCATGGATGAGAATCAACAATTGGGGAGTTTCTTCTTGAGATATAGTAGTTACAAAGGCTTCTCCACTATTTTCAAGCACTAAAGTCATCATAGGACTAGCGATTGAGCCCTAAGGAGTCTTAATTGGGCCCATCGAATAGCCATCCATTATTTTTCCGTTTTGGAGTTGGAGAAGACTTTTCCTTCAAGGAAGAAACCACCACATGACCATGATGGTCAAAACAAATTATATAATGAAAGGTAACATGTTTGTAACCCAAGGGTTCATGTGTCCATCTTGAATCGCCACTTTCTAAGACAATGCACCCAAAATTGCTTCTACTTAAATATACATAAATACATATCTTTGTCGTGGTAGATCTGAGCATATTGCATGTGGTAGGATTTATCTTGCATTTTCAATGAAATTTAGAGTGTAATTGAATTCAATATACTATATTTTTCCTGGTACTTCTTCATTCTATGACATGCATATTAATGCTTGAGCACAATGCACAAAGATAATGATAAACATAGATGACTATGATGACAAGAGTAATTCGAAGGAATCAAAGGGTACTGACAACTTTTTAACCTATATGTTTTTTATTACATAAGAGTTAGCAAAGTTTAATTTTATTGAACTCATGTTCTCTTAGTATGTTTTAATAGAGTGTAGATGAGGAGGGTTGAAAACATTAGGAGGGCATTGAAAATAGTTCAATCAACTTATGATGTCAAATGCATTTCATTTACTTATATGTGTAGACATTTTTTCATGCTATTTTGTATACAAAGGTTGCATTTCCTTGGACTAGCAGTGAAACTCTCATTTACATGTAATTCAATCAACTTTTGATGTCAAAAAAATTTCATTTCCATGTATGTGTAGATATTTTTTCATGCTATGTTGTATACAAAATTGACATTTCCTTGGGGTGGCAGTGCACCACTAATTTAGATAAAGAAACAATTACATAGTTAATTTACAATTTAATTATCTAAAATTTGATTGAATGTTAGTACGGTAGAACTTTATAATTATGTTTATGGATATATGGATTTTTCCTCTCGTGGTGTGAAATTGATTGAAAATTAGTGAGGCATTGTATACATGATTTCTTCTCTCGTGATTATTATGTTGTAAAATAGATTTATACTAATCATCAATCTCGTTAATAGTTAAATATTATAAAAATGATAAAAAAATAATGTTTATTATTATTATTAAATTAACAATAATTATTGTCAGTGGTGGTAGCAATTAATTACTTAATCAATAATAATTAAATTAATAAAAAAATCATTAATAATAACTACTAATTGCGACTTTGACACTAAAATGACCGAATTTTGATATTAATTTGATGTAAGACATATCTACAATGATGCTAACAAACACTAATATGACATAAAAGGAATAATAACAATGGAGGAAAAACATTAATAGGATAAATGAGTGATGTAATACAACACTAATATAATGCAAAAATGAATAACAACGATGCATATATGACATTAGCACAGTGCAATAGTGATATACAAAAACACCATTAAGACACAAAATGACTAAAAATTCATGTATTTTGATGCTATAACAATGCTAGTATGTCTCACATAAGATGTAATAGAATTGCCCCGTATGGTGCAAATTCAATGCAAAAGTGACTTGGTAAGTGTTTTTTGCAATAATATTTGATGCAATATGACACTAACATGACACGTGCAAATTCCCCCGGGGTGTAGATTAGTTGGTGATAAAGTGTACTTTTAAGGTACTCCTTGTGACGTTGTTGGTTCAAACCTCAACTTACCCTATGTACTACATGTGGGGCAACATGGGTACACCCAAAGGTTATAGTCGTAGCAGTCAGAATCAACCCAATGTCACACGAGTACGAGCCCACCCTAGTTGTCGATTCTGCGAGATACAAATAAAACACACATGTTTTTGTGTTGTATTCTTCATCTCTAAGGAACCACCTTCTAAAGGTTGCACCAAAAAGGATGAAGCAATGTTGAAACAAGGTCAATGCAAATCACAACGTTCCCTTTACTATTGTGTTTTGCAACACCCAAACTTGGATTTTTTTTCTCAAAAAAATGCATTGGGAAATGATCCTACAACCTCATATTGTAGTATTGCACATATAGTAAGCTATCCAAATGTCAATACAACAAAACAATGTAATATACAACAAGGGGCTAGAGTTTCAACATGCACCCCACATCACATGAATCACACCTATAGCATGGTATAAACACCCCAAAAGATTACATGTACTCTATTGGAAATTCCCCAAAAAATTTCATTTCCACACCTCATAAGTCAATACTAAACTTATCACGACCTATGTCAAGATTTATGTTGAAGTGGACTTCAAAAATGGCCTACCATAATATATGTTGCTTGAGGTAGTAAGCAGAGTCTGGGAAAAAAAAAAATAGATTACAAACTAGTGGCTTTCACATGCCAATTGTGCTATGAGTATGGTCATTTGGTAACCTCTTATCCAAAATATAAGGTAAGTGAGGGGACTTTTGGAAAAACTCACAAAATAATTAGTGGAAATGGGACAAGGAGCACCACCATTCAATAGAAGTGGAGGAATCCACAAAAGAGATGGAAGATAATAATGAAGAAGAATCTCCTCACATAACCTCTCTATAGGAAGTTCATGCCCCTTCTATCCCTCCTATAAAGAATGGCATGGGGGTGGATCAATGTGGGAAATAAAAAAGATATCCCTCTTGTAAATAATAGCATGGGGGTGGATCAATGTGGGAAAGAGAAAGCAAAAATATATCCCTCTTGTAAATAATATCATGGGGGTGGATCAATGTGCAAAAGCAAAAGAATAAGGAGGCACACCAAAGATACCCTTGGAAAAAAAGAGCCATTACTCTCATTGGGTTCACAGAGATTCTAGCATTGTAGGAATGATCATCAACATAACGAAGAAATGTTTTTTTTTTACAACCTTGGGAAGGAAATCTCTTCCCCTAGCCACTAGGTAATCTAAAAAAGACACGAGTTAAAATTGAGTAAAAAATCTTAAAAATTGCATGTTTTCTTATATTTTGTTTACAACATGTGTCACTATGACTTAAAGTAAATTTTGAGATAAGCAACTTGAAAAATATAACTAGGACTTGAATCATGTAACATTTTCTTCTATATTAATGAAAAAATGAATTTTTTTATTAAGAAAAATAATTTCTCAAATATTCACCTTCAACTATGTGTCTTGTCGAACTGACACATCTTTTGCCATCATCTTCAACCTTATCCTATGTGCAGGAGGTTGAGTAAGCCCTTGTGACTCTTTCTCTCATCATTGAATCTTAATTGTCCCTATTAAATCTTATGCTTGACTTACCTTACTCTTGAGAATACATCAACAAGGCCCATATAAAAATGGGGCCAACTTAAATTATTGTTGCCACACTTTTTAAGTTTAAAAACCAACTTATTTTATTAATGATTTTAAAAATAACATTACAAACAAGCTTCCACCATGGTCTAAATGTCATCTCCATATTAATTGAATGAACCCCTCTTTCATCTATATATATTGCATATATAAACAAAAATTAAAAAAACCCATAAAATTTCATTTATATCTTTATATATTGCATATAAAACGAATCACTATTTCACTTATATATTAAGTATACACACAAAATTTTCCAAAAACCCATGAAATTTCATTTATATATTGCATATAAAATGAACCCTATTTCATTTATATATTGCATATACACACAAAAGTTTCCAAAACCCATGAAATTTCATCAGAGAAATTTTTCCAAAAACCCATGAAATTGTTTTGACCACGATACTCTTTTACCTTTCTATTACATATTCACATAAACCCATGAAATTTTATTTATATATTGCATATACACACAAAGATTTTAAAATCCCATGAAATTTCATTTTTATATTGCATATATTGACAAAATTTTCCAAAAAACCATGAAATTGTTTTGACCATGCTTCTCTTTATATAAAGACAAAATTTTCCAAAAACCCATGAAATTGTTTTGACCATGCTACTCTTTATATAAAGACAAAATTTTCCAAAAACCCATGAAATTGTTTTGACCATGCTACTCTTTTACCTTTCTATTACATTTTCACATAAACCCATGAAATTTCATTTATATATTGCATATACACACAAAATTTTCCAAAAACCCATGATTTTTTTACCATGATACTTTTTTATCTATCTATTACATATTCACATAGCAAAAGACAAAAAACTTAAACACAATGTCAATGACTAATATATGGTACATTTACACAATAACTTTTTAAAAAACAATTTTTAATAATATAATAATATTAATTAAAAAAATATTTTACAAGTATTTATAAAGTACTTAAAAATAATATCAAATTATCAAATATTAAATCAACAATGCCAGGGAAAGACATAAAAGCATTTGAAAGCATGATTTGAAAACAAAAGGTACCCGGTACAAATAACTTTCCTCGCGAACAAAGAAACTTTAGTGAGGTTGGTATTTATTTTTTAATCTTTTTGTCGAATATGAGTAATCAATTACAATTATAATTATACATATATATTTCTCTTACATAACGAATCATATATATAAAACAAATAATATTTATATATTTTATTATTCTTTTAACTATACATATATGTTTCTTTTACATAACAAATCATATTTCTACATAGAACCAATCATATTTATATATCTATTTATTTTTTCCAAATTTTTTAAGACCATTATTCAATTTTTTTTTTTGAAATTCATTGTCAAAGTCTCTAACAATGTAAATTGTTTTTCTATGTTTATTAAAGACATTAAAACTAGATCCCTAATGTAATTGAGGAATTTAATTTAAGGAAATTTCATCCAAATTAGATCCCTAATAGTGTTACAACAACTCTCCATTACTTTTGAGTATTAGGATTGTCACAGTTCATATAAGGTGTAGAGATTTAGTCTTAAGAAGATTTATTTGGATTCATCCAATGGTTATTTATCTTCATAAGATGGTTTATGTGTTTTTCATTTTAAATTTGGAGAAGACTTTGCCTTTAGATGAAAAATCGATGCATGACAATGGTCAAAGCAAAGTATATAATGAAATACAATGTGTTGTTGTTCATATCCAATGATTTAAGTCCAACATCGATTGTCACTTTCTAAGACAATGCACCTAGAAAAACTTTTACTTGAATGTCTCATCTTTCCCATTTCATAGGGACTTCCATGCCTGGGAATCAACTAGAGGGGAGTTGACTCTCAAGATATCAAAGTTACATCGGATTCCCCACTACTCTTAAGCACTAGAGTTGTCGCAATGCGTGAAATTAGCATGTATTGATTCCTAGGAAGTCTCAACAGAGTCCATCCAATGGTCATCCATCTTTAGAAGAAGGCTTTTGTGTTTTTTCTTTTGAAGTTAAGGAAGACTTTTTCTTCGAGCCGATTCACTAAAAGATACCACATGGAAATAGTTAAGGAGAGCATATAATGAGAGACAATATGTTAATATGGTGAAAATTGTCTAGCAAACACACTACCAATGATGGGTAGTTGTTGACCCATAAGTATGATAAATATCGTATCACCCTACTTGTATATTTCATGTCAAATCTGTTGATTAAGGTTGGTTGTCATTGATGTCAACTCTTGAAGAAAGACCCATAGCACAAAGTTTTGGGTAATGGACCCAATAGTGTTTGATGTAAATATGACTCATTATTGTTTTGTCATGGTTGATAAGAAGTAAATATG
>ML798339.1:487994-546116 GCA_009831015.1 Picea engelmannii | reverse complement strand
TTCATTTTGAATCATCTTGTACTTGAACATTTAAGTGGGGTAAAAGGAGGTTTCCCCCTCGAAGAGGCTTATTATCTGAAATTATCTCTTTTTCAAGGCGTTGAGTACCTTTTCTGAGGTTTTTCTATGCTATATTGATATTTAGTTCTTAACATAATTTTACAGCTATTTCACAATGATATGTTTGGACCTATGTCAGTTCTATCATTGGGAAAATCTATGTACTATGTCTCATTTATAGACGACTTCTTGAGGAATGCTTGGATATATTTCCTCAAGAATAAATCTGAAGTCTTTGACAGGTTTAAAGAGTTTAAGGCTCTTGTTGAGAACCAAGAAGAGAAAATAATTAAGGTGATGAGGACAGCTAATGGTGGAGAGTTCCGCGGGAATGAATTTGAATAATTCTATAAGAAGTGCAGTATAGCAAGGGAGAATACTACTTGATCCAGGTGGATATTGGTGACAACCCACCTATTCCAACTGGCTCCTTGTGTCTGTTTTTTGTTCAACATGTTCTTCTGTACTACTTTTTAATTGTGGGTTCTACACTTTTGGGGCTATTTGAATTCCCACACATCCTCTAGGTGGATTCTGGTGGCCTCTCACCTAATCCAACTGGATTATTTTGTATGTTTTCATGCCAAAACATCTTGTTGTACTTCCAGGGTCGTTTTGGAGGCCTAAACACTAGTTTTTTGGCTCGCCACATTCAAACTGTAGATGGAGTCAGAGTTTGATAGCTATACCTTCCCAACGAGATATCACAGGCCTAAAACAAAGGTCGTATGAAAAAGTTACGACCCAGATGCCAAATTACACCAACTTACACATAGGGCCCACATGACTTTTGGCGTTTCACCTTCTAGGGTTAGGTTTTTGGATGTCTACGGTTTTGGAATTCATGAGTAATATCAAAAAGGCTTCTAGAGCCTCATTGTATTCCATTCTTCTCATACAGATGCATGTAGCAGCCACATCTCTTCTTAGATATAACTACCACCATTCGAGCAAGTGTTTCAGTTTTGCAGTTTTATAGTTTCATCCTATTTCATTATTTAATAGAAGATATTGTTCACTAGATATTTGTGTTATTCTTCATATTTATGTGTTTATTGTGTTCAGTCTATTAATCAGTTCATTCCGCTCCTAAATCTGGATCAGTGGTATCAGAGCGATTTTCTCTTCGTTTATTTTTCTTTGTGCATGTCCCTGAAAAGATCTGGGTACAAGAAGTTGGGACTCAAACCAAATGAGCCATTACAAGATCAACCACACCAAGCCCAACAACAACCCATGGGGGAAAAAAAGAAATATGATGGAGCAGGAGATCCTATTAAAATTTTTCTCGAGGAATCCCTTGCACGGGAAAGGAATGAAATGATGGACACCTTTGCACAGATCCTTCGACGAATATCCATAGGAGAAGCATTTTCATCAAGCGGACATGCAACCCCCTTCAAGGTATAGGTAAATTTCGATATTCAATTATTTGAAGGACTGATAGATGTGGATGTTGTAGATAAATGGTTGAATTTTCTCGAAGGATATTTTTTGGTCCACAATTTTTTCTATAGGGAAAAGATAACTTTTTCACTCCTCAAGGGGTCATTCCCCATGTTAAAGAGTGGTGGGATACCTACTCTGAGAAAAGGGACATGGAGGAATCTACAATGTTTTTAGTGGCCCCGACATGGGATTCCTTCCGGGACGTCATTAAAGAACAATACTACCCTGTTGGAAGATACAAGGACCAGTACACCAGATGGACCACCCTACGTCAAGAAAGGCACCAGATAGTACCAGATTTCACCAATATTTTCCATGCCCTACACACCAAAGACTTTGAGCGTCATCTGGTGCTCAAATACCGCAGTTGTTTGCATAGATACGTTGAAACAGAAATGGATTTCCTGGACATCACCTCATTGGGAAAGGCTTATAAATACACTGTCAAGATAGAGTAGAAATTTAAGAAGAAAAGGCGAGAGTTTGGATCTCCTAACTCCTCACAGTCGAAGTAGGGCAAAGGCATCCCCAATCCTCATATCAAGGGACCAAGTCGATATGGCTGCCCTTAGGACAACCAGTCCAGGCTGCAATACAAGAAGGGAAATGAGAAGATGAAGAAAGACACAGGAAAATGGTGTGAGTACCATAAAAGTCCTTGGCACAACACCAAAGAATGTCGCTCCAAGTAGTCCCTTGTGGCCAAGTTGAAGGCTTTTGAGTCAGAGGTTGATTTTGATTCTGAGTCAAATACTGAAGGAGGGAAGTGGATTATCGATGTTGAACCCAGTGCCACTATATCTTCCACCAAAGTTCGATCAAGTAAACCAGAAGAACCAAAGGAAGGGGAACGCCTCTTTCACTCGCAGATGTGGGTCAAGGGGGTTCCACTTCATTTCATTGTCGATAGCGGTAGTCAGAATAACCTGATTTCAACAGAGGTCATCAAGCGGCTATACTTTCTAATGACACAACACCTACATCCCTACACAATCGGTTGGCTTCTCCAAGGAAGAGATCTCTGTGTCAGCCAACAATGTCTTCTTCCCTACGACATCAAGCCTTTCAAACATGAGGTATTGTGTGATATTTCTCCCATTGAAGTTTGTGATGTTCTTTTAGGCAAACCATATTTGTGGAAGAGTCATGCTTTGTATGAGTCTAGACCCAATAGTGTTATTATTACTTAGGGTGGACAATTGTACGGGATCCCAGAGGTAGCACTGCTTACCACTATTTCTTTAATCTCTGCTAAGCAATGTAGTAAGATCATTTCATAGACCGGGAAGTTAATCTTCTTTGTGATCTATGCTCCCAGTAAGCAGAAGGTTTCCACCACATCCATGGCCTCTATTTACAGTAGAATCAAGTGGATGGGATCATGGAAGAATACAGAGACACCTTCTAATCACCTATATGGGTACTGACACACTGCCAAGTCAAGCATCCAATTGATATGACCCCTGGCGCACCTATACCTAATGGACCAGTCTATCGATGCTCGTTGATGGAGAATGACGAAATAAAACATCACATCCGAGAGCTTCTTCAAAAGGGGCACATCAGACCCAACTCCTACCCCTGTGGAAGCCTGATTGTACTAGTACAGAAGAAGGACATGACTTGGCGACTCTGCATTGACTACAAATCCTTAAACAAAATCATAGTCAGGAACCACTACCCCACTCCCAGGATTGATGAGCTTCTTGAACAACTCAAGGGGGAAAATTTCTTCAGCAAGATTGACCTAAACTCTGGCAACCACTAGGTTCCCATCGAACCAAATGATGTATGGAAAACAACCTTCAAGTCTAAAGAAGGTCTCTACGAATGGCTAGTCATGCCTTTTGGCTTAACAAATTCACCAACCACTTTCATGAGGTTGATGGATGATGTATTGAGACCCTTCAACAACTCCTTTGTGGTAGTATATTTGGATGACATCCTCATCTTCAATAGAACTTGGGAGGAGCACATGCATCATATTCAACAGGTTTTGAGCACTTTGTGACAACACAAGCTTTATGCCAACTTGGAAAAATTCTCTTTTGGCATGAACATGGTCCAATAATTGGGCTACATTGTTGATGAGCATGGGGTACATGTTGATCTAGATAAGATCCAAGTCATCCGTGACTGGCCATCCCTGACCACACTGACTGAGCTTCAGAGCTTTTTGGGATTAGCCAACTTCTACCGACGGTTCGTGTTCGGATTCTCCCATATTGCATGGGCCCTCGTCCAGGTGACTATGGGAGGTGGTAGGGCCAGGTTCGTGTGGGGGAAGGATAAACAATGAGAATTTGATGATCTGAAGCATCGCTTGTGCTCAACTCCAATACTCTCCTTGCCCGATCTGCAACAACCATTTGAGATTGAGACTAATGCATCTGACTATGTTGTGGGCATAGTTCTCACTCAGAATGAGAATCTGGTGGCATACCATAGTGAGAAACTCTCTGATACTATCCGAAAATACCCCACCTATGACAAGGAAATGTATTCCATTGTACAAGCCTATCGTCAATGGAAACATTACATTTGAGGGAAAGAGACAATCATACACAATGATCACAAGCCTCTGCAGTTCATACAGACACAAGTGAAATTACAGAACGAATGCCATCAAAAGTGGTCAACCTACCTGCAACAATTACATCTCAACATAAAGTATAAGACAAGTATCTCGGATCATGTCATTGACTACCTCAGTTGGCCTCTTGTGGCTGCACTCACCACTGTGCTCCATTCCTGTGGACACCAACCATCTGAGTGGCCCCAAATTTATCAGCAAGATTTGGACTTTGCCACCACCTATCAACTTTTGGGTATAGGCGCAACTGTCACTGATTTTCACATTCAGGACAGACTCTAATGCCACCTGGGCCATCTCTGTGTTCCTACAAGCGAGTGTGCAAAGTTTATTTGGAAAGCCCACTATAGTTAGGTGGCAGGACATTTTGGCGTGGAGAAAACTGTAGTCGTTCTACAAAACATTTTTATTGGCCAAAACTTTGACAAGACGTCAAAAAGTATATCAGATCTTGCATTGCATGTGCCATTGCCAAGCCTGCCATCAAGAATCAAGGCCTATACACCCCTTTTTGTATTCTTGAGAAGCCTTGGGAATCCATCTCAATGGATTAGATGTCTGGCTTGTCATCCACCAAGAAAGGAAATTACTATGTGTTTGTGGTCCTTGATCGGTTTTCAAAGACGACCATCCTCACAACCTTTAAGAAGAATGTCACAGCAACAGATACTGCTAAAATATTCTTCTAACGAGTGTGGGTCCACTTTGGATACCACATACCATCGTATCTAAACGATCCAACAGGATCCTCAACACCTTTTGGTCGAGTCTCTAGTCTCTGTTGGACACCAAGATCACAAAATCCACTGCTTTCCACCCCCAAACCGATGGCCAAACAAAGGTCGTCAATTAGATGATTGTGCACATATTACGCATGTATAATTCTAAGCATCCATGTACATGGGATGAGAGTCTCCCATATGTCCAACATAGTTACAACAAGGCTCTCCATAGTTCCATTAGCCATAGCTCATTTCAGGTGGGTCTGGGATTCCAACCCTTGAGACCCATTGACATTGCATTTCCTCTTGCCACCGCATAGACAAACTCTTCCCCTGATCAGTTTGTGATCGACAAAGACACTAGATTCATTGAGCGGATTCAACACATCTGCCAACAGGTCCAAGATATTTTGCAGAAATCCAATGCTAAGTACAAGAAGTGCCATGATCAACATAGGGTACAACACTAGTTTTAGGTTGGCGACAAAGTCTGGTTACATTTGCAAAAGGAGCGTCTCACCAGGCCCTATCAGAAGCTTCTCCCACTTCATTATGGGCCTTACACTATCACCAAGGCTATGGGTAGCAATGCTCTTGAGCTCAACACTCCACCCTTCCTTAGTCTGCATCCAGTATTCAATGTGGACCTCCTTCGACCATATTTTCCCTCATTATTGGAAACCTATGAGATCATAGAACAACTGACACCAACAGAGATCAACCCTGACTGCATGGAACAAGCATCCATTGATCAGATAGTGGACACACAGGTCAAGGGAAATCGCTAGTAGCAGATCTAACTTTATTGGGTTGTCAAGGCAGGGCAACTCCTACACCAAGGCAAGTGGCTCACCTGAGGCCAAATACAAAAGAAGTTTCCTCACCTGATGAGGGAAATCAACACAATGGAGACCATTGCTTCCTAATGGGAGAGGATTGATCTAGGTGGATATTGGTGGCCACCCACCTATTCCAACTGGTTCCTCATGTCCATTTTTTGTTCAACGTGTTCTTCTATATTGCTTTGTAATTGTGGGTTCTATACTTCTGGTGTTGTCTAAATCCCCACACATCCTCTAGGTGGATACTGGTGGCCTCTCGCCTAATCCAACTAGCTTATTTTGTATCTTTTAATGTCAACACATATTGTTGTACTTCCAGGGCCTTTTTGGAGGCCTAAACAATGTTTTTTTGTCTCAACACAGTCAAACTGTAGACGGAGTCAGAGTTTGATGGTTGAATGTGTAGTTCTCTGAAATACCTTTCCAACGGGTTATCGCGCACCTAAAATGGAGGTCATATGCAAACGTTATGACCCTTGGAATTTGAGGTACCAAATTACACCAACTTACCCATAGGGTCCACATGAATTTTGACATTTCACCTTCTAGAGTTAGGTTTTTGGATTTCTAGGGTTTTGGAATTCATGAGTAATATAAAAAAGGCATCTGGAGCCTCATTGTATTCCATTCTACTCATATGGATGCACGTAGTGGCCACATCTCTTCTCAGAGATAGATACCACCATTTGAGTAAGTGTTTCAGTTATGCAATTTCACAGTTTCAACCTATTTCATTATTTAATAGAAGATATTGTTCACTAGATATTTGTGTTATTTTTCATATCTTCGTTTTTATTGTATTCAGTCTGTTAATCAGTTTGTTGCACTCCTAAATCTGGATCAGTGGTATCAAAGCGGTTTTCTCTTCATTTATTTTTCTTCGTGCATGTCCCCGATAGGATCTAGGTACAAGAAGTTGGGACTTGAACCAATCAAGCCATTACAAGATCAACCACATCGAGCCCAACAACAACCCATGGGGGACGAAAATAAATATGATGGAGTAGGAGATCTTATTAAAATGTTGCTCGAGGAATCCCTCACATGACAAAGGAAGGAAATGATGGACAACTTCGCGCAGATCCTTCGACAACTACCCACAGGAGAAGCATCTTCATCAAGCGTCCATGCAACCCCCTTCAAGGTACATGTAAATTTTGATATTCTATTATTTGAAAGACTGATAGATGCGGGCTGTAGATAAATTGTTGAATCTGCTCGAAGGATATTTTTCGGTGCATAATTTTTTCGATAGGGAAACGATCACTTTTGAACTCCTCAAGGTCGTTCCCCATGTTAAAGACTAGTGGGATACCTACTCTGATCAAAGGGTCATAGAGGAATCTACAATGTTTTTGGTGGCCCCTACATGTGATTCCTTCTAGGACTCCATTAAAGAACAATACTACCCTGTTGGAAGCTACAAGGATCAATACACTAGATGGACCACCCTACGTCAAGAAAGGGACCAAACAGTACCATATTTCACTAATATTTTCCATACCCTACGCACCAAATTGGGTATCAAAGACTCTAAGCATAATCTAGTGCTCAAATACTATGACTGTTTGCATAGATACACTCAAATAGAAATGGAGTTCCTGGACATCGCCTCATTGGGCACAACTTATAGATACGCTATCAATATCAAGCATAAATTTAAGCAGAAAGGGTGAGAGTTTGGATCTGCAAACCCATCACAGCCAAAGCAGGGCAAAGGAAACCCCAACCCACATAGAAAGGGACCAAGTCGAGATGGCCACCCTCAGGACATCCATTCCAAGCCGGAACACAAGAAGGGAAATGAGAAGATGAAGAAGGACATGAGAAAATGGTGCGAGTACCATAAAAGTCCTTGGAACAACACCGAAGAATGCCACTCCAAGCAGTCCCTCATGGCCGAGTTGAAGGATTTTGAGTTAGAGGCCAATTTTGATTCCGAGTCAAATCCTAAAGGAGGGAAGCGGATTATTGATGTTGAACCCAGTGCCACTATCGCTACCACCAAAGTTCGACCAAATGAACCAAAAGAACCAGAGTAAGGGGAACGCCTATTTCACTCGTAGATGTGGGTCAAGGGGGTTCCACTTCATTTCATTGTCGATAGCGGTATTTAGAAGAACCTATTTTTAGCATAGGTCGTAAAGTGCTTGTACCTGCCAACAACATTGCACCCGCAAACCTACACCATCAACTGTCTTCTCTAAGGAAGAGATCTTTGTGTCAACCAACAATGTCGTTTTCCCTATGACATCAAGCCTTTCAAAGATGAGGTATTGTGTGATATTTCTCCCCTTGAAGTTTGTGATTTTCTTTTAGGTCAACCATATTTGTGGAAGCATCATGTTGTGTATGAGTCTAGACCCTGCAGTGTTATTATTACTTTGGGAAGACAATTGTACATGATCCCAGAGGTAGTGCCTCCTACTGCTATTTATTTAATCTCTACTAAGAAATGCAGTAAGGTGATTTAACAGACTGGGAAGTTCGTCTTCTTTGTGATCTGTTCTCCCAGTAAGAAGAAGGTCGCCACCACATCCATGGCCTCTTCACATCGCATCTCTTTGCAGCAGAAGCAAGTGGACGAGATCGTGAAAGAATACAAAGACATATTCTCATCACCTACAGGGGTACCGACACACTGCCAAGTCAAACATCCAATTGATCTAACCCCCGACGCACCTCTACCTAATGGACCATTCTATCGGCGCTCACTAATGGAGAATGAAGAAATCAAGCGTTAGATTTGAGAGCTTCCTCAAAAGGGGCACATAAGACCCAACTCCTCCCCCTGTGGAAGCCCGATTGTACTAGTGAAGAAGAAGGACAAGACTTGGAGACTCTACATTGATTACAGATCCTTAAACAAAATTACAGTTAGGAACCGCTACCCCATTCCCAGGATTGATGACCTTCTTGAACAACTCAAGGGGGAAAAGTTCTTTAGCAAGATTGACCTGAAGTCTGGATACCACCAGGTTCCCATCGAACCAACTGATGTATGGAAGACAACCTTCACATATAAAGAAGGTCTCTAGGAATGGATAGTCATGCCCTTTCGATTAACAAATGCACCAACCAATTTCATGAGGTTGATGGATGATGTATTGAAACCCTTCACCACCTCTTTTGTGGTAGTATATTTAGATATCCTCATCTTCAGTAGAACATGGGAGGAGCACATGCGACATATTCAACAGGTTTTGATCACTCAGCGACAACACAAGCTTTATGGCAACTTGGAAAAATGATCTTTTGGCATGAACAAGGTCCCATATTTGGGCTACATTGTTGATGAGCATGGGTTATATGTTGATCCAACTAAGATCCAAGTTCTCCATGACTGGCCAACCCCGAACACACTAACCGAGCTTCAGATATTTTTGGGACTATCCAACTTCTACCGATAGTTCATGTTGGGATTCTCCCATATTGCATGGGCCCTCAGCCAGGTGACTAAGGGTGGTGGTAGGGCCAAGTTCGTGTGGGGGAAGGAGAAACAATGAGCATTCGATGATCTGAAGCATGGCTTATGCTCAGTTCCAGTACTCTCCTTTCCCAATCTGCAACAACCATTTGAGACTGAGAATGATGCATCTGACTATGCTGTGGGCACATTTCTCACGCAACACTATTATTACGTGGCATAATATAGTAAGACACTCTCTGATACTATCTGGAAATACCCCACCTATGAAAAGGAAATGTATTCCATTGTACAATCCTGTCGTCAATGGAAACATTACATTTTGGGGAAATAGACGATCATACAAACTGATCACAAGCCTCTACAGTTCATACAAACACAAGGGAAATTGCAGAACCACCACCATCAAAAGTGGTCCACCTACCTGCAACAGTTCCATCTCAACATAAAGTATAAGACAAGTATCTCCAATCATTTCATTGACTGCCTCATCCGACCTTGTCACACACTCATGGTGGGGTGTAAAAAATCCATTCTCCTTACCGGAACAAATCCTCTCTCCATGGTCTCTAATTCGGAAAGTCGGGGGACTAGCCCCCCGCGCCCCCCCCATTTTTCTTTTCTTTTATTTGACGACCATAGTATATGACCATGGGTTATGTTCGAGCACCAGTCACATGATTGCGGACGCGAGAAAGGGTGGTATGATTCCAACCTCTTTTCTCCCAACGATTAACCACGAGCCACCACATGTCCCGTTCTCAATACTGTGGTTCCGATTGTGGCCCACCCTCTAACTTTTAAAGTACGAGCACTTTCTACCCCCGCAATTCAACTCGACCTTTGATCTCACGATATTGAGGGTACTTCTGAACTGACGAATCAGATTTTCCCTTTTTTAAATAAATGGACATGGTTTGCTTCAGGACTTCGATGTTTGGGGTTTTCAACTCTCAAACCTTGTTTTCTCTACGGTGGCTATCTCTTAAAGTGGAAGATCTGTTGACACCTGTCCCTCGCAAACAGGTGGTTCAGATAAACTCCAGCTCTCCAACCTTCAGGATTTCTTGTTCAATACCCTCTCTTTCTTCCGGAGTGATTTCTCCCAAATCGGCAGATCGTTTGCCACATGTCCTATTCAAATAAAAAACCCTAGTCCTCTTCGGGACTTCAACACTTTTCAAACAAGACCAGATCAACGACTTTCAACTCCCTTCTCGATCAATGATCAATATTATACTTCGGGACTTCGATGCTTCCACCCTCTAATTTCATCTGAAGCATTTTTTACCCAGAGTTCTAGATCTGGTTCCATGCTTCCACCTCAGATAGATGGCTCTCGTATGCTTTGGGACTTCGGCCTTCAGAAATATCAAACCTCAAACCTCAAATTCTCCTCACTCTGTTTCTTTCGGAATGTTCTATCCAGAGTTAGCGATTTGATGACATGTGTCCTCCTTTAGATCGACGACTCCCAATCGCTTCAGTTGGTCGGGCTTCAACAATTTCAAACTCTTCTCCTTCGTGTTCTCCTGGAGTGTTTTCACCCAGAGTTCACGATCTATCACCACGTACTCTCTGGATCTGACAGTCTAGATTCTCTTTGGGTCTTTACCTGGAGTCCATAGGTTCATGCCACTTGTCCTCTGGGTCTGACGGTTGAGATTCACTTCAAGTCTCTGACTCTCTGGGCTTCGGGAGTTTCAACTCTCAACTAAAACTCTCGAAGTGACTTTCCCCGAAATCTTCGATTATTGACACGTGTCTCCTGTCAGCCAACAGATAGGATCTACTTTGTCTCTTTGGCTCTTCAGACTTCGGAAGTTTCAAGCTTCTACAAACTCGTTTCATTCGAAGTGCATTCACCTGGAGACTCCGATCTATTGACATGTACCCCTCTTCAACGATTCCGCTCTCTCCTTGACCACAATATCTCACTTAGGAGTTGTGGATCTTGTGCCACCTGTCCCTCTTGGCGATGAACGGTACCAATTCACTTTGGGACTTTGGGATTTTTTCCAGTCAACCCTCATCACACACAATTGTTAAAACTCATGCAATTTACCCTATATTGGATGACTATCATCCCTTTCTGCTCAGATCCGATGGTACTGAAGGACTCTGTTACTCCACAGATTTCCTAAGGGCTCACGACCATCCCTCTCACAATTGTTCAAGGTTTGGCAGTTATGATCCGACCAATACAGAGGTGTCCGTCGATCGTCGGTTCATAGTAATTGCAGGGCCCCAACATGCATCCTCTTTATTAGAGAGCTCAACCTCTGCAATGTGAAAAGTACTCACCCAACATGGTTGAACCAGAGTTGTTGATCTAGCGTGTTTTCTACTTTCACCTTCGCACTCCGCAGTGATTCCCCACCCTTGATCTTCGTTCATAGATCGACTGTTCTCAGTGATTGTCAGATTCAACCTCCACAATTTTGGAAGTGCTCACTCGACTCTAGACAATTCCTAGTCATTGATCTCCCATTCTTGACGAGATCAATGATTCCCAACCATAGATTTAATCGAGCGACTACTGTTTGATTCATTAACCCCAGTGAGTGTTTGAGTCGATCTAATGACCGAGATGGCCTCTCCTCCCATTAAACGAATTGCTTCCATATTCACTGTCATATTCTTAAGTCATCGGTGGTTTGGGTAACTTGACTATCATACAATTTGACATCTCAGAGCTTCGATCTCCAAGGTTACAAAAACTTCATGAGCTAACTCCTTTTTATGCAGGTTTCCTAGACCCAGGTCATGTGGGTCTTTAGATAGCTCTTGGGATATTATCCCCGCTCTTAGTCATATTTTTGGATAAGGGCTTAGGTGTGAGTTCAAAGTCTCCTATACTACTGGTCTAAAGGGAAATCCTTCCTAACTCACAAAGCTTTAAGCTCTGATTTAGAGCAAGGAAAATGCGTGAGGTTACCAAATGGTAGCTATACCAAGAGGCATGCTTCGACTATGGAACGGTGATGTAGTTCCCTGGAGAAAGCGCCTCCCAGGATTGAAAAAGAGCATATGGAAAATCAAATAAAATTATATGTTCTCAATGGAACGAATGTATACTCATAACTTAATCATTTAATACTGAAACCATTTATAGACATATAAATACACGCATGGAACCATTATTTCCAATTCAAAGCACAAGGCATGAAAACACTTATCAGATCCATAAGGCATGGTGTGAATGCTGAAAAGGGTGATCATTTCCACCCAACCATAGTCTCAATCACTCCCAATGGATTTATCAATGGCCACTCCCGATCTTAGACCATGATGATTTGAGATTCAATCTCTTCCTTCTAGCTCAACGAAAGTTAGGAACGAAGGTTACTCTCCTTCTCCCAATACAAAAATAGATAGGGATGGAGGTTAATCTCCTTATCCCAATACAGAAATAGATAGGGATGAAGGTTACTCTCCTTCTCCTGGCTCAGTCTCTATTTGTTTTTATAAAAACTCACTCCAATTCAGTCCTCTCTCGAACCCGAGAGCTCCGACTCTCGTCTCTTCACTCTTCGCAGGTCCTCCCTACACCCACCACACTTCCTTTCTTGCCTTCCTCAACAAGATTGTGTGTGGCTTGAATTCCCAGTCCGTGTTCAAGTATGGAAGCCTTACGGATGGGCAGTCTGCACCATCCCTCATTAAATCTTGAGGAGATCTTCCCACCTACCAGCCTGACTGTAATTCATTCCTGGGTCAGAGGGTTGTTCTGATCTGAGAAATTAAATCCAACAAGGTATTGGTTTGTTGGAGGTTAACACAACCATTTTGGGTCCCCTCCACCACCTTTTCATAGCATTCATGGTCTCTTCTTAGCATGTCCCCTTTCCAACAGTCATCCAACACGTATCCATTTTCTATTAAAATAACAAAATTTACATTCATCAACCTTTTAAACAAAGGTCCATCAAATCAAACATTCACACTTTTAAGTTTTCCATAGTTCCTTGGACAATATAGCTATATTTACAAACTGGGGGAAATATGGTGTTACAATTCCCTCCCCCTTAAAGGAACATCATCCTCGATGTTCTATCTGTCAATCGGATATGTACATACATGAGTAAACAAAATCGGATATGACTGTCTCATGGTATCCTCCATTTCCCACGTAGCCTCATCTGGGCCAAAATGTTTCCACTGCACCTTGACCTGTGAAATGGTTCAGTTCCTGAGTGAGGTTTCCTTCCTGTCTAGTATGCATTGTGGTTCTGGTAGGAATTCTCCCTCCGACTCCTCCTGGATCACAAATCAATCAATTATATGATTAGAATCATGTACATATTTCTTCAATAACGAAACATGGAAAACATTCTGTTCTTTTACTATGGGAGGAAGTGCTAGCCTATAGGCTACAGGTCCCACTCTATCTAAGAATTCAAAGGGTCCAAAATACCGAGGTGCTAGTTTGGAATAGGCTCCCATTCTTAGGGAGCTCTTCATGGGACTAACTTTGAGATAGACATGGTCTCATGTATTGAAATCTCTGGGAGTTCTCTTTCTGTCAGCGTAACTTTTCTGTCCATCCTGAGAATTCTTCAAATTTTGCCTTATCTGGATCACTTGTTGTTCCATTTCTTTCAGTATGTCGGGTTCGATTGTAATTTTTTCCACTGGATTACTCCAGCTGATTGGAATCTTTCACTGTCTACCATAGAGGGCTTCAAAAGGGCTCATCTTCAAGGATTCTTGATAACCATTGTTGTAGGCAAACTCTACCAATGGTAGGTAGTCTTCCCACTTCTTAGGCTGATGCATTTCATGCATTCTTAGCATGTCCTCTACTATTTGGTTCACTCTTTCCATTTGTCCATTATTTGAGGGTCATAGGCTATGCTAAACAACAATTTAGTCTCAAAACCATCCATTAGGGATTTCCAAAATCTTGAAGTAAATTTGGTGTCTCTATCAAATACAATTTCCTTGGCATGCCATGTAATCTAAATATCTCCTTCATGAAGATGTTGGCAATATATATTGCCTTGAAAGTTGACTTGACAGGGACGAAATGAGTAGACTTACTTAGTTTTTCCACCATGACCATGATGGAATCATTTTGCTTGGTCGACTTTGGTAATCCGGTGATTAAATCCATGGAGATGGTTTCCCATTTCCATTCTGTGATTGGTAGGGGTTGTAAAAATCCTGCTGGATACTGATGTTCTGCCTTAAATTGTTGGCATTCTAGGTACTTAGCTAGATAGTTATCTATGTATTTATTCAATCTGGGCCAATATAATTGTTTCCTAGTGGTTGTGATTATTGTTTGATATCCTGGGTGACCATTATATGGTCTCTTATGTAGTTCATCCATTATGAACATCTTCAAGTCGTCACAGTTTGGAATATACAATCTGTTTATGTAAGTCAGCAGGCCTTCCTCGAGCATATGGTAGCCTTCATACTTTATCCATGTAGGCTCTTGCCTTAGGTATGAGGTCATGGCCTTGAAGAATTCATTTGTTTCTTATGCATTCTTGACTCTTTCCTTGACATCCATTTCACAGGTGCTTACTGCTACCAGATGAATCATTTTTATATTTCTGCTAATGGTATCGACCACCCTATTTTCCTTTCCTGTGATGTGTTTGATTTCGAAATCAAACTCACTAAGGAGATCCATCCACCTAGATTTCCTGGCATTGAGTTTTGGTTGATCAACCAAGTGCCTCAACCCACAATGGTCTGTCATAAGCAAAAATATCCTACCTAGAAGGTAGTGCCTCCACATTTTTAAAGCATGTACTATGGCAGCCAACTCTAGGTCATGGGTCACATAATTGATCTAATGCTCATTTAATTTCCTGGACATGTAAAAAATTGCACGTCCCTCTTGCATAAGGACTCCTTCGAGTCCTTCCTTGCAGGCATCTGTACACACAAGGAAATCATTATTCGAGTCTACAATCTTCAACACCGGTGCATGGGTCAGGAGGTATTTCAGTTCCTGAAATATTTCTTCACATTTTGATGTCCAAGTGAATTTAACCCCCTTTTTCTGAAGGGTAGTGATTGGACAACCAATGTTAGAAAACCCTTTTATGAACCTTCTATAGTATCCTGCTAAGCCCATGAAGGATATGATATCAGATACATACTTTGGAGTAGGCCATTCCATAATAGATCTGATCTTGTCAGGGTCTACTGCCACCCCTTCCTTAGAAATAACATGGCCTAAGTAATGGACTTGCTTCTGGAAAAAGTCGCACTTGCTAAACTTAGCGTAGAGCTGATGCTCTCTTAGTACTTGAAGTATGATTCTAATATGTTATCCGTGCTCCTCTCTGTTCTTGGAGTAGATTAGGATATCATCAATGAAAACCAATACAAACTTGTCTATAAATTTGTTGAGTACATTATTCATCAAGCACATAAAAGTGGTGGGGGCGTTGGTTAACCCAAATGGCACCACCACAAATTCATAGTGACCATACCTCATCTTGAAGGTTGTTTTGTGGATGTCTTCATCCTCAATTCAGACTTGATGGTATCCAAACCCTAATTCGATCTTTGATAAAATGGAAGCACCTCCCAATTAGTTGAACAAGTCATCGATTCTTGGTAAGGGGTACTTGTTCTTTATGGTTGTCTTATTGAGTTGTCTGTAATATATGCATAGTAGAAGTGTGCCATAATTATTTTTGAAAAACAAGATGGGCACTCCTCACAAAGATACACTAGGTAAAATGTAGCCTTTGTCCATCATCTCCTTTAACTGTAGCTTGAGCTCAACCAGTTCTGGCGTACTCATCCTATATGGCGTTCTAGATGCTGACACTTCTCCTGGTGCAAGTTCTATCAAGAAGTCAATATCCCTTCTCGAAGGTAGACCTGGTAGCTCTTCTGGGAATACGTCCTTGTATTCTCTTAATATGGGGTGGTCTGTTAGGTTTGGTTTGTCATCCTCAATAGATTCCAACACTTGTATTGCATATAGAGGACACCCCTTTTTGCAATACTTCTTCATTTGAAGAGTTGATATTTGTCTTACCGAGATAGGATTCTGAATCCCTTGGAGGTTTATCTTTCCCCCTTATTCATTTAAACATTCTAAAGTTTTATGGTAACAATCCAACTTAGTTTTATAAGAATCCAACTAGTCCATACCAATAAACAAGTCGTAAGATCTTAGGGGAAGTATGTTAAGGGTCGCTCGGGTGGGAAATCCACCCATGATAAATTGACATGCTGGTATGACATCTGCCACTTTTCTTTTGGTCATAGTGGCTATTCATACCAACCAAGACTTAACATTTCTAACTGGTTGCAGTTTGCACTTATCAAGAGTATGAGGGGCCACATAACTCAAATTAGAAGTAGGGCCAATTAAAATAGAAACTAGATGGTTGGCGATCATACCTTCCAGCTCCACTATTGAAGCTTGGTGGTTGGCTTGATTATTGTCCAAGTTTGCATATATTTGTGGCATGCTCCTAGCCACATCATTGACAGTGGTAGCTTCTTGGATATTTTAGACTCTCTTACTGTTATGTTGTTTGTGTGGACAGTCCCTCAACCGATGATCTTCTCCACAACCCCAACATTTTAAGGGCTCTTTCTTTAGGTTATCAGTCTTTCCTGGGACTATCTTAAAAGGTTTATTTCCACTTTGAGAGGGGAAATTTTGTTGATACACACTTCTACTAGGAAGGCTCAACCTAGAACCCTTTCCATAATTCTTAAATCTTGAGGATTTAAATCCCTTCTTCTTGAATCCCGAACTACTCCTCTTCTTCCAATCTTCATGAGGCCCTGTCTTATTCCCGAACTGTTCATAACAATACCTTGCCTTTCGGATGGTTTATTATAAGGTATTTGGTTCGTCAAACTCAATCCTTTCCTAGTAGGTCTGAGGTAATCCACTAATAAATCATTGCATTTTTACCTTCTCATCCTTTATGTAGGGTACATACCTGAGTAGATCAAGGAATTTATTGACATATTCATCTATGGTGAGCTGCTCCAACCTGAATTCATAGAACTCCTTAGTCTTCCCATCCATGTATTTCTCTGACAAATATTGCTTCCTAAAGTATTTCTCAAACTGCTTCCATGACAAGTCCTTCTCATGGACTCCTTTCACATTCCTAAGGTCTTCCCACCAATGAAAGCCTTTCCATTCAGGTTGAAGATGGCTATTTGATCCTTCAATTTTCAGAGTAATCATGGAATCTGAAGTACTTCTTTAAACCAAGAAGCCAAGCTTAAGCCTCTTCTCCCTTCTTAGTCTCTCCATCGAAAGAGGGTGGTTTGGATTTCTTGAATTCTTCAGGATCATGATTTTTGGAATGCTTCTGCTTCTTTCCTTCCCTTTGAGAATGTGAGCTCTCTCTTCTACTACAATATCCTTCGGAGTTGCCAGCATTCTTTCCAGAGGACTCTGCCAATGAGTGTCCCCTACCTCCAGGTTGGGCCTTCTTCGAGGTACTTCTCCTAGTGTGGTCATGTTTTCAGATCTCAGGTGGACTTTTACTTCGCTTCTCATGTGGTCGATCCATATGACTAATTGTGGGTTCATGTTGCAGTTTCCTTTGTATGTAGGATAATCTCTGCAACAAGATTGTGTTAATTTCTATTTGTTTTTATTTCTCCTTTATCAGTCTCTCTTTGTCCGCCTTGCAACTCCGTAATTCATCCCTGAGGATCCTTACAGTTTCATCTAGATCCAGAGGGGTTTCCACCGCCCTCCTTTCATTAGATTATTCGTCTCTATTGTGGGATCCATCCCCCACTTTAGGACACGTCACCATCCTTTAGTCTTGAAGTTTTCCCATGGTTTACTGACTATTCGAGTGTTGAAAAAAAAACTTATTGTTAGCTAACAAATTATGAACAATACACAACTCAAATTCCTTAAATGCACACAAAAAGTAGAGCGTTTCATTCTTTTACTCAATAAAGTTTTTAACCAAACTCTTTAAGAAGGAGGAAAGATAGGGCGTCACTCCTAAAACTACTCTAAATATGGTTTTTTTGAGTGACTCTCCCATGAGCCCAAGTAGGCCAAGTGTTGTAACCATGCTCTGATACCAATTTGTCACACACCCACGATGGGGTGTAAAAGAATTGTTCTCCTTACTGGAACAAATCCTCTTTCCACAATCTCTAATTCGAAAAGTCAAGGGACTAGCCCACCCACCCCCCGCCCCCCCTATTTTTCTTTTCTTTTCTTTGACAACCATCGTATATGACCATAGGTTACATTCGAGCACCAGTCACGTGATTGAGGGTGAGGGAAAGGGTGGTTTGAGTCCAACCACTTTTCTCCCCACAATTCACCACGAGCCACCACGTGTCCCGTTCTCAATATTGTGGTTCTATTGCGGCCCGCCCTCTAACTTTTAAAGTCCGGGCACTTTATACCCCCAGAATTCAACACAACCTTTGATCTCATGATCTTGATGGTACTTCTGAACTGACAGCTCATATTTTCCCCTTTTTAAATCAACGGACATGGTTTGCTTCGAGACTTCAGCGTTCAGAGTTTTAAACTCTCAAACCTTGTTTTCTCTACGATGGCTATCTCCTAGAGTGGAATATCTACTGACACCCGTCCCTCGCAAATGAGCGATTCAGATGAACTACGACTCTCTAGCCTTCAGGAGTTCTTGTTCAATACCCTCTCTTTCTTCCAGAGTGATTTCTCCCGTAGTGGTAGATCGTTTGCCACGCGTCCTCTCCAAATCAACGACCTTGGTCCTCTTCGGGACTTCGACACTTTTCAACCAAGACCAGATCAATGGAATTCATCTCCCTTCTCTATCAAAAGTTGAGATTATACTTTGGGACTTCGACGCTTCCACCCTCTACTTTCCTCTGAAGTATTTTGTACCTAGAGTTCTATATTTGGTGCCACGTGTCAACCTTAGATCTATGGCTCTCGCCCGCTTCGGGACTTTGGCCTTCAAAAATCTCAAACCTCAAATTCTCCTTGCTCTGTTTATTTAAAAATGTTCTATCCGAAGTTCACAATATGATGACATGTGTCCTCCTTTAGATCGACGGCTCCCAACTACTTTGGTTGTTCGAACTTCGTTGATTTTAAAATCTTCTCTTTCGTGTTCTCTTGGAGTGTTTTCACCCAGAGTTCATGATCTGTCACCACATACTCTCTGGATCTAACGATCCAGATTCTCTTTGAGTCTTTACCCGGAGTCCATAGATTCACGCCACTTGTCCTCTGGGTTTGACAGTTGATATTCAATTTGGGTCTTCAGGTCTCCCGCTCTCGGAGCTTCAGAAGTTTAAACTCTCGACTAAAACTCTTGAAGTGACTTTCCCCAAAATCTTCAATCTATTGACACATGTGTCCTACCGGCCAACGGATAGGATATACTTCGGCTCTTCAGCTCTTCGGAATTCAAAAGTTTCAAGCTTATACACACTTGTTTCTTCCAAACTGCATTCACCTGGAGACTCCGATCTATTGACACGTGCCCCTCTTCGGCGATTCCTCTCTCTCCTTGACCACAAGATCTTGCTCAGGATTTGTGGATCTTGTTCCAACTGTCCCTCTTTATGATGAACGGTCCCAATTCACTTCTGGACTTCAAGACTTTGGCTAGTCAACCCTCTTGTGCACACAAAGGTTAAAACTCGTGCACTTTACCTTAGGTCGGATGAATATCATCCCTTTGCACTCATATCCGATGGTACCGAAGGACTCCATTACTTTTTATATTTGCTAAGGGCTCACGAACATCCCTCTCATAATTGATCAAGGTCTGGCGGCCATGATATGACCAATACCAAGGTGTCCACTGATCGACGGTTCATATTATGTATGGGGCCCCAACATGCATGCTCTTTATGAGAGAGATCAACCTCTGCAATCTAAAAAGTACTTGACCAACTTGGTCGAACCAGAGTCATTGATCTTCCATCCCAACAAGATCAACGATGTTGGTGAAATGCGGGCAACAAACTAGCATGTCTGCTACTTTCACCTTCATGCTCTGCAGTGATTCCCCACCCTCGATCTTCGTTCATAGATCAACAGTTCTCAATGATTGCGGGATTCAACCTCCACAATCTGGGAAGTGTTCACTCGACTCTAGACAAATCCTAGTCATTGATCTCCCATTCTTGGTGAGATCAACAACATGGGTTGATTGTGGGCCATGAACTAGCATGGCTGCTAATTTCACCTTCGCATTCTACAATGATTCCCAACCATAGATTTAATTGAGAGGATGGTGTTTGATTCATTAACACCAGTTAGTGTTCGAGTCAATTTGACGACCAAGATGGTCTCTCCTGCCATTAAATAGCTCGCTTCCATCTCCATTGTCATATTCTTAAGTCATCAGTGGTTCAGGTAACTTGACTATAATACAATTTGACATCTCAAAGCTTCGAGCTCCAAGGTTCCTAAAACTTCATGAGCTAACTCCTTTTTGTGCAGGGTTCCTAGACCCAGGTCACATGGGTCTTCAAATAGCTCTTGGGATATAATCCTCGCTCTTAGTCGGGTTTTTGGATAAGGGATTATGCATGAGTTCAAAGTATCCTAGACTACTGGTCTGAAGGGAAATCCTTCCCAAATCATGGAGCTTTAAGCTCTGAGTCAGAGCAAGGTAAACTCGTGGGGTTACCAAACAATAGCTATGCCAAGAGGCATGCTCTGACTCTGGAACGGTGATGTAGTTCCCTAGAGAAAGCGCCTCCGAGGATTAAAGGAGAGCATATGGAAAATAAAACAGAATTATATGTTCTCAATGGAACGAATGTATACTCATAACTTAATCATTTAATACTGAAACCATTTATAGACATATAAATACACACATGCAACCATTATTTCCAATTCAAAGCACAAGGCATGAAAACACTTATCAGATCCATAATGCGTGATGTGACTGCTAAAAGGGGTGATCATTTCCACCCAACTATAGGCTCAAATCACTCCTAATGGAATTATCACTAGCCACCCCCGATCTTAGACCATGATGGTTTGAGATTCAATCTATTTATTCCAGCGCAATGAAAGTTAGGGATGAAGGTTACACTTCTTCTCCCAATACAGAAATAGATAGGGATGAAGGTTACTCTCCTTCTACCAATCCAAAAATAGATAGGGATGAAGGTTACTCTCCTTCTCCCAATACAAAAATAGATAAGGATGAAGGTTACTCTCCTTCTCTCAGCTCAGTCTCTATTTTTTGTGATCAGAACTCACTCCAATTCAGTCCTCTCTCGAACTCGAGAGCTTCGAATCTCATCTCTGCACTCTTCACAGGTCCTCCCTGCACCCACCATGCTTCATTTCTTTCCTTCCTCAGCAAGATTGTGTGTCTCGAATTCCCAGCCTGTGGTCAGGTCTGGAAGCCTTACGGATGGGCGGTCTACCCCATCCCCTCATTAACTCTTGAGGAGGTATTCCCAGCTACCAACCTGGTTGTAATTCATTCCTAGGTCAGAGGGTTGTTATGATATGAGAAATTAAGTCCAACAAGGTATTGTTTCGGTGGAGGTTAATGCAACCATTCAAGGTCCCCTCCACTACCTTTTCATAGCATTCATGGTCTCTTCTTAGCACGTCCCCTTTCCAGTAGTCATGCAACACATATCCATTTATATTAAAATAACATAATTTACATTCGTCGACCTTTTAAACAAAGGTCCATCAAATCAAACATTCACACTTTTAAGTTTTCCATAGTTCCTTAGCCAATATAGCTATATTTACAAACTGGGGGAAATAGGGTGTTACAGGCCTTTTGTGGTTGGAATCACCACTGTGCTCCATTCCTATGGACATGAAGCATCCGAGTGGCCCCAACTTTATCAACAATATATAGACTTCGCCACCACCTATAATCTCTTAGGTACAGGCGCAACTGTCACTGATTTTCACATTTAGAACATAATCTTATACCACATGGGCCATCTTTGTGTTCCTACAAGTGAGCGTGCAAAGATGATTTGGGAATCCCACTACAGTCGGGTGGAAGGACATTTTGGCGTGGAGAAAACAGTGGTCGTTCTTCAGAAACATTTTTATTGGCCAAAACTTCGACAAGACATTAGCAAGTATATAATATCTTGCAACGCCTATGCCATTGCCAAGCCCTCCACCAAGAAGCAAGGCTTATACACCCCTCTTCCTATTCCCGAAAATCCTTTGGAATCCATATCAATGGATTACATGTCTATATTGTCGTCCACCAAGAAAGGAAATGACTGTGTGTTTATGGTTGTTGATCGGTTTTCGAAGATGGCCATCCTCACAGCCTGTAAGAAGAATTTCATGGAGGTAGATATTGTTAATCTCTTCTTCGAATGAGTGTGGGTCCACTTTGGGATAACATAGACCATCATCTCCAACCAAGAAAACAAGTTCCTCAACACCTTTTGGTCAAGTCTCTGGTCTTTGTTGGACACCAAGCTCACAAAATCCATTTCTTTCCACCCCCAAACCGATGGCCAAACAGAGGTCATCAATCAAATGATTGTGCACATCCTGCGCATGTACAATTCTAAGAATCCACGTACATGGGACGAGAATCTCCCATATGTCCAACACAGTTAAAACATGTCTCTCCATAGTCCACCGACCATATCCCATTTTAGGTGGGTCTGGGATTCCAACCCTTGGGACCCATTGATGTTGCACTTCCTCTTGCCACCAGACAGAAAGACTCTTCCCCTGATTAGTCTGCAATCGACAAAGCCACCAAATTCATTGAGTGGATTCAACACATCTGCCAACAAGTCCAGGAGATTTTGTAGAAATCCAATGCTAAGTACAAGCAATGCCATGATCAACATAAGGTACCACATTGGTTTCAGGTTGGTGACAAAGTATGGTTACATTTTCAGAAGGAGCATTTCAGTAGGCCTCATCATAAGCTTCACAAACTTCATTATGGGCCTTACACTATCACCAAGGATGTGGGTAGCAATTCTTTTGAGCTCAACACCACCCTTCCTTGGTCTGCATCTAGTATTAAATGTGGACCTCCTTCGTCCATATTTCCCCCCATTATTGGACACCTCTGAGATCACATTACAACTAACAACAACAGTTCTCAACCCTGACTGCATGGAACAAGCATCCATTGATCATATAGTGGACACACAGGTCAAGGGCACTCGCTAGCAGCATGTCTAGGTTTATCAGGTTGTCAAGGCAGGGAAACTCCTCTGTAACACACCTACCACGGGGCTAGAAAATTTTTGACTTTTTCCTTCTTTTCACCGAGGAACATAATCCCTCGAATACCTATGGGGCCTGATACAAACCCTGCCATCCCTTAACTGTACTCATATGATTGGCGGCTAGGACCACAAGCCTTATCGGAAAGGTGCTCATCAACTTTCGTGATTTGAGAAATCGCGACACATGTATTTCCTTTTCTCTCTTGTCTCTCGAAGTGCCGAAATTCAAAGGGGACCAATAGTATGTCATAACTAAAAATGCCTCAGATTAAAACATGTCACTCCACCTTTCGGGGTTTACTCCATCGGGATTTCGGGATGTACGACAACAAGAGGTCTCGCACCTGGGTTTCCTGGGAGACGAAACTCTGAATCCTAAATACATATATATATATATATATATATATGTCACTCAACCCATTTCGTGAATTCATAAACCGAGTTTTCGGGACTGGCGAGCACAAGAAAACTTACCATTAGGTATCCTGGGTGCCGAAATACCGAAACACCCTATCTCATCCGTGCTATTATTATTTTGGGGTTTCGTATGCTAGGATTTCGGGATATGCGCAGACACGAGGTCTCGTACTTAGGTTCCCCGGGAGACGAAACTCCGTAACTGGTATTCATTTCTAACCTCATTTTAGGGTTTCTCTTTTCAGGATTTCACGTTATAAAACATCAAGGGGTTCATTCCCTTCATCACTTCGAAAGCTGAAACACCGAAGTATCATATTTATGTGCACTAGGCCATCTTGGGGTTTTGCATCTATTAGGCACATGGAACAAAACATTCCTTTGGGGGTCTCAGTTACTAAAACACCAAAATGTAGATCCAAGTCACACTATGCCATATCGGGATTTCAAGATTTCAGGACTTGCAAGTCAGGATTTCAGGACTTGCGAGTACAAGGGATCTCACCCTTGGATATTCCGGATGCCGAAACGCTGAAATATCGGGACTCATATCCACATTAGACCATTTCGGGGTTTCGCTAATCGGGATTTCGGGACTGGCGAGTACAAAGGGATACTCCCTTGGGTATTCTGGGTTCCAAAACACCGAAAAGTCCTAACACATCCACACGCCATCATTTTGGGTTTTCGTGAATCGGGGTTTCGGGTCTTGTGAGTATAGGAGAACTCGTACTTAGGTACCCCAGGTGCCGAAACTCCGAAAACTCATAACTTACCCACACACTAACATTTCGGGATTTCATATTGTTGATGATATAAATTGATCGTCCGTCAATTGGAAGAGTGGAATCGGTCCGGGGTTGTCTAATAACCCAAGGCATTTGGGATGAACCACCCTGATGGGTTTAGCGGCTCCGTTAGCCGATCTAAGGTCCTAAGAAAACAAAAAAGAAAAACTATTCTAAACTAACTAATCTAACTAAAAAAAAATAAAACAAACTAATAAACTAATCTAACTAAAACTAACTACTAAACAACTAAATTAAAACTAATTATTAAAACAAACTAAACTAAACTAACTAATCTATATATACAATCTACTAACTATTACTATACTAACTCTAACTAAAATGTAACTTATTCACAAAATGTACAATATCCACAATTTACAGATTTGAATAAAACCTGAAAAACTCATTTATATTCTGTCCTAAGACAACGAGAGATATTTTTGTTAATTTTATAATTTTTATGAACAGAAATAAAGCAAAACAAACTAAACTAAATAATACACTAATTCTAACATATATCTAACTAAACTACTTAATTAACAATCTAACAAATAAATCACAAACTGACCTGGAGAAACACTCTAGATTTGTCCTGTGTATGATGATTGGCTCAGCTGATCAGAGGGAGGAAACCCACATTGAATTATCCAGGAGCTTCTCGTAAACGATACGCTGTAGTGCTCTATAAGTTTAATTATAGGACAAACAAGACATAAAAATAACAACAATCTTATAATTTATAAACCTTCACAGTTAGATAAACATGTTTGCAAAGATTTATACGTAATAGCTCAATTGATGAAGAAGAGAAATCTGTCATTCATTAACTGAACTAAGTAATTGCTGTATTTTTAAATTAGTGAAAGAAATCAAACATGGATCACATTGATTAAATCATATCATTCTGCAAAAGACTATGATAGCTAAAGTAGTCACTAATCAATTGCAAATTGATAAACATAAACATGAAACAAAAGATTGATATTACGAAAGCGAAAGTTGTAGCAGAACATCAACTTCTGTCTCAGTTTGTATTAGAAATCCATAATCCTGGTTCTCCCACAAGTGAGGATGACCCTTATTACAAAAATAATAAGTATTTATAAGTTTTTCCACAGGGTAAAACCTCCCTGTGGAAGTTATCAAACTGTTTACATAAAATCTGGGAGATATCCCAAGTTTAACTAAACTAGGAATCTAAAGTAAAACTAAAATACACAAATATTCCCCTAGACTGTCCAACATGTCCCATTCAATTCGAATTTACCTGAAAAGGGCCAAAATTGAGCAAGTTAGAAGGATTCTTTTTTAACAAAATAAAAAAAAATCTGATCCTATAGACTAGCTATAGAATCTTGCGATTTTGTAGCTGGTCTAAATAAGACACAGAATCAGCATGAAAATCGATTAAAGATCTTTTAAAAGAATTAAATTCAATTATCATCCAATAACTATTTGAAAATGAATGATTGAAATTGAAATGGTTATACCATTTGAAATCAAACAGGATCAAAATCCATCAACTGATCATAGAGATACGCGTGCTCTGTTTCTTTTGTTACCACAAAGTCGGGTTAACATAATCATGATCAAACAACAAGGAAATCATTTCATATCCAATGCAATCAATACAATTAAAACAAGTTTTATGCAATTGTTATGCCGTCTCATCAAAAGGTAACACAATCGAATCTTAACAGAATCATTTTCAAATTGTTATAATTGTATTGATATAACAAACATTTCATGCCACGAGCGAACTAAACCAACACTGGCACGTAACTGTCTATAAATGAAATCGTAACGAAATCACTCAGCTGGTAACAGGATTCATAAGAATTATCTGATCGTTTGTTTTTAGCAAACTGGGCAGACAAGATAGATTTGCTTTGATTAAAATTATTTGTTTCAAACACATTATAACTGGATTTGATAAAGATAACAATTATTGATCAATTCGTTTGCAAACTAAAAACAAACAGAACATCTTTCACGATGCGAATCTAACTCATGAAAGTGATCGAACCAACTGAAAATAGACAACAATCCATTTAAGTGAATCAAACAGCGAGGGGTTTAACATAATCATCGTGAATCGAAACTATCCCATGATTCGGGCATGAATATTATTTGCACAGGCTTAAGTGAGAGCACTGTTTGTGTAAAAACATAGTCGTTCTTCTCAAATTGGAAACGGTCAGAATTGTATTCTAGCATTAAAAATCATATGACAGCATATGTAACAACCAAACTCATAAAATCATTCAACGATCATAGCATACAAATCAAATCAAAACGTGATTGTATTCCAAATCTAGCATGGAAATTTCTTGCCCTGAGTAGATACGAAATAAATCCAATTAAAAACAAACCAAGAATTTCACCAACTTAATCAACTCAAATTCAATCGAAAACCAATCAAATCCGATACAAATCTACCAGTGACTAAACTAGGAATAATCAAATCATGTATCAAAATGAAACTCCACTTATTTTTAGCAAAGTGAAACAATGTACAGAACGAACACCGAATGACAGAGGCATTTGAATGAGAAACAGAGCTATTTGAACACATAATTCAAATCATTATATTAACCTTGATCATTCACAAAACTAAAAAGATACCAAAATTCATACCTGCATAGCTGGATTACGACAATTTAGAGTTGATAACGGCTATGGCCGATTCAACGTTCTTGAAAATGATGGAGCCGGTTCTCTTCTGCTTCTTATCAGCTTCTTGGAGTTGGTCTCTTTGGCTGGTCAATGCTGCAATTTGATCTTCCAATGATTGAATTTTGGATTGAAGTAGAGGAACGTCAATGTAGTATCGTTCCAACCATAACTCACACTGGTCACATGACGGCTGTGTGGGTCTTGAAAGAATAGGCGAGGGTTTGGACATATTGTTGAGGGTTTCACTAGGAAATTTGATACCAGGGTAGCTAGGGTTATTCCTTAGGCAGGGAGGAAGATTCGTCATGAAATCATGAGGTGGCTCGGGGCAAAAACCCTGTGAGTAAGGATACTCATTATCTAAAAAATGTTCTATGTCAGAGTCTGAATCCTCACTTAGGATGATAGGCTTTGACTCAGCAGAGGGTTTAGGTTTGTTTCTAGCCATCCTTGAAATAAGCCTAGTGTTCTTTTTACCCTTGGCATTAGCAGTAGGGTTTGCCTTAGGCTTTTTCCTTACAGGCTTTTCAATCATCCCAGCTTTCTCAGTTCCAATGTCTGATAATTCAATAGGAGGGTCGATCGAAGGCTTAGGAGCGGGCAATAGGATATGGAAGGGCACGGGGGGTCCAATCTTGATTTCACTCACCACAGGCTTGTCAACCTGTATAGGGTTTGTGTCATCGAAACTATTTCGAGTGACAAAAGCTCTCCAACTATCACCATGTAAACTCAAGTGATAAACAATCATAAGTTTAATAATCCCATGATGGAACAGGCTACTGTCAGCCTTCTCCCTTTTAAACCTTTTCGACATCTTATATAAGCTACGCTGAAAGTAGAAAGGCATGTTTAAAGGATACCCCATAAAATTCATTAGCAACCGCAGGTGGTAGAGAAAAATGAGTATGTATCGACCTTCACAGGTCACAAACTGCTTGACTAGCATCAATAGGTCATGCCATCGTGGTTTGAGCATAGATATGGGCATACCTCTGTCACAAGAGGTGACTTTGCACGAGAGAAACAACAATGACCATGGAACCTCTTCTAATTTCGAATTTTTGAACCAATGCTGGCCTGTGGCAGGTAACCCTGTAGTAGAACTGATAAATCCCTCATCAATTTCCAACTGTATGTCGCCCACCTTGGCTCTACAACCATCGAAAGTTAAAGCGAACTGTTGTGCCACAAATAGGTTAAAACCCTGAAATCTCTACACGAAGGTGAGCCAGCCGTTAGCCTCCAAGTCTTTCCGGGCATTGTCAAACATTAACAAGGCTTGGTTTCCATTTGGCTCGATTTGCATGACTGGTGCCATGGAGCCGAGCACACGGTAAGTCCAGGGTTTGGGTCATAGCACACACGGGAGTAAAATGCATGCAGGGCTATCTGAGCTAACAGAGGTAAACGGTGAATAAGTGATAGGCATAAATGCCATCGTGCGAAGGTGGTGGAGTTTATCTCTGCCATGCATAAGAGTTATTACGAAAGTACAACCGCCAGTTTACATAGTTGTTCTACCCATTATAGCATAGTTCAACAATTATGTGAATTAGCTGACCAATGAATCAAATGGTAAGTGTATAAACCAACGCGCTATCAACATTGTGCCAAAGTTTTAAACCATCAACATACGATTTGAAACCAATGCCAAATAATTAACCATGCATCAATGTATTGTAACAACTCATATAAGTATTTTAACCAAGGTGCCAAAGGGTCTTCAACATACCAATAGTTATGAAAACATTAACATAGGGATTATATCAAAAGACATATATAAAAATTTAATCATAACCCCTATGCACTTTCATGAAACCAATGGTCAAGTAGGTCGAATAAAATGCAAGTCCAAATGCCAATGCATTACAAACTCAATGAAACCAAGTTACACAATCAATACAAAAATGTCCAATGAGTATAGTTCGAAAGTTTTTCCAGCTGCATAATCATAAGTAAAAAGTAAGTGCAATATGCATATTGATAGGAAGGATCATGACAGTTCAGATAATGATTCCAATGCGACTTTGAAGGACAAAGTTTTCACGCTTACAGTCATGAAAACAAAACAAAGATAAGCGTGCAAAAGGTGCAAAGAATAAAAGTGTCATTCATTTGAAAATTGCGACGAAAAATGGATGTTTGTAAAACATTGGTGTGGGCAGCTTATAAGACAATGGAAAAATGTGATTTGGCTGCCAACAATGGCGACACACTGGTAGAAGCAGTTATCTCTGCCAAAAGGAACACATTCAGATCAGGAAAACAAAGATAATCCCAACTCTAAAATGACAACCAGAAAATAGTATAAACATCATCATTAACCAATTAATCCAGTAGTGTTTCGAAAGATGAAAACTGATAACAGTCTTAAGATCAACAAGTCACGATATTAAAGATAAAACCTTCAATACTGTTGGCATAGCCACTACTGCCAGCAGGCGTCCATAGCCTCGACAGGGTTTCCATTTAACCCACTTTGACATCTGTATCCTGCCAAGAAGTTCTGGATCAGAATAAAGGACATTAAAGAGGTTTCTTATTTGCAAATTTTCATATACCCGACATTGCATTGCTGCTAGCAGGCCTGTTCAGTACCCTGATGAAGTTGCCTTGGCGTCATGCATGCATTTACCCACTGCCAACAGACCTGTTCATTATCTCGACGGGTTTACAAGCATTTCCCACAACTCTTATTAACAATTTTTTTNGATATATAGTTGAGCGGCGTGACGCTGAAAATCGTGATTTTCATATTTTTTAGCCCTCATCAGAATTTTTTTAGAACCGTCCTTTATTTAGATCCAGAGATGTTTTATTTACAAAAACAACTTCCTAAGGCAGGGAGACTTCTTCTGAGTCATTCCTTTACGGAATAGGGACAACGTAAAAAGATAATAGATGATCATGACAATTCTTTACTCAAAGACTGAAATCAATAAACTTCTTTCAAACAACAGTCTTTTCTCAACATGCCAGTAAATTTTAGAAGTAGTTTATAATTGATGTTTAGACAAATTTTCAACAGTGATTTCAGAGAAATAATTTTTTGTTTTCCTTGTCTGAACAGTTCAAAAATTCAGATATGTGTATTTCAACAGCAAAAACTAGTAAGCATAAGGGAGAAATCAAAACACACCAGCGAAGAAAAAATTGGAAAGAAAAGAAATCCAAACAAGAAAAACAAAAAACAAATATGCACAGAAGGTGCATATGAAAACCTCATGCAACAAATCCCTTGGGAAACTGAAAAGTAGAAAAATCTTATTTGATGGGAAAGAAGTCCTACTCATGGTACCTTGGGTCAGGGTTGATTCAGATTCATTTATCTCTTTACTTTCCATTTAATATTTTCATGACGATATTGCGTTTTTGAAAATAAATGTTGAACTAAGAGCAAAGAGAAAGAGATCAAGGGGACTTCCTTGACAACAGCTGTATTATGGTTCTCGTGGTGCACCCACTTGCGTTCATGACTGCATTATTAAAAACATAACTAGTGAGAAATCAAACTGAAAGAAAGCCTATTCCTAAACCTACCCTAACTATTAAACATATCAGGATACTACGTGAAGTCATGTTTCCAATGTAGCCATCGGAGTAACTCTAATCCTGCAATGAAAACAAGATCAAGAATTATTAATAAGAATGGTAATATATCAACAAATGACATAAACATATCACGCTTACCTTCATAATCAACATCTAAAAACAAAGTAAGCATGATCTTACCATTTCCTCGGACATTCTTGTTGTACGAATCCTCCAGCCATTGCGCAATATTGTCGTGATAAGGGTCATAATGGCATAGGCGAGTGTAAGTAGTTTTGAAAAATTTGTCAGGATGAAGAGGAAATGGAATAACCATCAGTGGAGGCTGAAATGCCCCATCCTCCTGACAATTTTCTAAGTACTCATTAATTTCTTCACATGGAGGATCTAAAAGAAATATGTCACGCCTACTTCCAAGATACTTGGGTAAAAAGAAAGCAAGCTCAACTTTGTCTTTATGGTGAAATTTTTTCATATATGAATATTCAAGCCATCCTAAGATCCTGTCACAAAAATGGGGATGCAAACCATGACTTTGATGAAATGAATATATCAATGGGCAACTCATCATAGGAGGATTCATGCAATCAATTGGATCATTGGTTTGAATGTTTCCTTCGTTGAGATCGATCATTTCAAAATGTGAAGCATAAACATCAAGATTCGAGCTAATTAAAGAACGAATATGCAGCTTAGAATGTTTGATTTCCATAAGATGTAATGCATTGTCCTTTTCAACAAGAAACTGTGTAAAATCATCTCGCAACATGTCCTCTTCCCATGTGAGTGATGAAAGTGAACAAGCATCAAATCCGGTTTTATCAATGTTATGCTCGGAATTAATTTCACCAAAATTTAGCATATCGAAAGGATATGATTGTGGTGGAAAAGAGTAGTATGTTGTAGGTAAGATGTCAAGTCCACCAGAATCCAGGAATAGATCAAGATATAAAGAATAAAAGGAATCAGAAATAAATAGATAAAAAGAATCTCTTGAACTATGATACTCAATGATGGTATTCTCAAGACAATTCTCTTCACTTTATTTAAAACCCTTACTTTGATTTGGTGACAAATTCCTCAACATAATATGATCATCTAGATTTGCCTTTTGTGTGAGAGATAATTCAAAATTTATGTGACAAACATCTAGTCTTTCCTGTGAACAAAGTGCATTTTGAGGATGAAGGTTTAAGGTTTCTTCTTCTAGTTGCGTAACTTCTTCTCTAATCAGTTTCATGGGAGTACTAGAACATTCAAGAATATTTTCGTTGCTTAAGTGTTCTTCAATGACTGATTTTAAATGTTGATTAGAGCATGAGTTACAAGAATGAGGGTATTCACCTTGAGCCAAAAACAAATCATCTTCCATACTAGTCTTAGACTGAAAATACAATGATTCAAAGGAGAAACCAATTTGGTTATCAATAAGAGCCTGGTCAATAGATTCTAACTCCCTGGATTGTTCAACATTATTGGAAGAAATTTTCTCTTCTTGCGAAGAAAATTGTTCTTGCAGTTGAGTGATAGGATTTGCAATTGGTTCTTCATTCGTGATTGAACATGACTGAATGGAAGGGATGGAAGCATCATAGAAGAGATTTAATTCCAATGACATGTCATCGAGATTAAATTTACAGAGGATATGATAGACTCTTGTCAAAAAGTGTTTTGAAGATGAATCGCCGTTGATTAGCGAAGTATGAAATTCTTCACATAATTGATCAAAATCATAAATTTTAAAAGCATCTAGAAACTCATCTACAAATTGAAACCAATAAAAAATGTGACACGCTGGAAAGGATTCAAACCAATGTTTGATTCGACCTCTAAAAGTAAAAGCGAAAAGTCTGCATAAAACTCCTAAATCTGAGATGTCATGTTTGATGCACTTGCACCAAAACTTGTTAAGGTGGTCTTTAGCAGATATATTACCTTCACCATCAAAGGTGAGTTTGGACAAGCGAGAGACTGTCTCATTGGGAACATCAAGTAATGAGAAGTTGAAAGCATGTTCCAACACAGTGATTTGGGGAGCCATGGGGGGAATTGAATACATTTAAAATAAAGGCTCCTACAAGGCCATCATGTCAGTCGACCCTCCTTCTAGCGCCATTTGTTAACGATATAAATTGATCGTCCGTCAACTGGAAGAGTGGAACTGGTCCGGGGTTGTCTAATAACCCAAGCTGTTTGGGATGAACCACCCTGACGGGTTTAGCGGCTCCATTAGCCGATCTAAGGTCCTAAGAAAACAAAAAAAGAAAAACCATTCTAAACTAACTAATCTAACTAAAAACAAATAAAACAAACTAATAAACTAATCTAACTAAAACTAACTACTAAACAACTAAATTAAAACTAATTATTAAAACAAACTAAACTAAACTAACTAATCTATATATACAATCTACTAACTACTACTATACTAACTCTAACTAAAATGTAACTTATTCACAAAATGTACAATATCCACAATTTACAAATTTGAATAAAACCTGAAAAACTCATTTATATTCTGTCCTAAGACAACGAGAGATATTTTTGTTGATTTTATAATTTTTATGAACATAAATAAAACAAAACTAACTAAACTAAATAATACACTAATTCTAACATATATCTAACTAAACTACTTAATTAACAATCTAACAAATAAATCACAAACTGACCTGGAGAAACACTCTAGATTTGTCCTGTGTATGATGATTGGCTCAGTTGATCAGAGGGAGGAAACTCACACTGAATTATCCAGGAGTTTCTCGTAAATGATACGCTGCAGTGCTCTATAAGTTTAATTACAGGACAAACAAGACATAAAAATAACAACAATCTTATAATTTATAAACCTTCACAGTTAGATAAACCTATTTGCAAAGATTTATACGTAATAGCTCAATTGATGAAGAAGAGAAATTTGTCATTCATTAACTGAACTAAGTAATTGATGTATTTTTAAATTAGTGAAAGAAATCAGACATGGATCACATTGATTAAATCACATCATTCTGCAAAAGACTATGATAGCTAAAGTAGTCACTAATCAAGTGCAAATTGATAAACATAAACATGAAACAAAAGATTGATATTACGAAAGCAAAAGCTGTAGCAGAACATCAACTTCTATCTTAGTTTGTATTAGAAATCCATAATCCTGGTTCTCCCACAAGTGAGGATGACCCTTATTACAAAAATAATAAGTATTTATAAGTTTTTCCACAGGGTAAAACCTCCCTGTGGAAGTTATCAAACTGTTTACATAAAATCTGGGAGATATCCCAAGTTTAACTAAACTAGGAATCTAAAGTAAAACTAAAATACACAAATATTCCCCTAGACTGTCCAACATGTCCCATTCAATTCAAATTTACCTGAAAAGGGCCAAAAATGAGCAAGTTAGAAGGATTCTTTTTTAACAAAATAAAAAAAATCTAATCGTATAGACTAGCTACATAATCTTGTGATTTTGTAGCTGGTCTAAATAAGACACAGAATCAACATGAAAATCGATTAAAAATCTTTTAAAAGAATTAAATTCAATTATCATCCAATAACTATTTGAAAATGAATGATTGAAATTGAAATGGTTATACCATTTGAAATCAAACAGGATCAAAATCCATCAACTGATCATAGAGATACGCGTGCTCTGTTTCTTTTGTTACCACAAAGTCAGGTTAACATAATCACGATCAAACAACAAGGAAATCATTTCATATCCAATGCAATCAATACAATTAAAACAAGTTTTATGCAATTGTTATGCCATCTCATCAAAAGGTAACACAATCGAATCTTAACAGAATCATTTTCAAATTGTTATAACTGTATTGATATAACAAACATTTCATGCCATGAGTGAACTAAACCAACACTCGCATGTAACTGTCTATAAACAAAATCGTAATGAAATCACTCAGCTGGTAACAGGGTTCATCAGAATTATCTGATCGTTTGTTTTTAGCAAACTGGGAAGACAAGATAGATTTTCTTTGATTAAAATTATTTGTTTCAAACTCATTATAACCAGATTTGATAAAGATAACAATTATTGATCAATTCGTTTGCAAACCAAAAACAAAAAGAACAACTTTCACGATGCGAATCTAACTCATGAAAGTGATCGAACCAACTGAAAATAGACAACAATCCATTCAAGCGAATCAAACAACAAGGGGTTTAACATAATCATTGTGAATTGAAACTATCCCATGATTCGGGCATGAATATTATTTGCACAGGCTTAAGTGAGAGCACTGTTTGCGTAAAAACAGAGTCATTCTTCTCATATTGGAAACGGTCAGAATTGTATTCCAGCGTTGAAAATCATATGACATCATATGTAACAACCAAACTCATAAAATCATTCAATGATCACAGCATACAAATCAAATCAAAACATGATTGTATTCCAAATCTAGCATGAAAATTTCTTGCCCTGAGTAGATACGAAATAAATCCAATTAAAAACAAACCATGAATTTCGCCAACTTAATCAACTCAAATTCAATCAAAAACCAATCAAATTCGATACAAATCTACCAATGACTAAACTAGGAATAATCAAATCATGTATCAAAACGAAACTCCACTTATTTTTAGCAAAGAGAAACAATGTACAGAACGAACACCGCATGAAAGAGGCATTTGAATGAGAAACATAGCTATTTGAACACAAAATTCAAATCATTATATTAACCTTGATCATTCACAAAACTAAAAAGATACCAAAATTCATACCTGTATGCTCGGATTACGACAATTTAGAGTTGATAATGGCTGTGGCCGATTCAACGTTCTTGAAAACAATGGAGCCGGTTTTCTTCTGCTTCTTATCAGCTACTTGGAGTTGGTCTATTTGGCTGGTCAATGCTGCAATTTGATATTCCAACGATTGAATTTTGGATTGAAGTAGAGGAATGTGAATGTAGTATCATTCCAACCATAACTCACACTGGTCACATGACGACTGTGTAGGTTTTGAAAGAACAGGCGAGGGTTTGGACATATTGCTCAGGTTTTCACTAGGCAATTTGATACCAGGGTAGCTAGGGTTATTCCTTAGGTAGGGAGGAAGATTCGTCACGAAATCATGAGGTGGCTCGGGGCATAAACCCTGTGAGTAAGGATACTCATTGGCTAAAAAATGTTCTATGTCAGAGTTCGAATCCTCACTTAGGACGATAGGCTTTGACTCAGCATAGGGTTTAGGTTTGTTTCTGGCCATCCTTGAAATAAGCCTAGCATTCTTTTTACCCTTGGCATTAGCAGTAGGGTTTGCCTTAGGATTTTTCCTTATAGGCTTTTCAATCGTCCCAACTTTCTCAATTCCAATGTCTGGTAAGTCAATAGGAGGGTCGACCGAAGGCTTAGGAGCGGGCAATAGGATATGGAAGGGCACGGGGGGTCCAGTCTTGATTTCACTCACCACAGGCTTGTCAACCTGTATAGGGTTTGTGTCATCGAAACCATTTAGAGCGATGAAAGCTCTCCAAATATCACCATGTAAACTCAAGTGATAAACAACGATAAGTTTAATAAGCCCATGATGGAACAGGCTACTCTTATCCTTCTCCCTTTTAAACCTTTTCGACATCTTATATAAGCTGCGCTGAAAGTAGAAATGCATGTTTAAAGGATACCCTATAAAATTCATTAGCAACTACAGGTGGTAGCGAAAAACAAGTCTGTATCGAGCTTCACAGGTCACGAACTGCTTGACTAGCATCAATAGGTCGTGCCATCATGGTTTGAGAATAGATATGGGCATACCTCTGTCACAAGAGGTGACTTTTCATGAGAGAAACAACAGCGGCCATGGAACCTCTTCTACTTTCGAATTTTTGAACCAACGCTGGCCTGTGGCAGGTAACCCTATAGTAGAACTGATAAATCCCTCATCAATTTCCAACTGTATGTCGCCCACCTTGGATATACAACCATCAAAAGTTAAAGTGAACTGTTGTGCCACAAATAGGTTAAAAACCTCAAATCTCTGCACGAAGGTGAGCCAACCGTTAGACTCCAAGTCTTTCTGGGCATTGTCAAACATTAACAAGGCTTGGTTTCCGTTTGGCTCGATTCGCACGACTGATGCCATGGAGCCGAGCAAACGGTAAGTCCAGGGTTTGGGTCATAGCACACACAGGAGTAAAATGCATGCAGGGCTATCCGAGATAACAGAGGTAAACGATGAATAAGGGATAGGCATAAATGCCATCGTGCGAAGGTAGTGGAGTTTATCTCTACCATGCATAAGAGTTATTACGAAAGTACAACCGCCAGTTTACATAGTTGTTCTACCCATTATAGCATAGTTCAACAATTATGTGAATTAGCCGACCAATGAATCAAATGGTAAGTGTATCCAACGCGCTATCAACATTGTGCCAAAGTTTTAAACCATCAACATACGATTTGAAACCAATGCCAAATAATTAACCATGCGCCAATGTATTGTAACAACTCATATAAGTATTTTAACCATGGTGCCAAAGGGTCTTCAACATACCAATAGTTATGAAAACATTAACATAGGGACTATATCAAAAGACATATATAAAAATTTAATCATAACCCCAATGCAATTTCATGAAACCAATGGTCAAGTAGGTCGAATAAAATGCTAGTCCAAATGCCAATGCATTACAAACTCAATGAAACCAAGTCACAAAATCAATACAAAAATGTCCAATGAGTATAGTTCGAAATTTTTTCCAGCTGCATAACGATAAGTAAAAAGTAAGTGCAATATGCATATTGACAGGAAGGATCATGACAGTTCAGATAACGATTCCAATGCGACTTTGAAGGACAAAGTTTTCACGCTTACAGTCGTGAAAACAAAACGAAGATAAGTGTGCAAAAGGCGCAAAGAATAAAAGTGTTGTTCATTTGAAAATTGTGACGAAAAATGGATGTTTGCAAAACATTGGTGTGGGCAGCTTATAAAACAATGGAAAAATGTGATTTGGCTGCCAACAAATATGTCAGGATTTCACGAGTCGTGAGGATAAGGGTTCTTACCCTCTGATCTCCAGGGTGCCAAAAATATGAAACACTTACCAGCCGCCATGTGTACTCTACAGCTGGACAGTCCAGGTACTCCCATGGGTCTTGGGATCAACGGTCTTGATTTCTTCGCTACTTACAAAGGTTAAAAAAAAAGGTCGAGGCATTAACGCTTTTGTTCCTTCATTCAATTTAACAATCGTAACAGACCTTAGATCCTCCAAAAGGATCTCATTCATGCATTTAGCAAGAGGAAGGGTATCCTGGGTACCAAACCACCGAAAGGTCCCTAATTCATCCACATATTGTCATTTTGGGATTTTGTCGGTTGGGGTTTCGGTACTCACGAATACAAGAGGACTCGCACCTAGATACCCCGGGTGCCGAAACTCTGAAATATCGAAGTCTAAGAATACCATTCTCTCTCGTGTTAGGTTTTTCAGACTTATGTCATAAAATCCTCTAGTACATTCTTGGGTAAACTTTCAAAGAGGGTGTTCCTGTGGAAATATTTATCCAGGGCATTACTTGAGATAAAATAAGGGAATAGATTTCCCGAGAATAGACTTGAATACTAAATCTGTTCAAAATATACATATATACAAATATATACGTAAATCATATGTGGTATTTCCAATATAAGCATGCAACCACCATTTCTAATCAAACACCATACAGACAGTCTTATACAGAAATCATTCATAATTTCACAAACCATGAGCCTATAAGTCAAAATATTTAAATTCAAGATACAAGATATAACACTTATAAAAAAAACACCAGGTGTGATGCAACTGCTCAGAGGGGTGCTCGTTTCCACCCAACCATAGGCTCAGTGACTCTGAATGGATTTACCACTAGCCACCCTCGAGCTAGACCACGATGCTTGAGACTCTTTGTCTCTGTTCTTCAGCGATCGAGAATGAAGGTTACTCTCCTTCTTCTCTACTATCACTCTCTCTGTATTTTTTTCCATAGTTCTTTCGATCTTTTCATGCGATCTCTCCCTCAAGTTCCCCCCCTCCCACACCTTTTACCTGCCTTTTATTTTCCAGTGAGGTTGCGTGTGGAACAAATTTCCCTGCGGTGGTCAGGTCTGAGGCCTCCATGGATGGACGGTTCACCCCCATCCCTCATTAACTCATGAGGAGCCTCTTCACCCACCAACCTGGCGAGTAATTCATTTCGGGTCCAGCGAGCCACTCTTGGTTCTCCGGGCCAGTGAAGACCAAATACGGTTTGGTTTGGTGGAAGTTAACGCCACCATTCCAGGTGCCTTCCACCACCTTTCTTCAGCCATTGTGGTCTCTTTGTCAACACATCTCCCTCCCAACAGTCCTACAACACACACACACACACATATATATATATATATATATATATATATATATATATATATATATATATATATATATTCAAAATGTTAATTTACATTCGTCGACCTTGTATACTAAGGTCCATTCAAAATCACACATTCACATCTTTGATTTTTCCACAGTTCTTGGCCAACATAATTATTTTTACAGACTGGGGGAAACAGGGTGTTACAATTCCCTCCCCCTTAAAGGAACATCGTCCTCGATGTTTTATCTATCATCATGATATGTATGTACAAAGGTAAAAAAAATTGGATATGTATGTTTCATGTCATCCTCCATTTCCCATGTAGCCTCATCTGGGCCAAAATGTCTCTACTGCACCTTGACATGTGCAATGGTTCGGTTCCGGAGAGGGGTTTCCTTTCTGTCCAGTATGCATTGAGGTTATGGTAGGAATTCTCCCTCTGGTTCCACCTGGATCACAGACCAGTCAATTATATGATTAGAATCATGTACATATTTCTTCAATAATGAAACATGGAAAACATTATGTGCTTTTACTGTGGGAGGAAGTGCTAGCCTATAGGCTACATGTCCCACTCTATCTAGAACCTCAAAGGGTCCACAATACCGAGGTGCCAACTTGGCACAAGCTCCCATTTTTAGAGAACTCTTTCTGGGTCAAACTCTGAGATATACATGGTCTCCCGTCTTGAACTCTCTTAGAGTTCTCTTTTGGTCGGCGTAACTTTTCTGTCAGTTCTGAGCGACCTTTAGGTTTTGTTTTATCTGAGTCACTTGCTGTTCCATTTCTATCAACATGTCGGGTCCAAAAGAAATTTTGTTTATGGGATTACTCCAACTAACAGGAGTGTTGCACGGTCTACTATAGAGGACTTCAAACGGACTCATCCTTAAGGATTCTTGGTAGCCGTTGTTGTAAGTGAATTCCACCAGTGGCAAGTAGTCTTCCCATTTCTTAGGTTGATGCATTACATGCATTCCTAACATGTCTTCTAGTATTTGGTTCACTCTTTCTGTCTATCCATCGGTTTGAGGGTGATAGGCAGTGCTAAACAACAACTTGGTCTATAAATCAACCATCAATGACTTCCAAAAGTTGGAAGTAAATTTCGTGTCTCTGTCAGACACGATCTCTTTTGACATACCATGTAGTCTGAATATCTCCTTCATGAATACCTGAGCGATGTCTATTGCCTTGCAAGTTGAATTGACAGGGATAAAGTGAGTGGACTTGCTCAATTTATCCACCACTACCATGATGGCGTCATTCTGTTCGGTCGAGGTTGGTAATCGGGTGATGAAATCGATGGAGATGGTTTCCCATTTCCATTCTGAGATTGGTAGAGGTTGTAATAATCCTGTTGGGTGTCGGTGTTCTGCTTTTACTTGTTGGCATTCTATGCATTTGGCTAGGTACTCAACTATGTCTTTCTTCAATCCAGGCCAATAGAATTGTTTCCTAGTGGCCGTGATCATTTTCTGGTATCCTGGATGACCAAAATAAGGTCTTTTATGTAGTTCATCCAGTATGAACCTCTTCAAGTCATCACAATATGGGATATACAATCTGCTTCAATAAGTGAGCAGACCTCCTTCCATCATCTGGTAGTCTCCATACTTTACCCCAGTGGGCTCTTGTTGTAGGTATGAGGTCACAGTCTGGATGAAGGGATCTGTTTCTTGTGCATTTTTGACTCTTTCTTTGACATCCGTCTTGTAGGTACTCACTGCGGCCAGGTGAATAGTTTTCATACTTCTACTAAGGGCATAAACCACCCTATTTTCCTTCCCTTTAATGTGTTTGATTTCGAAATAAAACTCGCTAAGGAGGGCCATCCACCTAGCTTGTCTAGCATTGAGCTTTGGTTCGTCAAACAGATATCCCAATCCACAGTGATCTGTCATAAGTACAAATTTTCTTCCCAGGAGGTAATGCCTCCACATGTTCAAGGCATGCACTATGGCAGCCAACTCTAGATCATGGGTCACATAGTTGACTTCATGCTCATTTAGTTTTCGGGATTCATAGTAGACCACAGTTCCTCCTTGCATAAGGACTCCTCCGAGCCCTTCCTTACAGGCATCTGTGCATGCGAGGAAGTTGGCTTCGGGATCGATGATCTTCAACACGGGTGCGTGGGTCAGTAGATGTTTCAAGGTTTGAAATATTTCTTCACATTTTTGTGTCCATGTGAATTTTTTCCCCTTCTTCTGGAGGGCAGTGATTGGACAACCAATCTTGGAGAATTATTTTATAAATCTCTTATAGTATCCTGCTAATCCCATAAAGGATCTGATATCTGAAACATCCTTTGGGGTAGGCCATTCCATGATAGACCTGATTTTGTCAGGGTCTACTGCTACTCCTTCTTCAGATAGAACATGGCCTAAGTAATGTATTTGCTTCTGAAAGAATTCACATTTGTTGAATTTGGCATAGAGCTGATGTTCTCTTAGCGCTTGAAACACAAGCCTAAGATGCTCTTCATGCTCTTTTCTATTCTTGGAGTAAATTAATATATCGTCAATAAAAACCAGCACAAATTTGTCTAGGAATTTGCTGAGTACATTGTTCATCAAGCAGATGAAAGTGGCAGAGGCATTGGTTAACCCAAATGGAACTACCACAAACTCATAGTGACCATACCTCGTCTGGAAGGCAGTTTTATGGATACCTTCACCCTTAATTTGGACTTGATGGTATCCCGACCTCAAGTCAATCTTTGAGAAAATAGACGCACCCCCCAATTGATCGAATAGGTCATCGATCCTTGGAAAGGGGTACTTGTTCTTTATGGTTACCTTATTGAGTTGTCTATAATCTATACATAGTCTAAGGGTACTTTCCTTCTTTTTCACAAATAGGACTGGTGCTCCCCATGGAGACAGACTGGGTTGGATATAGCCCTTATCCATAATTTCTCTTAATTGCAATTTGAGTTCAACTAACTCGGGTGTGCTCATCCGGTAGGGTGTCCTAGACACCGACACCGCTCCTGGTGCAAGTTCTATCGAGAAGTCTATGTCTCTTCTCAGAGGTAGACCTGGTACCTCTTCCAGAAACACATCTCTGTATTCTCTCAGGGTAGGGTGGTCTTCGAGGCTTGGTTTGTCATCTTCAATAGTTTTCAACACCTGTATTGCATATAGGGGACACCCTTTTCGACAATACTTTCTCATTTGTAGAGATGATATTTGTCTCACCGAGACGGGTTTTCGGATCTCTTGAAGGGTTATCCTTTTCCCTTCTTTACTTACACATTCTAAGGTTTTATGGTAACAGTCCAATCTGGCTTTATGGGCAGCTAGCCAGTCCATACCAATCAACAGATCATATGATCCTAGGGGTAATATGTTAAGGGTTTCTTGGGTGGGGAATTCACCCAACATTAATTGACAGGTTGGTATGGCCTCTGCTACCCTTCTTTTGGTGCCAGTGGCTAACCGTACCAACCATGGCTTAGTAGGTCTAGGTGGCTGTAGTTTACACTTATCAACAGTCTTATGGGATATATAACTCAAGTTTGAACCAGGACCAATCAGAATAGACACTAGATGGTTGGAAATCATACCTTCTGTTTCCACCACTGAAGCTTGGTGGTCAACTTGGTTATTATCCAAAGTTGCATAGATTTGCGGCACACTCCTGGACACATCATTGACAGTGGTAGCTTCCTGGATGCTGTAAATTCTCTGACTATTCTGTTTTCGGTGTGGACAGTCTCTCAGTAGATGTTATTCTCCACAACCCCAACATTTCAAAGGTTCTTTCTTTGGGTGATCAACCTTCATTGGTACAGATCCAAAATTTTTATTTCCGCTCAAGGAAGGAAAGTTCTGCTGGTGTACGCTCTGGGCTGGGAATCTCGTCCTTGGGTTCTTCTTATAGTTTTTAAATCATGGGGATTTAATCCCCTTTTTTTGAAATCTTGAACTATTCTTATGTTTCCATCCTTCGTGAGGTTCTGTTCGATGTCCGAACTGTTCATGACAATAGGTTGCCTTTCGGATAGTGCCTTCTAGGGTCTTTGGCTCATCAAATTCAATTATGTTCCGATAGTCCTTAGGTAGTTCGTTGATGAAGCATTGCACCTTTGCCTTTTCTACTTTTATATAAGTTACATACCTCAAAAAATCCAGGAATTTGTTGACATATTCTTCTATAGTGAGTTGCCCCAGTTTGAGTTCAAAAAACTCTTTAGTCTTCTCGTCGAAATATTTTTCCGACAAATACTTCTTCCAGAAGTATTTCTCAAATTGCTCCCGAGACAGGTCCTCTTCGCGAACCCATTTCACATTCTTAAGGTCTTCCCACCAAATGGAAGCCTTTCTGTTCAAGTCGAAGGTGGCCACTCGGGCCTTTAAATTTTCTGAGAAGTCATGGACTTTGAAATACTTCTTTAGTCCAAGCAGCCAGGCCTCTGCTTCCTCTCCCTTCTTTATTTCACTGTTGAAGGAGGGTGGTTTGGCCTTCCTGAATTCTTCGAATTTGTGACCCTTGGAAAGCTTTCGCTTATTCTGTCTTCTTCGGGAATAAGAACTAGTTATGTTGCTAGAAGATCCCTCCGAACCGCTAGCTTCCTTCCCAGAGGAATCGTTCGCCGCTTGTCCTTTACCTCTGGGATGGACCTTTTTCGAGGTGCTCCTCTCAGTGTGGCCACTGATATGACCATGTTTATGTACCTCAGGTTCATGCTTCATTTGTCTTTGTAGGTTGGATAAGCTCTACAGTAAAACTACGTTAATTTTTGTTTTCTTCTCTTGTTCTTTCATCATCCTCTCATTGTCAGCCTTGCAGCTTTGTAATTCGACCATGAGGCTCCTCATAGTCTCGGCTAGATCTGGAGGGGTCCCTACTACCCTCCTTTCATCAGACTCTTCGTCTCTATTGTGGGAGCCCTCCCCCACTTCATGGTGAGTCACCATTCTATATGTTGATAATTTCTCGCGGTTGATCTTTTGCTTGTGTGCAAAAGGGAAAACATTGGTTGTTAGTCAATGTTCATATTCATTTATAACTAGTACATAATTCATATTTTTCTCATGCACTTACACAATAGGATTTTTTCATTCTTAACTTCGAATTTTTAATTGAGGGGGTCAAGATAAGGAGTTACTCCTTTTAACAATACTCCGAATGGAGTCTCTGTGCAACCCGTTCATGAGCCCAAGCAGGCCAAGTGTTGTAACCATGCTTTGATATCACTTTGTAACACACCCACCACGGGGCTAGAAATTTTTCGACTTTTTCCTTCTTTTCACCGAGGAACAGAATCCCCCGAATACCTATGGGGCCTGATATAGACCATGTAATCCCTTAACTGTACTCATATGATCATCGGCTAGGAAAACAGGCCTTATCAGAAAGGTGCTCGTCGGCTTTTGCGATTTAGGAAATCGTGACACATGTATTTCCTTTTCTCTCTTGTCTCTCGAAGTGCCGAAATCCAAAGGGGACCAATAGTATGTCATAACTAAAAATGCCTTAGATTAAAACATGTCACTCCACCTTTCGGGGTTTACTCCATCGAGATTTCGGGATGTCCGACGACAAGAGGTCTCGCACCTGGGTTTCTCGGGAGCCGAAACTTCGAATCCTATATATATATATATATATATGTCGATCATCCCATTTCAGAAATTCATAAACTGGGTTTTCGAGACTGGCGAGCATAAGAAAACTTACTATTAGGTATCCCGGGTGCCAAAATACCGAAACACCCTACCTCATTCATGCTATTATTATTTTAGGGTTTCGTATGCCAAGATTTCAGGATATGCGCAGATAGGAGGTCTCACACTTAGGTTTCCCGGGAGCCGAAACTCTGTAACCGGTATTCATTTCTAAGCTCATTTCAGGGTTTCTCTTTTTGGGATTTCACGTTATAAAACATCAAGGGGTTCATGCCCTTCATCACTCCAGAAGCTGAAACACCGAAGTATCAGATTTATGCGCACTAGGCCATCTCGGGGTTTTTCATCTAGTAGGCACACAAAACAAAATTATCCTTTGGGAGTCTTGGGTACCAAAATGCCAAAATGTAGATCCAAGTAACACTATGCCATATCGAGACTTTGCAAGTCAAGATTTTGGGACTTGCAAGTATAAAGGAATACACCCTTGAGTATTCCGATTTCCAAAATGCTGAAATATCGTAACATGTCCGCGTATCGTCCTTTCGGGATTACCTTCATCAGGATTTCGGGACTTGCGAGTACAAGGGATCTCACCCTTGGATATTCTGGATGCCGAAACACTGAAATATCGCGACTCAAATCCATGTTAGACCATTTCAGAGTTTCGCTAATCGGGATTTTGGGACTGGCGAGTACAAAGGCAATACTCCCTTGGGTATTATGGGTTCTGAAACACCGAAAATTCCTAACTCATCCACATGCCGTCATTTCAGGTTTTCATGAATTGGGGTTTCGGGTCTTGCGAGTACAAGAGAACTAATAATTAGGTACCCAGAGTGTTGAAACTCCGAAAAATCATAACTTACCCACACGCTAGCATTTCAGGATTTCATATGTTGGGATTTCACGAGTCGTGAGGACAAGGGTTCTTACCCTCTGATCTCCCAGGTGCTGAAAAGATGAAATGCTAACCAGCCACCATGTGTACTCTATAGCTGGACGGTCTAGGTACTCCCATGGGTCTTGGGATCGATGGTCCCGATTTCTTTGCTGCTTACAAAGGTTAAAAAAAAAGGTCGAGGCATTAACGCCTGCGTTCCTTCATTCAATTTAACGGTTGTAACAGACCTTAGATCCTCCGAAAGGATCTCATTCGTGCATTTAGCAAGAGGAAAGGTATCCTAGGTACTGAACCACCGAAAGGTCCCTAATTCATCCACATACTATCATTTCAGGATTTCACGGGTCAGGGTTTTGAGACTCGTGAATACAAGAGGACTCGCACCTAGATACCCCGGGTGCCGAAAATCCAAAATATTGAAGTCTATGAATACCATTCTCTCTCGTGCCAGGTTTTTCAGACTTATGTCATAAAATCCTCTTGCAGATTCTTGGGTAAACTTTCAAAGAGGGTGTCCCTATGGAAAGATTTATCTAGGGCATTACTTGAGATAAAATAAGGGAATAGATTTCCTGAGAACAGACTTGAATACTAAATCCATTCAAAATATACATATATACAAATATATACATAAATCATATGAGGTCTTTCCAATATAAGCATGCAACCACCATTTCTGATTAAACACCATACAAACAGTCTTATACAGAAATCATTCATAATTTCACAAACCATGAGCCTATAAGTTAGAATATTTAAATTCAAGATACAAGATATAACACTTATCAGAAAAACACCAGGTGTGATGCAACTGCTGAGAGAGGTGCTCATTTCCACCCAACCGTAGGCTCAGCGACTCCGAATGGATTTACCACTAGCCACCCCCGAGCTAGACCATGATGCTTGAGACTCTTTGTCTCTATTCATCAGCGATCAATAACGAAGGTTACTCTCCTTGTTCTCTGCTATCACTCACTCAGTATTTTGTTCTAGAGTTCTTTCGATCTTTCCCTGCGATCTCTCCCTCACGTTCCCCCCTTCCCACACCTTTTACATGCCTTTTATTTTCCGGTGAGGTTGCGTGTGGCATGAATTTCCCCACGGTGGTTAGGTCTGAGGCCTCCATGGATGGGTGGTTCACTCCCATCCCTCATTAACTCATGAGGAGCCTCTTCACCCACCAACCTGGTGAGTAATTCATTTCGAGGCTAGAGAGTCGCTCTTGGTTCTCCTGGCTAATGAAGACCAAATATGGTTTGGTTTGGTGGAAGTTAACGCCACCATTCCAGGTTCCTTCCACCACCTTTCTTCAGCCATCATGGTCTCTTTGTCAGCACATCCCCCTCCCAGCAATTCTGCAACATATATGTATCTCTCTCTCTCTCTCTCTCTCTATATATATATATATATATATATATATATATATATATTCAAAATGTTAATTTACATTCGTCGACCTTGTATACTAAGGTCCATTCAAAATCACACATTCACATCTTTGAGTTTTCCATATTTCTTGGCCAACATAATTATTTTTACAGACTGGGGGAAACAGGGTGTTACATCCTCCACGAAGGAAAGTGGCTCACCCGAGGCCAAATACAACAAAATTTTCCTCACATGATGGGGAAACTTAACGCAATTGAGACCATTTCTTCCTAAGGGGGGAGGATTGATCCAGGTGGATATTGGTGGCCACCCACCTATTCCAACTGGCTCCTCATGTCCATTTTTTGTTCAACACATTCTTTTTTATTTCTTTGTAACTATGGGTTCTACACTTCTGGGGTTCTATGAATCCCAAAAAATCCTGCAGGTGGATAGGCCTATTTCCTAATCCAATTAGATTATTTTGTATTTTTTCGTGTCAACGCATCTTGTTGTACTTCCAGGGCCGTTTTGGAGTCCTAAACAATGTTTTTTTTGGCTTTCCATAATCAACCTGTAGAGGGAGTCAAATTTTGACGGAAAAATCTGTAGCTCTCTGAAACACCTTTCCAACGGGCTATCATGCACCTAAAATAGAAGTCGTATGCAAAAGTTACGACCCTTGGAAGTTGAGGTATCAAATTACACCAACTTACCCATAGGGCCCACATGACTTTTGGTGTTTCACCTTCTAGGGTTAGGTTTTTGGATGTCTACGGTTTAAGATTTCATGAGTAATATCAAAAATGCCTCTGGAGACTCATTTTATTCCATTCCACTTAGAAGGATGCACGTAGTAGCCACATCTCTTCTCAGAGAAAACTACCACCATTCGAGCAAGTGTTTTAGTTCTGCAGTTTTACAGTTTCAACCTATTTCATTATTTAATAGAAGATATTGTTCATTGGATATTTGTGTTATTTTTCATATCTCTGTGTTTGTTTTATTTGGTCTGTTAATCAGTTTTTTTTGCTCCTAAATCCGGATCACTACTCCATATACACCTCAACAAAATGGATTTGTAGAAAGGATGAACATGACGTTGATGGAAAAATCAAGGTGCATGCTCAATGGTGTTGGGTTAGGGAAATAATTCTGGGCAGAGGCAGCAGGTGCTGCATTTTACCTGGTCAACAAATCACCCTCATCAAAACTGGATGAAAAGACACCACAAAAGGTATGGACTGGTAAGACACCTTCTCTCACACATCTCAAGGTATTTGGCTATGAGGCCTATGTTCATGTTCCAAAGGAAAACAAGAGTAAGCTAGATAAGAAGGCTGAAATTTGTATCTTTATTAGGTTTAAAGATGGTCTTAAAGGTTATAAGATTTGGAAACCAGAAACTAAGAAGGTTGTTTATAGACAAGATGTGGTATTTAGAGAAATAAAAGATGTTTTCAAATGGGATGTCCTACCAAGTAAGGAAGAACAAGAGAAAATAGAGTTTGATTTAAAGGATCATGAATCAGACTCTACAGAAGAACAAGAATCATAAAAAGAAGATCCTCATACTCCAGTATTGAGGAGATCAATTTAGGAAAGAAGGAAACTAGAAAGGTATACTCCATCTAATTTCTATTCAAATTTTGCTTTGTTTATTACTAATGATGATCCTAGAATTGTTAGGGAGGTAGTGGATTCAGAGGATGAAAAACTCTGGAAAAATGCCATGGATGAAGAAATGACAACCTTGGATAAAAATTAGGCTTGGGATCTAGTGGAGTTGTCGACTGGAAGAAATCCCATTGGAAGAAAATGGGTGTTTAAAAAGAAGTTGAATGCAAAAGGAAAAATGGAGAAATACAAATATCACTTAGTAGCAAAGGGTTATTCCCAAGTTGAGGGAATTGATTTTGGTGAGATTTTTTCTTCTGTTGCCAAGGTAACTTCTATTATATTTTTTGTATATGTTGTTGTTGCATTTGATTTTGAAGTAGAATATATGGACGTGAAGACAACATTACTACATGGGGATCTAGAAGAAGAAATCTATATGAAGAAACCAAAAGGATTTGTTGTGAAGGGAAAGAAAGAGTTGGTATGCACGCTGAAAATGTCCTTGTACGGTTTATAAAAATCACCAAGGATGTGGTATCAAAAAATTGATACTTAGATGATGGGACTTGGCTTCACAAGAATCAAAGAGGATCACTGTGTGTATTTTAAATTAATTGGTGATCATTTAATTTATTTGGTCTTGTATGTGGATGAGATGTTGTTGATGGAAACAACAAGGAGATTGTCTAGGATGTGAAAACTCAGTTGTCCTCTAAATTTTACATGAAGGATCTTGGTGCTGCAAATTTCATTTTGGGCATGGAAATTAAAAGAGATCAGAAAAACATGAAACTCTGGTTAAATCAAAGAAAATATGTGGAGACAATTTTGCAAAGGTTTAATATGCAGGAATGTAAATTGGTTAGGGTCCCTATTCCTATTGGTGTAAAGTTATCTGCAATTCAGTGTCCCAAGACACAAGAAGAGGAGGAGGATATGTCTTGTGTTCCATATGCGAGTGCATTTGGAGTTTTATGTATGCAATGGTTTGTACTAGACCAGAAATTGCACATGTTGTGGGAGTTTTGAGAAGGTATATGTCAAAACCAGGGAAGGAGTATTCGACAACATTAAAGAGGGTTTTCATTTATTTGTGTGGCACTGCTATGGATTGTGCTACCAACGAAGACCAATATTGGACAAAGTATTGGACATGCATGGCTTTGTGGATGCATACTAGGCTGGAGATATGGATTGTAAGATATCTACAAGCATGTATGTGTTTAACCTGTTTGGAGGAGCAATTAGTTGGATGAGAAAAAAGCAGTATGTAGTGGCACTTTCAACTATAGAAGTTGAATACATGGAAACCACTCATGAAATAAAGGAAGCAGTATGGTTACAAATATTTTGTTCAGGTATTGGGTTGGTACAACAAGCTACAAGGATAGATTGTGTCAGTCATAGTGCAATTTTTCTGTCGAAGAACCCGACTTATCATTCAAAGACAAAGCATATTGATGTTCAATATCACTTTGTGAGAGACATGGTTGAAGAAAATAAAGTGTTGTTGATGAAGGTGGACACTTTGAAGAATGTTGCATATTCATTAAAAAAATATGTAATCATTGAGAAGTTCACTTGGTGTAGAGGATCTATGGGAATTGATGCCCTGGATTGTTGACTATGTAACCTTGTAACCCCTTGTATGCAAAGAAAACAACAAGTGGGAGAATGTTGGGTATGTGTTATATTCTTTGCACGATTAGCCGAGCATGCAGGGGATTTTGAGGGGGGGAAATGCCACAGATTGTTTTCCTCGGGAAATGTGTCACCTTGTTTTTGCTTCATTTTTTGTGTCGCCTCGATTTTTGTGTCCATTGTTGGGATGTTTTTTGGCACATGTTTTTTTTTTGATAGTTTTCTATTTCCAGTTAAGGAATTAGGGTTGTTGACTAATCCAAGTCACTAGGTTAGGGTTTTGGATGTCATTGGCTCCTATATGTATATTGTATTGTAAACAATGTATGAAGTGAATGAATATAGAATATGTTGGTTTTCCTGGTTTGGATTTCTAAGGGATAAATATTTGTGTAATGTGTGTATTTTCCATTGTATCTTTTCTATTCTTTTACTGAAAGTCTGTTTGCAGTAAATAAATGTACAAGGTTAAAAAATACACATCCCACTACCATGGAAAATTGGGGAGATAGTTGTAAAAGGAATTACACATCTCGATGAAATATCGACTTAGTTTGATCTATTCAATCTCAATAAAGCAAATGAAATCAAGGGTTTTGACCCTAGTCAATTATTTATGACACACATGACATTTTCTGGTTATATAATGTCATATTCCAAGACATTATTATTTGGATAAGAATAAGGAGACAGTCAAAATACTCATGGGTTGCCTGTGGAGAAATTGCAAGAAGATATTGATACACTCATCAGTATAATTGATCAACATAGAGAACATGGAAGAGTTGTGAATGAGAGAAGTTCATGTTTCCTAAATGTTTCTCAGAAAAGAGGCCTACCAAAAGGAAAACCTCATAACTTAGCTCAAGAACAAAGAAAGTCCTCGATGAATAATTCTGATGACAGAGGAGAACAAAACCCTCCTATGGGAAATCTAGAAAATCCCAAGAAACTCAAAATTGCTAGTAAGAGGAAAATAGGCACAATTAAAGAAGGAGAAAGTGAGGACATACCAGGAGATGAAATTGTCCCATAAGACATGGATCTCGATGTAAATATTGAAGAAATTGATTTTTCAAATGAAGAAGACAGGCTAGAAGAAAGAAAGACAATTGCAAAATAATTGGCCACTCAAAAATTAATCATATTTGAAGAGGAATCTTTGACCCTACATCGTGCCACATTAAAAAAAATTCAAGGAAATTAGTTATTGAGAAAATTAATGAAAAAAATAAGAAGATTAAAAAAAATGGAATTAATAATTTGAATTTCATGGGGTTCCACCCTCCAAAGTCATAGGATTACATGAGGCTATAGGAGAAGCTCTAGAAATGTCAATTAGAGATATAGAGAATGAATATGTTATTTTAAAATATAGAGTTAGAGAATTAAAAAATGATCTCATTCCCTCGCCACTTTTTGTTAGTCCTATTGCCACCATACATCCCTTGAGAAGTCTTGAAGGAAGACCAGAATCAAGCTCAAGGTTAAAAGGAACATCAAGTTTTCTTATTGCTATCAGGAGATATGTTGGTGAGAATATCCAAAAGAGAATGTCCCTGATTCTAGAAACATGGGAGCTGGAAACAAGCTTTGTTTCTCTAGGCTCGAGAATGAAAAATTTCAGGAACTATCTTCAAGCAAACCTTGAAAATGATAAATAATTTTACAAAGGGGTCATTTCTACTTTTGTGGTGAAGGTTTAAGGTTTTAGTGAGTTTTAGAGGAAATAAGAGGATTTTCTTTTGGCGATCCATATAGAAAAATTAAAGGCATGTTGGTTAAAGAGCACAAAGAGTTTAAAAGAAATGTTAGTTGAATATGATGTCATAAGTGTAAAAAGAGGATATTTATATTTAAAGTTTATTGGATTAGAACTAGCCATGCCGATTGGAGATGTGGAGGACCCACACTTAATTATGAATTCAATACTCTTATCTAAGGAACAAATGGAGGAGAAGTTGGACTTATTAATGATTGCATCACCATAAAATTTCAACAATCAGATCGAATATTCATAAACAAAGGTAGAGAATTGGTTGGTCAGTTATGTGAAAAAAATGAATACATTGAGGATACCCTTCATTAACTCTCTATGGATTTTAAAGATATGGAAAATTCATTATTTGATATTAAAGTAAGGAAATAAATAATTGTGGCACCAATGAGAGAATATATCAAAATTTGGTTAAAGAAATCCTTAATTGAAATAACTTAATTGAATCAAGAAGAAGCAATTGCAACTAATTAGATAGTTCTAGCAAAGAAAAATATAAAAGACATCCCAACCGGAAGATAAGCAAGAGATTCCATCACAGTCCAAGTCTATCATTTAAAGGCCCATGGGAGCCCCATCCCAGTCCGTTTGGACAAACACTTTCATTTTAATTTTATTGTAAAACCAAACAATTATTTTTGAACTCCCTAGAGAACTATCTCGGGGTGCAACTTTAATGATTTATCAAATTTTTGAATTTCTAAGTATGATATTTTTGGAGTGTGCCTAACATATTCTCTTTCATTTTTAAATGCAATACTCATTTAAAGTTCTCCACATTGTGGACTTATATCTTTATGTCTTATGAATGTTACCAAATCTTGATTATATTGTGATGGATGTGAGGAATGTGTTAATTTTACATGATATTTTATTTTGTATAATATTGTAAAGATATCATATTTCAGTTTAAAATAAGTTTCTGGTCCTCTTCTTAGGAACCTTTCTTTGTAAAAATAACTTATATTTATTTAAAATGCATTTTCATAATTTATTTCAAGCAATAACAGAGGAGTACCACCTCTTTAAAAACGCAAAGGGATTTATATCCTTGTGAGGTTGTTGTTGAGATCTTAAAAAATATGAACGTCAATAATAGTGTACCTTCTTTTCTTGTCAATTAGATTTCACACTATCCACCATGTTCACCAAGGGTTTGGGTCCAAGGTTGATCCCTACTTTCTAGGACAATGCATCCAAAAATTCTTCTACCTAAAATGTAGATATGTACACATCTTGAAAAAAGTAGTGCATACATGATCATGTGTTTCAAAGTACATTCAAGACATCCAAATATTTCAAAGATAGTCGGACCCACACATCCACACGATTTCTACCAACATTAGATGTGAGAGATGTTGGATTGATGTTAATACGAAGGGTGGAGGAAGACAAGTATTGGGTCTACATGATGGCTACCAATATTAGATGTGAACGATGATGGATTGATTATATATATATATATAATTCATCAATGCACATCTCATAACTCTTTAATATTTTGATACATGTTCAACGTTTCTCTGCTAATTCTCCCCATAGTATGGCTATACACAACATTCTCAACTTAATAATAATGAGATTCAAACATGACTATACAGATATTTCTCAACCTGCTTTTAAGAAAAGTCATTGATCCACTCAATGGTCCTCCATATTCACAAGAGGGATTTCATGTTTTTCCTTTTGGATATAGAGCATACTTTGCATTTGTATAGGAAATCAACATATTGCAATGGTCAAATCAAGGTATGCAAAGAAAGGTAACGTGTTGATAATACAAGAACTTGAGTCTATCTTCTATTGCCACTTTCAAACTAAATGCATCGAGAAACACTTTTACTTAAATGTCTCATCTTTCCCTTTCCAGAAGGCTAAGGATTGAACGAATCTTCATGAATTACATTCATGGTAATCAATAAGAGGGGATTTTCCTCTTGCGATATAGTCATTACAATGTCTTCTCCACTACTCTCAAGCACTAGAGTCACCATAGTGCACAAAAGGAGTATATTTCAAGCCTTGGGAAGTCTCAATGGGATACATTGAATGGTCATCCATCATTGTAATAAAACTATGCAATGAAATACAATGTGTTAGCACCCAAGGGTTTGAGTCCAATGTCGATCCCACTATCTAAAATAATGCACCTTGAAACACGTTTACTTAAATATATCCTCTTTCCTCATTCCATAGGGACTTTCATGCATGGGAATCAACAAGAGGAGAGTTTCCAAAGAATGCACCAGAAAATATTTTTACTTAAATGACTCATTTTTCCCTTTCCATAAGGATTTCCATGCATGGGAATCAACAATAGGGGAGTTTCCTCTTGAGATATCATAGTTACAACAACTTCTTCACTACTCTTAAGAACTAGAGTCATTGTAGTGTGAAAAAACCTGGATTTTTTGAGTCCTAGGAACCCTTAATGGGATCCACCCAATGGTCATCCATCTTTGCGAGAGGGATTTTCTTTTTCCTTTTGGAGATGGAGAAGAATTTTCCTTCAAGCTGGAAGCTTCCACATGGAAATGATCAAAGAAAAGTATGCAATGAAAAACAAAGTGTTAGTACTTCAAGGGTTTGAGTCCAATGTCAACCCATAGTTTCTAATCCAATTCACCCAAATTGTTTTTTTCTTAAATGTCTCCTCTTTCGCATTCCAGATGGAATTCAATGCATGGGATTCAACAAGAGAGGAATTACTCTTGAGATAATGAAATTACATTGACTTATCCACTATTCTCAAGCCCTAGATCTGTCAAAGTGCACAGAAGGAGAAACAACTAAGTTAAGAAGTCTTACTCAAGTCCATCCAATGGTGATCCATCTTTACAGGAGAACTTCCATGTTTTTCCTTTTTTATTTGGAAACACTTTTCCTTTGGGTTGGGAGCCACCATATAGCCATAGTTTTCACACCCCCAAGATTCATTCCCAAGTCCAACCCTGGTTTCTCTTGAACATGTGGCACAATGGTGGTTCTCACTTGGAAACTTGGCTCAACCAAGGATACTTCACCCACCTACCCCTCTTAACCTAGAGCATACCCATACTCTATTCTATGCTATGGACGAGTCACATCCTTACTCTATGCTACTCAATTTTATACTTAGACATTTGTTAAAATTATTTAACACTTAGTCAATTTGGAATACAACATAATACATGCAAAACACAAGAGACACAGATATAATGCGAGCGACACCAACTATGCCTAATACCCGACTTCATTTATTATATTGTAAAACATAAACAAAGATTTACAAATAGAGAACTAATATCCCAGTTACATACATGGGCAGAGTCTCACGACTCTTTATTATACATCAAAACTTTCGAGACCTATGGTTTTGTCACACCAATACTTTCCCYGTTGTTCATCCTTGCCTGATCCTAGGGTGTGCCCCACTTGTGCACCTATCCTCAAACCTCCATGTCTCTTGCCTTTGCTTTCTTCTTGTATTTCTTTGGTTATTAACCCTTGATCTTATAGGGACTCCAAGGGTCACTTGAGAAAAATGTCATGTATTTTGGGTATGTCGCGCCCCTTCACAAATTGTGACACTCAATCGAACCGTTGCACCCCTCTATGAATCCAATGCGCCCAAACAATCTTGTTTGTACATCAACCATCACATATCTTGGACTGATGTGCTCCATCCTTGGGCATGCACCCCTTTCCTTGTGTTGATTATCGTGACTCTCTATGGGTGTGTCGATGGGGTTTTCCAACCTGTCTAGTGCGCCCATGCTGATAAGGGTAGAGGAGTCCACTACTTGGGAATTCTCCCAAGTTTTCCCACCCTTTCCTAAACATAACCCAATTCTTCATCATCCATAGCAAGGGAATAAGGGTGTGTTCCCCCTTGGTCTCGCACATCACTATCGTGCCCCAAGGTGCTTCTTCCCATGCCCACAATACAAGTTCTTTCCCAACTATCTGATTCCCCCTTGTTCTCTTTGTCCTTCCATCATCGAATCTTCCCAGGGAGTGTATCCACTTAGTGGGTGTCTTAGAAGGCATTACATCCTCCCCCACTAAACTTTTTATCGTCCTAACAACTTCTATACCACTTGTGATTTGTAGCGGCCTCTATAAAACTCTCGAATCATGTCGTCACATTTCCATAAGGACTCATATATCTCCCAATTGTCCTCTTCATCGGTTTTGTCCTTCCAATGGATGAATTACTCATGCACTCGACCTATACCCCATCATAAGATGTGATGCGCCAAAATATTCTCTACCCCCAACTCTGCCTTATTTGTAACCATGGTTGGTGCTCTAGATGGCTCAAATCAACTTGAGTCATCCCAGTCCCTCTAGCATAACTTCAATTCGATAACGTGAAAGACAAGGTGAATATGTCACAAATGGAATGGAAAATCCAATTTGTTGGTGACATTTCCATCATTCTCATGAACTTTGATCGGTCTCTCATACCTCTGCACAAGAGATGGAGCCATCCCTTTAGGTGGTGGGAACTGATATCTATTAGTTTGAGTAAGACAAACTCTCCTACTTGGAATTTTGTGTCATGTATGATGTTATCTTCCCACTTCTTTATTATGTATGTTGTTTTGTTCAAGTGTCTATGAGATATCTCCAACCGATTCTGCCAACTCTTAAAGAAACCCACAACTAATGGATTCTTCCCATAGTATCCCCGTGTCCCAAAATGAGGAGTTGTGGGTTGTTTTCCATTCTTCAACTAGAATGGAATGTATCACGTTGCTAAACTCTTCTACAGTTTGTAGTTGAACTGGGTAGCATCCAACAACTCTAGCCAATTCATTGATTTGCCTATACATAGTGCCACAAGTACTCCTCCAGAAGTGCATCTATTCATTCAGTCTACTCATCTGTCTGTGAATGGTAGGCTGAAATATTTAAAAACTTCATTCCCACAATATTGAACAATTCTATCCAAAAATTACTTGTGAACCTTGCATCCCTATCTAACACAATGTTTAGAGGAACACCCCAATACTTCAGTATGTGCTTGAAAAACAACTTCTCATCTTCTTTCGCACTACAAGGCATTTTTGTCACAATGAAGATAACATACTTAGAGAATCGATCCACCACGACGAAAATCCCATTGTATCCCTGCACCGTCATAAGTTGTGTGATGAAGTCTATCACGACACTCATCCATGATCTTAATGAAATAGATAAAGGTTGCAACGTCCTTTCTCTCATTATGGTGTCTATCTTATCTTGTTGACATATAAGGCAAGTGAGAATGCACTCATCCACATCCTGCTTCATCTGATCCAAAAATTATCCTCTCTCCAAGACTGTCATCATTCTTTGTTGTCCTGGGTAGCCATCCTAGGCGAGTCATGGCATTCCTTCATGAGTTCTCTCTTGAGGTTGGACGAATTAGGGACATAGATTCACACCTCAAAGTACAACAATCCATCGTGTACCCAAAACTTCCTTGTTGTGTGATCATGATCTAACACTTCCTTGATATTTTCATACAACTCTTCCAAGACATGAATCTGACTCCCCTATGATGTAGACAACTCGTCCTCCTCCTCTACGAAAACAAGTTGTTCCTTTCCAGTCAAGGCATCTATGGCAACGTTTATCCTACATGTCCTATACTCAATGGTCATTTCAAATTCTATGAGGAAGTCTTTCCACCTTACCTGCTTGGGTGACAACTTCAGTTGTGTCATGAAGTAACTTGTCGCAATTTTGTATGTCTTCATGACAAATGGCTTGCCTAAAAAGTAGTGTCTCCAAGTCTAAAAAAATGGTACCAATGCAGCCATCTCCAAATTGATGGGGTATCTCTATTTGCAATCTTGGATATTTCTTCTTTCAAAAAAAACAAATGTCCCTCCTGCGTTAAAACCTCTCCAATGGTAAAGTCTAATGCATTTATCTTCACTTCAAATGATTTCTCAAATTCGGATAGCTTCAACACGAGAGAGGTGACAATTCTACATTTTATCTCTTCAAACATAGACTTGCTCCTCTTTTTCCAATTCCATGCTTTCTCCTTTTTCAACAAGTCAGTCAGTGGTGTAGCAATATTGGAGTATCCCTCTACGAACTTGTGATAGTAGTTGGATATTCCAAGGAATATTCTCA
>ML798339.1:448191-460717 GCA_009831015.1 Picea engelmannii | reverse complement strand
CTCTTTTATACTATAGAATATTTTCATGTTATGATGGTGTATGTTTACTGTTTAAATAATCTTATCGTATAATTTTCGACATTAATCCATTTGTTGCAGGTCTTCAAACAAAGGGTAAATTTGCATGTCCAGTTTGTGGCCCTATGATGAAGTATCATCATTCAAAAAGTTTAGAAAAGATGGTGTTTGATGAGTATAGGCACCTTCTTCCCAAGATCCATAGGTATCATACTACTGAAAAACATATTTTCAATGGGAAAGAAGACACTGGTTTAAAACCACAAAGAATGACACCTCACCTATGGAGGTTGGAATATAATAGAAATCATCAAGGTACTCAATTTCATAATGTATCGTATATCGTGTAATGTTTTGAATGTTTATTTTAATCATTGAATTTATTTTACCATATTTGATAATTATTTTTGTGATTTCTTTTATGATTCATGAAGCCGCAATCATCATGAAGGTATTAATAATGGGCTTCCACGAGGAATGAAATCTTATCCCACTCAATTCATGAGGTTGCCCTACTATGAGGAGCTAAACATAGCTGATTTGTTTGATACAATGCATATCGGGAAGAATGTGACTGAAACGTTATGGCGAATCATAGATGGTAGGAGGGACAAAGACAAAATTGTCAAAATTTGTACTGACATTCAGGAAGCCAATCATGCAATGCAAAATGTGATCCGATATTCAAATAGATCAAATAGAGTACTAGACTGAAATAACCTTCCATGGTTATTAACAGAGCAACAAAACAATGATGTAAAAGATGTCATTCAAAGAATTAAATTTCCCATGGGTTTTGCTTCAAACATAAAAAATATCTTAACGAAGAAAGACGAATTTGGCGGGGTAAAAACACATGATTGGCATACCTTCATTAAGGTAATAATTTTGGTATACATATTTATGTATATTGGCCTTATAGATTTTTTTTTTTTTTGCTTGTCTAGTTTGGTCGAAACAAATAACGATTCATTTTGTTGTTACAGTATGTTCTACCGCTATCTCTCCCAAACGACTTTGGCAACAACAAGTTATATATGATCTTGGAAAATACATGAGGTAAGACGTAGTTGTGATTTATAAGAAAAATGTTCTTTCAAATTATTGTTGTACTTAATGACACATGTTTTACTTGTACTAATGTAATGTAATATATTATATTATGTTATGTTGAAACATGTTATTTTCTTGTGTCACGATCTCATGTAGATGGTTGTCATTGAAAGAAATCCATGAAGATGATATAAAGTATTGGAAGAGAGAAATTCCTCGTCTAATGTGTGAAATGCAAAAGTATATACCTCCTACAGTTTTCAATGCACAAGAACACTACCTCATACACCAAGTTGAGGAGATTGAAATTTGTGGACCTAATCACACAAGGTCAATGTGGATGGTGGAGAGGCACTTGAAATCATTGAAGGCGTTAATTAGACAAAGAGCACGTCCTGAGGGTTCTATGGTGGAGGGATATATGGTATATCAATCCATGGTGTATATTAGTTAGTATCTTCCTAAATTAGCAGCGCCAACTATGCATGCAGTGGATCGCATTAGGGATGTGAACTCCATCAAAAAATTTGAAGATCAGGAGCATTTGTTGGGGAAAGGTAGAATGAAAAAAATGAGAGGTAATATATTAATAATTGTGACAATTTATATTAATAATACATATAAAGTTTCGTTTTTGTGTATATGATCATACTCATTAATATATTAATATACTTTATTTCATAAATTATAAATATTTATAATTACCTTCATATTGTACGTTATAACTAATATTTAATATTGGTGAATTATGTTTTTTTTATTTAGTTTCTCTAGAGTGGGATGCACTGCATTTATGCATTGCAAACAATCTTGACTGGATGAATGTATGGATTGAAAGATGTAAACAACATAATGGAGGTAGGTTATCATGGAAATGACTGTCTGAATTGGTTAGAGAAGCTCGTCGTAATAGAAATGCCAATGTTACGCAGAGATAAATTGATCTAGCATATGGTTTGAAAGATGGACAGGTAAGCAATTTCACCCATTTTATTCAGTTATTTTATATTATACTAATGTGACTACATGTGTACTGTATTTTTCAAATAATTTCAAAGTTATATAAATATATGTTAATTTAATAATTGACAATGTACCTTTTACATATCTGACTTATTGCAGTTGAAACACCACAAGGCTATGTGGTGCAATGGTTGTAAATTTCACATCAAACAATTGGATGAAACAAGGAAAACTTCTGATAGTGGGATAACTACAGTATTCCAGGTTACCAATGTTTCCTCTAGGAGTGACAGACATCCCTGAGAGTCTAAAAATAGATACTGTGGGTATTTAAACGATATACTTGAGTGTGACTTTAATTCCTTCAAACTAGTTATGTTCGATGTCAAATGGTATAGGTTACGAATGCATGAACGTGATGAGGAAAGAACTATTATTCAACATGCCAACTGATTTCCAATGATTAAAACAATGATGTTTGAAAGAGGACACGATCGCTATGTTTTTCCAAGCCAATGTGAACATGTCTTTTACTCGAATGTTCCAGGTGAAAGGGATTGGTCATTTTTTGTTATATATGATCCAAGAGGAAGGCCAATTAAGTATAGTCATTTATAGGAAGAAGATGATATTGAAGATCAAGAAGATGATTTGACAGAATATCAAACAAAGCTGGAAGATAATGGAGGGTTGACAAATGAAGAAGATGAAGAAGATCATGATCTAGGCGTAGGAGACAATATTGCAATTCATGATGATGATGTTGATGAAAATATGATCGAAAATGACATTGATGACGATGATGATATCATCAATCCTTTCAACATCGTTTCAGAACCAGATGATGATACAGATGTCGAGTTCGATGAAGAATATCAAGATAGAGAATAAGGATGATTACACAGATGTTGAGGTTGGATTAGGTACGTGACTATATAATATTTTAATTTGTATGAATTATTCTCTTAAAATAATTTACTTTTAATGTCATGGGTTAATTACATGTTTTTAAGTTTTATGCGACGTTTTTATATCCTAGGTTGCATGTTGTTTAATTATTATTTGAAACCTGAAAATAGTTGTCAATATAGTAAAGTACGTGGTAGACTAAAAATATCATTTAGAAACACATAATTTCATGTACCTTCATTAATTTTTGTTTTTGTAGTTTCTATGCATGTATCTTAATAGGACGTTGCTTTCGATTATTTTATATTTTATAGATTGGGTTTTGGGGATCAATTGAGAGTGATGTGAGGGRGAGGGGAGGGACCATGTGAGATTCCACCTTCACGTGGTTGGCCTTGTTCAGTAGAGGATAAATTATTCTTGAAACCAAGAGAAGCTCTTTCATTTTTTTACCATCACGATCATATGAGATTTCATCAATATTGTTACCTATTTGAATCTTCTTAGAATTGAGATTCGTTACATAGTCGTTGAAAAAATACAAAATACTTATGTATGCACTGAAATTTGTCATGGATAGACTATTGGCTTGCATTAATGATATGGGATGGTTTATGGACTCAAATTTGATTGACACACCCACTTTCTTCCATCATCAATTCATCATGGAAACCATAAACCCTATTTTTCATATGTTCTAGTAGATATGTTAATGATTCCAAGTTTCATATTTGAATTTGAATGAAGGTCCAGGTAGTGTACTGCAAAGTATCAAATTGAGATTTCAAGTTGATAAACCAAATATGAAATGAATCCAAGCATCATTTGATATCGTCGCAAGAGAGACAAATGTAAATAATCTTGCGACGAATTTGCTATACTATCAACGAAAAATGTTCGTCGATAATTTTATGCCATTAGTATGTAATTTTGTACAAAAATAATGGATCTTGGGGACTACACCATGGTCAAGGAAAGAGGAACGAGGAATGATGAAGGAGGAATGAAAATTGCACGAGGACTAGACACTGGCAACATGGACGTGCGAATGGGGCCAACGTTGAAATTTTTTCAAACAGTTTATGGAAGCATTGAAATTTGTCATGGATAGACTATTGGCATGACTTAACGATATGGGAGGGTTTATGGACTCAATTTTGAGTGACACACCCACTTTCTTCCATCATTAATTCATCATGGAAACCATAAACCCTATTTTTCATATGTTCTAGTAGATATGTTAATGATTCCAAGTTTCATATTTGTATTTGACTAAAGGTCTAGAAAGTGTACTACAAAGTATCAAATTGAGATTTCAAGTTGATAAAACAAATATGAAATGAATCCAAGCATCATTTGATATCGTCACAAGAGAGACGAATGTAAATAATCTTGCGACGAATTTGCTATACTATCGACGAAAAAAGTTCGTCAATAATTTTATGCCATTAGTATGTAATTTTGTACAAACATAATGGATCTTAGGGACTACACCATGGTCAAGGAAAGAGGAACGAGGAACGAAAATTGCACGAGGACTAGACACCGACAACATGGACCTATGAATGGGGCCGACGTTGAAATTTTTTCAAACAGTTTCTGGAAGCACGAAATTTGTCATGGATAGACTATTGGCATGCCTTAACGATATGGGAGGGTTTCTAGACTCAAATTTGAGTGACACACCCACTTTCTTCCATCATCAATTCATCATGGAAACCATAAACCCTATTTTTCATATGTTCTAGTAGATATGTTAATGATTCCAAGTTTCATATTTGTATTTAACTGAAGGTCCAGCAAGTGTACTGCAAAGTATCAAATTGATATTTCAAGTTGATAAACCAAATATGAAATGAATCCAAGCATCATTTGATATCGTCGCAAGAGAGACAAATGTAAATAATCTTGCGACAAATTTTCTATACTATCGATGAAAAAAGTTCGTTGATAACTTTATTCCATTAGTATGTAATTTTGTACAAAAATAATGGATCTTGGGGACTACACCATGGTCAAGGAAATATGAAGGAGGAACGAAAATTGCATGAGGACTAGACACCGACAACATGGACCTACAAATGGGGCCAATGTTGAAATTTTTTCAAATAGTTTCTGGAAGCACTGAAATTTGTCATGGATAGACTATTGGCATGCCTTAACGATATGGGAGGGTTTTTGGACTCAAATTTGAGTGACACACCCACTTTCTTCCATCATCAATTCATCATGGAAACCATAAACCCTATTTTTCATATGTTCTAGTAGATATGTTAATGATTCCAAGTTTCATATTTGTATTTGACTGAAGGTCCAACAAGTGTACTGTAAAGTATCAAATTGAGAATTCAAGTTGATAAACTAAATATGAAATGAATCCAAGCATCATTTGATATCGTCGCAAATATGATTCTCAGTTGCGACAGTTCTTTGAGAACTACCATCAAACTCATGCCCATAGGAATCCATTCCCACCTAGAATGATGAATGAATGTCATCATCGTAAATGTCATCATTGTTTTCATAGTATTGCGGCAATGAAGTTTCGATGAACATGATGTTCGTCATTGTTATAGCATCTTTGTCTAAATTGTTTGAAAACATGGGAATTTGGCCCATGACTTTGGTGACAAGAAGAATACGTTAGATGAAATTTTGTATTTAAATAACGATTTCGTACTAATATTCCTTATGGAGCAAAAAAATACTTAGATGAGAGAAAAAAACAAAGACATGACATAACTAATGAAGCTTGCGCAATTTGTCAAGTTCCTATTTTTTTTTATGTTTTTGCATGGCCTTGCAGTACTAGATGTGGGGACATTTTTCTTGAACAAAATTTAAAAGAAACAACTAAAATACATTGTATTAGGACTAGACATGGACAATAGTGACCTGTGAATGGGGCCAACGTTGAAATTTTTCAAATTATTTCTGTATGCACTGAAATTTGACATGGATAGATTGTTCACATTCCTTGATCATATGGGAGAGTTTCCAGACTCAAATATGAATCACACACCCACTCTATATATCATATCTCATCCTCATTTCTTTTGAACTTTCTCAGATGGTCATGCTCTTTATATTCATCGCCTATGAGAATATCCTAATTATTTTAGGATATACATAAGATCTATTAGAAAAGGATGATACCTTATTCAAAGAGATTGATGAAATATATACCATAGAGGAGATATTTTAAAGGGAAAAAAAATCCCACGGGTCAAGGAAAGAGATAGGAACATAGTTATAAACTACACAAAATGATAGCTCCTAATAAAATATAGTGTGGTCAAGTAATGGCATGACTTCATCAATAAAGCGGAAAAAGCCTATTTCAAGTACCTTTTAACTAATCTTAGAATCTACTCTATACAACCATAAATTTCTCTTAGGCCTCATACCAAATATCATCACTAATAACATGAATGTGAAAATTATGGCTTCAATTTCAAAAGAGGAATTGTATGATAAAGTAAATGAATGTCAAACTCTTACCAAAAAATGTGTCATAAAATAAGTGTATATCTATTATAAGGAATTAAAYAGTCAACAAAATCTTAGAAAATACTCAAACCCCTAAACTAAATCTTTTTAACACTTGGTCCCATAAAAGTAGGAAGATTTGGTACTTTCATATTTCAAATTGATCTCCATGTGTAAATTTATTACAAAAGTATTTTAACTACTATTTTAAATAGGTTAAGGCCCCTAATGAAATTTATCATTAAGAGAAACTAGGAGGTTCCATGATAGGATGAAATATTGCAAACAACCTAATCCCTACTAAAGAAGCTATATACTCATCAAAACTAAGAAAAAATAAAAGAATTCTTCTCAAATTAGATCTAGTATTCTTCTTAAATTCTTCATCATGAGGGAGAGATCTAAATTGGAGGAAACATATGATTACTAGGGAGTCTCCAATAATGGGAAAATGACGAACTTGTCGTTGAATGGCTATTAGTAGACCTTGGTAGATAGCATACGCTTCGACTTTATTGTTGGTCATTTTCCCAATAGTCCAAGAGTATCTCACTTCTCGATGTCTCCACTGGGTCCAAGAAGGACCCCTCCCACACCTGCCTCCCCTTCCCAACACCTAAATCTTATAACCATAACCATTATCCCTTGTAACCATTTATGTAACCTTTATTTTCATCATCATAATCAACATAGTCATCCTACTCCTCCTCATCATCGTCATCATCATCATCATCATTGTCATTGTTTTCATCATCATCTCCATCATTTTCATCATCATTGTCATCATCATCATCATCATCGTCGTCATCGTCTTCATCATCATTATCATCATTTTCATTGTCATCATCATCGACATACTATAACTATAACCCCTTATCCTTTTAACATTATCGCCCTTACCATACAACTCCTTACCTTATAACATTATAATATATTTATTATATTGTTATATAATATTTATTAATTATATATTATATTAATTATTATATATATATATATATATATATTAATCATATAATATATATATATATATATATATATATATATATATATATTAAATATAACAAAACATATAAACAACATATAATGAAATAACAAGAAAAAAGTGTAACAATCACAAAACAAAGAAACATAACTAGGTCACGAGGTGTGAAGCTATTCGGGCCCACCCAAAATAAAACCCTTGCTAGATGAAGGTATTGGATCCTACCCGGAAAAAAAACCTCACACGCTTGAAAACATTCAAGCCCACCTGAGGAAATAGGAGACAACCAATTAATAGGCGTGAATTGTGAAGAGATTCGATAGTTCAACCTGAGGAAATAGGAGACAACCCAAGAAACTTTGAATATATTTAGTTGAGTCGACCACCTGAGACAAGAAAGGGACAATGTGATCCCACTAGTGAGGAGGCCCTATCCCATAGCGTGAGAAACCATTGGAGATAAAGACGAAGTAGATACACTCAGGGGACAAGCATTTCCACAGAAAATGGTAAGCACCTATGCAATTTAATTTTTGTAGGGTTATTTTTTTATGTCAAGATGCTTTATTTATGCCTGGGATTGAACCCATGAATTCATCATGGATTTTGTGAAAAAAACCCCATGTTCTTTAGACAACCCCCATGTTCTTTGAATGCTTTGAATCACTAACTCAAAAATAAAGAACCAAAAGGAACAAAAAGACTAAAGTATTTATAGTCCATTCATGCCCTAGACTAGAAGCAATTACAAGAACTCCAAAAACCACCAAAGAATTTACAAATTCCTATCTCACATAACATCAACAACCATAACATCTATGTGACATTTCTAGACCTTGAAATAAGAAAACTTTTCACTATACTCCAGGAGCCTTCCAACATACAAAATACTTTTATCTTTAGACATCTAGGGTTTCAAAGAAATACTATTCACTACCCTAATTTAATTTCCCTTTTTCTACTAAAGGTATTTCATAAAACATTCCCTGAGGAGCATCCATGTAATATCCCTAGGGTTTCTAGGCTAAAAAAAAGATAGGCTAGCTTGTAAACAAGTTAATTTTTCACAGTACCACACAGCTAGATAACCAACATATGAATAGAATTAAACACTAATTTTCAGTTATGTAGCACCGCAATAATACTAGCAGTAAATAATATCCAGTTTTCTACTAAAATTCAAGAACATTTGAGAGTAACAATAGATTTCTAAGGGTTGCTGCAATGAGTACACCATTCCACGATTTAGAAATAAACCACAACAATACTATTGTTGTAGTAGCTTCAATTTTGACCTAAGACACAACAATAAATTTCACAAAAACTTGCAAGAGGAATGTATGGAACTTTGATATGTCCTCAGTTTAGTTTGGTGGTAGACATTGGGGCCATCCAACTTCAGTACCCTTCTTCCCTTCCCAGGAAGATCCCTTTGACACCCTTTGAGTCTCTTCCTACTTTAGATAGTTCTTAATGCCCTGATACTGCCAATTTGAGGATTCACGCCCCCCCCCCCTCCCCTCAAATAGACCTGTCCAGCAAGGAGGAGGGTCTAGCTATGTGAAAGTTACATTTCCATCAAGTAAATACAGTTCTTCCCTCTTGATTTTTGGAGATAAGGGGTCGGGACCTCCCTTTTTAGTCTTCCTTAACCAACAGAAAAGTTCGACTTCTTCTATTTGTATTGAAATGGGGTTCATCCCCTTCAAAATGCCTATATTGAGGCCCAAACCTTCCTTGGATACAGCTACAATAGATTTAACCTGCACAAACACTCAATTCCTCACAGTGAATACCCTCTAGGAACATAACAACCAAGGAATGATGATTGCAGAAGATAGTTGGGATGATCAACAAAAGGTTGAGCTAGGGTGAGTATAGCCCATCGAAACTCAACAAAGTTGAGGTTAGACAACCCTCTACAGAACTGAGGCCAGCGCTTCCCAAATATAGAAGAGTGTCCTCCAAAGATCAATCATGTGTCTTTCAAATGAACCTCCATATATTTATATAACTTTTTCCTTAGGTTTTCTTCCTTGTTTTAGGGTGAATTATCCTTCAAGTTAGGGTCTTTTAACCTTTCCCTTACCCAATGGTGGTTTACCCCTTAAGTTGGGGGATATTTTACCCCTTAATTTTCTCAATGGACCCCCTTAAAACCAAGTGTTTCCCTCCTTGTTCCCATTAAACCCCACGACTCCCCTTTAATGGGGACTATGGCTTACAAGGAGCCCCCTTTGTTGGGTGTGTGTTATATTCTTTGCATGTGTGTGTGTGTGTGGGTGCGTCAGATATGACAACTGCGTCTGACGATCCCTTCACCTAGGGATCTACTGTGTGCGTCGGGCGCTTTCCTAGGGGGTCCCAGGGCCGAGGGGTTCGGGGCAACGCCCCGAATTTTTTTTTTGGGCGGTTTTTGCTATTTTTAGCTGATTTGTAAATTAATCCTGGATTAAGGGATTAGGGTTTTGGTATCTACGGAATACCTAAAAACATTGTATATATTGTATGACGAATGGTGAAATTCGATATAATGAAAATAAGAAAGGTTTTCCCGGTTGAGGGTTTCCGGTAAAAAACTCTGTGTATTCTGTGTATGAGCCATTGATTAATTTTTGTATTGCTTAAGAATCTGTATGCATTGCTTTACTTCGCAGGTTTAAAACTTACACCCTTAAGCCACTATGTCCCTCCTTCAATGGGGTCAAATGGGAGGGGATATGACAATCCAACGGGCCATGTTGATAGTCACCTCATTTTTTCATTCAAAAATCTTCGTTTCAAATTTCAGTTTTCTTTGTCTTTGTCTTCATCCCATCCGCTACATAAACTTTGACATCAATGACAACACATTCAACACTTTATGCACCATCCATTTATTTAAGGAACTTTTTCATGTCACATAAAAAGTTCCCATGTTTCTTACCTATCCAACTCTTTGTTGGAAATAACATTTTGTTTTCAGAGTTTGGTCTTACCTATCAAACATTTATACAAGAAGAAATGAATAAGAAATTAGCTTTGGTGATACTTGGAAGTGTAAGCTAAAATTTGATATGAAAACTAGCGTATCACTTGACCATAAATTGATTACCATCCAAGATGAAGCAATTTGATCTGCTCACTAAACCTTTTGTCTTATATGACTCTAAGATTTGGAGTGTTATCCTTGGTCATACATGGTAATTTCACATCGAGAGGGTCTTGGCAATCCTGCTTCAACGTCTTATTTAATGCAAATGGATTATTCCTTGGTGCATTGTACATAAAATGTTTGGTGCCTATTTCATCTCAAGACCACCTTTCGGCTTATCATCTACCTTCACATAGTGCAACAAATGGAAAATTTCTCCTCAGAGAATGATAGATATATTTAAGATATGAAAGGATAAAATTGTTTCATAGACATTACAAAGCTTGAAAGTTTGTGAATCCATGAATCTACTTACACATTCAGAGGACTAAATGAATTTTCACTGGAGGATCTCAAATGGTGGAAAATGTTCTCTAAGGTTGTAATAATTAGTGATTTTCAAAATGACCACCTATCATCATACATTTATATTCCCATAGCCCTTGGTTCTTTTGAGTGAAGTATGAATGGAAAATTGTAGTCCATTAAGAGCCATGCATGACCTTCCACTAGTGTGTTCTCCTGGTGCCAAAATTGGCACTAAAGTGAAGTGAAAAGCACTACTAGTGAAAAAAAGTGAACTATTGGTTAAAAGGTAAGGTTGAGTTCCACAAAATCAAGAAATCCATCATCAAAATAATGTGATGTACATCATGTTGAAAATATATTTAGCATGTGCACTATGCCATGCATTAAAATTCAACTTTAGTATGTCAATAGTATATATTGTTCGACAACACAGGTATTCCAACAGAGGATGAAAACCTTAAGTAACCACTCACACAACCAGATCAAATATCAACACACCAATGTTTTGACATGGTAAAACCCCTATGGGGAAACATCCATGGCCCCAACCAATGCAACCACTTGGAGCAGTTTATTAATGCAAAAGAAAAAGATTACAAAGAGATTTTACAAGAAAGTTTCTCACAATCGATCATCAACAAATGACCCTCTATGCTCTTTAAATAGAGATCATGGACCTATTGGGTGTTAAGCTAGGGATCAATGGGTGTTAATATTGAGAAGAATATGAACCGTCGGATCACTCTATGTCGAGAACATATCGTGACCATCATATTTCCTAACTACAAATGCATACTAATGCATACTAAAGAAATACACTATTACCTAATGACACATATTTCCTAACCATGTCAAATTTCAATCCATACTGAAATTTGATATCGTCGCAAATTTCAATCCATCTTTGGTTTAGTCCTCCTCAAGTACCTAAAGGTGAAAAAGGCATATCAAGAGTGTTAGGAAATTAAACACTTCCACGCTAATCCTATTCCCTTATTGATCCTATTCCCTTCTTCCAAAATATTCTCATATTCATTGCCAACAACTCTAGCATGTTTATCCAATGACAAATCATTCAAAAATTCCATGTAAACTTCAATCCCAAATTTTGTTGAAGTGTCGCCTCCATAACCCAACTTCAAAACACATTCTAGTTGTTGTTGTTGTAATTTTGGTTTTTGAAGAAAGATAGAAGTCAAAACATGAAGAGAAAAGTAAGTAGTCTTGTTTCTAATGGAAAATTGATTTCAAATTTTGCTATCACCCATTCTAGAACATCCAAAAGTGCTTCCTATTCTTCCACCATGGCCATTTGGGAATATGTATTCCCACACAAAATTTTGAAGAATCAATAGGTTCCTCAACATGGAAGGAGAGATACCCCTTATTGGATCTTTATTCATAAAAAGAGATTGCCTCTACAATCCCCTCTAGGATGAGGCAATTTGGTCCTATAAGGTCTCTTTGTTATTTCAGTTTGTTGGCATCCCTATTGATTGTCTCCCCCTATATAGATACTCCTTGGATCCCACCGGTCACATTCTAGCTCCTTGAACAAGGTGATTCGAGAGGATATCCACAAACAATACATCTAGGTCAATTGAACACCCCCTAAGGGACTCAACCCTAAGATGGCCTTCTACTTCAAGCACTTCATACAGTTGAAG
>ML798339.1:379694-431503 GCA_009831015.1 Picea engelmannii | reverse complement strand
GGTCATCCCACCATTTTCGCTATAACTTTTTTTATATAATGATTCAGATCCTGAAATTTCCATGCAAGTGAGACAACATAGCCAAGTATCTATGGTTAAAAATTCAGCTTGTGGGTCGTTGTAGTTTTGGAGTTACACTCCGTGGAAAATAGGGTTTGTGGCTAGTCCTGAAACTAGTCAAAATCAAGTGTTTCGGGTAAAAACATCATAACTTATTCATAAAAGATCAAAATTCAGTGAGAAAAAATGTGTTGGTTAGGGTATAGTCTTTAGTATTCTCTGTAATAGTTTCAGATCATTTCATCAAATATTTTGTCCGGGGCACGCTCTACAAGGTCTCTCTCTAGAATAAGCCAGAATTCAACAAGGTATGCCATTTTTTCTATAACTCCTTTTCTGAGAGGTTCCAAGTAGTGCCACTTGGAGGAATTGCATAAAACACACTGAATAACATTGTATATCAATTTCAGATTTGTTTTCATTATAAGTACAAAGTTATGATTATTTCAAGTTAGGGTTGTTGACTAATCCAAAACTAGTCATGGTTGAGACAAGCAGTTGATAAGTTGGCACGTACATGAGGTGTATAGTTGATGATGTTGGTACATATTGATGAGTCATTGTTGATGATTAGTTGACACATGATTGGTATATACTTGGTACATAGTTGGATGCACTTGTTTATGATACAGGTTGATTACAGGTTGTTTGGCACAGGTTGGTGCATGGTTGATGCTCTTGTTTATGGTACAGATTGATATCTGTTGAGGATTGTTGCCTCATATCAGTTGGTGCTGAGAATGTAAGCTGAGTCTTGCATATAGAGATGGTTCTCTTGTAGAGTTGTACTCTATTCAGTTGTTGTTGAAAAACCCCCGGATTGAAGTCCATAATAAAAAGAAAAATTGTACATACATCTTGTGTTCCTTGTGTTCCTTGTGGAGATGATTTGTTGATGATATATTACTGATATATGTTGCTGATATGTATTCACATATAATTGATTATTAATGACAGCAATGAGTAATGAGTAAATGTCGAATGCTAACTAATGAGTTTTGTGTAAGAGGGAAGTTTTGGGAAAAAGATCCCCACACTCATTCACCCCCCCCCTCTAAGTGTGGTAGGTGTGTCCAACACTTTCTCCTACCATGAGAGGTCGCTTGGGTGTGCTAGATATTTTTTGCTCAAGAGAAAGAAGCTCGAGACCCAACTCTCATACTCCAACCTCGTTGGGGACATGCATTAAGATGACAAGAAGAAGACCGCTCTGATACCACTGACCCTAATTTTATGAGCATAATGAAATGACTACAGATTATTAACAGGTTCTTAACACAAAATAACATAGATACAGTAAAATTGATTTTCTATTCAATAAGGAAATAAGATGAAACTGTAAAATGCAGCGGAAGCAAGCTTGGTGGAATGGTGGTGGCTTATCTCTGAGAAGAGATGTGACAGTTGCACTCATTCGCAAGAAGATGATTACAATGAGGCTCTAAAGGCCTTTTTACAATAAATAGGAATTCCAAAAACCCTAGACATCCAAAAACCTAACCCTAGGAGATGAAGCGCCAAAAGTCATGTGGGCCCAGTTTGGGTACATTAGTACATCAACTTCCTGGGGTCATAAATTTTGCATATGATCTCCATTTTAGGCGTATGATAGCCCGTTTGAAAGGTATCGTCGAGGAGATTCATTTTGAGAGAAATATCGAAGGAATTATGATATTTCTCACTGTTTTACCCCAAAAAAATCATTTAGGGCCTCAAAATGGCTCCGGAAGTGAAAAACTGCAAAAAAATAGTAAATTACCAAAATTGCGAGAAAATTGTTTTGAGCCAGTTGGAAAAGGTGGGTGGCCACTGATATCCACCTGGATCAGAATCAATAAATTGTGAAATCTATTTCACCTGGAGTTCCTAGAGCCACAACTTTGAGACTTACTAGTTGATTTGTATTGGATCCCTAAAGGGAAGTGGTACAACCTAAGGGACTATGGAGAAAAGAAGCGGGTGCACTTTCTTGGGTTGTGTAGACTGAGGGGAATGAGAGATTCCTAGCTGGAATTGCTAAAATAATTATAAATTGTAAAATCATGAAGTATGGTTTTTGGGACAGAGGGCCTATGTATATATATCTTAACCAGGGTGCTTATGTATATATGTTTTTGACTTTATTTCTTGTGTGATATTAGGCTAGAGAGCATGGCATTGTAATATGTATGTACACTTGTATGGTCTCGTGCACCGAGGATAGTGAAAAAATAAGGGGGAGGGGATGTAAAATCTCTAGTTTTAATCCTTGTAAATTGTAATGTAATTTTTCAAATGTGATTTATGTTGTTGAGCTAGTATGGTTTATGCCACATAACCTGTTGATATGTAAACAATCATGTATATTCCATAGTAACATTTCTTCACAACAAAAATAAAACTAAAATATATACTATGAAGGTTAAATTCCTTTAGATTCCAAAATATTTAGTTACTGATTTTTTGCTTATGCATGAAATAGATTAAACGTGGAAAATGGAGAACAATAAAGTACAATCACACACCATCCACAAGATAACATAAATATTTTCTCTCGAAAAACCTTACAGGATAAAACCTAGCAAGAAGGTGAGGCTACTCTACTCTCTTTTCTTTGGTATGGACATAATGAAAGTACAAAGGAGAAGGAACACTCTGTGGAGTTACCTCAAACCTGTGGCTTGTTACGATGCTATAGACCATTAACCCCCTCTATTATGCTTCTCTAATTTCCCACTCCCAGTTGTTTTGTTCTACTATGAAACAAAATACAATAACATAGAATGGAACCCATTCTCCTCCTAAGGGCTCGATATTTAACATAGCCCGATAGCCATCTTGGGGTAGGTTTTTGACTTTTTCAGCCCTCAATTGAAATAGGCTTTTGTACCTTCTAGAATATTCTTAAAATTACATATGTAGCTAGCCCCATATGCATGAGTAATGAGGGCTGACATGGCATCCTCTTGTACTATGGTGGTCAACACGATAGGTCAACTTGCTAGAGGCATAAATTTTGCATACAAGCACTGATTGATGCGATTTTCACACCATTGGAAATGTCTCAATGTGTAGAATAGTGTCAAAGATCCCAATTATTCTAGGAAAGTATTAACCCCAAAAAATTTCAATTAATGTCTCAAAATGGCCTCGGAAGGTTCTAGACCCCAATTTTCCAAACTAGGACCTGCCACTAAAATGACCCTACAAGTTGATTCCTATAATTTATTCCACTTTTAAAGGATCAAGATAGATGAAAAAAAATACAATGATCCAATATGGATCATACCTCCCCATTTAGGGAGGATTTTGGTCCCCCAAAAGATTTACTGAATTTTCCTTCCTCTACCTACTCCTTGGAGTACCACTTTGCTTTGCCTCAAAGTTTTCCTTTCAACCCAACCTACCAAAGGTCATGTTTCCCATGTCTTGTAGCTCTGGACCACTTTCACAAATTTGTGTCCTCTGCCAACTTTGCCTGAGCATCTAGTGCTAATTCCTCCATGGAAGGTAGGACTTTCTCCTCCTCCTGATCGAACATGGAAAGATCATAGAGTTTGAGATTCTCTACATTCACTATTGAGTAAATGTGCATGTATGGGGGTAGATTGAGTCCATAGGAATTATCTCTCACCTTTTCCAATACCTCAAAAGGACCATACCACAGAGCCTTGATCTGCTCTATGCTCGTCATGTCCAGCCTTGTACTTTTCTTATGACTTATTTAGTATCTCTTGTACTTGAAAATGGATCTGTCTAATCTTCTCCAAATTTTTTTATAATTTTAATGCATCTCATGTTATGTCCTCCCTCACTCCTCCCTGTTGTCCATATACAACATCTAAGGTTGAAGGTGGAAAATACCCAAATCAAGTTTCAAAAGGTGACTTACCAGTAGAAGTGTGGACTGCTCTATTATAAGGGTGTTGTATATAGATTAGATTTTCATCCCATGTCTTCAAATGCTTATGATTGTAACCCCTCAAAAACTACAACAAAGTCCCGTTGGCTACTTTTGTCCACCCATCTGTCTATAGATGGAATTTTGTATACCTATTCAACTTAGCGTCCATCTTCTCCCACAATGTAGTCCAAAATGCATTGAGAAATCTATTATCCCTATCTGAGATGATGCTCCTTGTGTTGAGACTTGGAATTGACTTTCTTATTACCCTATTTTACTCTTCACCTATACCTTTTTGGACCTATCTAAAGCTTGAGTGAATGACAAGAATGCTATCTCTTTCTAGTATTAAGGTCATAAGGTAAGGTATGGTTAATTCATGTATTTTGTGGTTTATTGAGTTAAGGAATTAAATATTTCATGTATTAATGCTCGACTTGTCATATGATCTTTGACCCCTATATGACTAGCATTCCTGTACCAGCTTTGTTGTAATCTGGTACCTACGCACCAATATTGTTGTTGTCTGATCTGGTACCAAACACGTCCTAAATATTACATGTGGTGATCTGGTACCAACGAACACACTCTGTTATGGTCTAGTATCAACGACCATGCTCTGTCATGATCCGGTACCACCTTTTGCGCCCTGTCGAGATCCAGTACCATCTGCCTGTTACGATCCGATACTCATATGGAAGATCCCAATGCACTAAGTTAAGTGCCAGATCTCGCCTAAGTCAAAATATTAAATAGCCATGGCAAGGATGGTAGAAGAGGAGGAGAGTTAGCATGTTATCAATGTGTAAGCAGTGTATGATAATATAGAACATTTCTGAGTAAAGATTAATGAAAATCCATTTCATTCCCATATTCTGATTATCTATGATTGAGAATGAGTTGAGTTGTTAAAGAGAGTTTTGATTTTATGTGTTGAAGTGTGAGTGAGAGTAATGTGTGCATTAGAAGCAAGCTTCCTATAGACTTCAGCAGTTGACCTGTTGAAGCGGCAAGGGCCCACCGCCCAACAAAGGTCATCCTCTTGTAGATTAGCATTAGTGTTTTCTTTCAATAGTCTAAACATTGAATTAGTTAAAGTTTTAACTCTGTTTGATGATAGCAGTATAGTTTAGATTAAGATTTCCATTTTATAATTGCTTAGATATTTAATTACTCTGTTTTTACATGTACTCTGTTTCTGTTCTCATGAGTTTGGTTTCCTTGAGTGATCATAGTTGTTGGCAACAATAGTCAAAACTACTTGGAGAAGACTTAGTGAAGTTCATTGTGAACCACAGCAGAACCAACACATTGATTGTTGAACTACCTATGCTATGTTGAGTGATGTGTGATTTCCTTTCAGAAAGTGTGGATTGTATAATTAGTTTCTGGGTCAGACATCAGATTTGATATATCAACCAATTCCATCTCATACTTGCATGTGCCATAATGGAATAGATAGCCTCTTTGTGAAAGACAACCAAAGTACATTGTAGTTTGTTATTTTGATTTGTTTCCAGCCTACATAATCTATTTTAATTCTATACTCGTGACATTAGGAATTACCTTTCTTACTGGTGTCTTGTAACTCTGTTGATTACGAATCCCTTTTTTATAATTAATAAGTAGCACAACATTTTGGCGTTGTTGTCAGGGAGTTAAAAACGGTAGGAAGTAATTTTTAGCTTATATTGTTTGCATAAATTTTAAATGTTTTAAAAGGTTGCTTGAGGGAGGAGGATAAAACGTTTAAGACATGAGAGAAGAGCCATGTGGCCACTAGAGTGGGGTTCTCCGAAGCCAGGTTTCCTTCTTACCTTCTAGATAGAATTAGGGTTTCAATTCATCTAAAAAAATCAAATTTCCATTTTATGCATAGATATAGAGATAGCAAGGGTAGATTTGTAAGCTCCAAGGATTAAAAAACAACCCCCCCCACTAATCCAACTGACACTGGTGTAGGAAAAATTCCACCAATAGAAAATTCAAGGGGAGCCAATGAGGCTCCAGAAGGAGAAGCTAAAACGGAAGAATCAGTATTGGGACAGGCAGAACGTGAGTCTGCTGAACATTTGGGAGACACAGAAAATCTAGTTTATGAACCATCCATCAGTAGAATGGTAGAAGAAGAAGGAAATGCAGCTACAGAGACTGAGACCTTTGGTTTTCCAATCTTGGATATTTCCAGAAATGTCAGCATGAAGAATATCCCACTATCATCGTTACCTACTTTCAGAGGTATGTCAACTGAACATCCAGATTTATTTTTATTTGAGTTTGACATATTATGTAGAAGCTATAACTACTCAGATGATTCCCAAAAACTTAAGCTTTTTCCTGCTACAATGAAAGATTCAGCCTTAAGATGGTTCATGAGCTTAGGAGAAAACACAATCCTTTCTTGGGATCAAATGAAAGACACATTTTTACGAAAATACCAAGACTATTGTAAGGATAATGTTAAAAATGACATTTTTAAAATGCATCAAACAGAAGATGAAATTCTTGAAGACTACCTAGAAAGGTTCTTATACAACTATCAAAAGTCAAAACTATTCACCTCAGACCCAGCTGTAGTAAGAATTGTATTCTTGAAAGGTCTTAGGGATGATTGCATAGAAGTTTTAAACTTGTTGAGTTTAGGAGATGTACACCAAAAACCTTTTGCAGAAATTGTAGATTATTGTAGGAGATACTCAAGAGGACAAGCTAAAACGGGCAAAGGACCAAGAGATCCTTTTAGCAGAAATACAAAACAAAGTTCAGGGACTATCACCAGAACTGAGTTAGGAAACTTATTGGAAAACTTTAAAACATACATCTTGAGCACAATAAGTAACCAATTAGATACTCTGAAACTGAAAAAGAAACAAGAATAAGATGCTTTAGCAATATTTTGTCATAGATGTCGAAAGAAGCACAATAACGAGAAAGAATGCCCATTAAATGTCATAGAAATCTACAGTCTATGTACTCTAGAACACCCCACTTCTGAGTGTCCAACCTTGCTTGAATTACAAGCCATGTATAGGGGAGGAGGAATCTCACAAGAACATTCATACCCTTCTAGAAGACCTTGGAGAGCCCAAAATCCCAATACATTTTATGATCCTAATACACAATATCAACAACAACAATGGGGTCCTTCCCCAATGAATTATCCACAATGGACACCTCAGCAAACTCCGCCTTGGAAACAAGGTTGGAGGGGACCTATGTATGGAAATCCCTCTTACCCTACATATCCACAATACCCTGCAAACATTTCCCAATTACTACCTGGATTCAACCCACCACATATGCAATCTTTACTCCCACCTCCTATACAACAGCAATTTACAACCCCTTTGAATCTTAATCAACAACAACAAGTATCTATAAATCCCAATCAACAACCACAAAACCAAGTTTCCCACAATCCTCCGAGACCAACAACAATCCCTGCCCAGCTAATCCCTGACCCCAATAATCGACCCACCCACCCTGTACAGAATACAAAACTTCAAACCTTTCCCACCTATGAAATTCAACTACGATCTAGGAAAGTTGTAAACCAATCAAATCTTGCAGTAATAATTTAGGAATAAAATGATAATCATTCTGAGGAAGAAAACATTCAAACCACCCCTGTAGAAGAAGAGGCCTCTCCTCCTATCCCAATCACTTCTCAGTATATATGAGTACCCCAACAAATTAATCTTCCACCTTACCCCAAAAGACTGTTAGTGAAGAAACCTGACCCACCCTTGCACAGAGATATAGAAGATGAATTATGAAATGTGTGCACAAAACTACCTCTGCTACAAGCTATTAAAGATATCCCTATTTATGAAAAAATTATAAGGGATCTCTGCATTAAGAAACCGGGAAGGAAGAAGAAGGAACCTCCTCTTGTTCAGGTAGTGGGACAATTATCTGAATTCATTTCTGAAATGCCATATAAGTATAATGATCCTAGAAACCCAATTGTCACTATTGAAATTAATGGCATTTCTCTACCAAACACACTCATTGATTTGGGTGCAGATATTAATGTAATACCTTTTGACACTATGCTGAAGCTTAAAATCAATCAGCTCAGACCAACCCAAACCATGATCGAGTTGGCAGATAAGTCAGTCATTAGCCCTGCAGGAACTCTAGATGATGTCACAGTCACCCTAGCTTCTTGGGAATATCTAGTAGACTTTTTAGTCATCTATTCTAAATCATCCTCCAAACCAAGACACCCTATGTTTCTTGGCCGCCCTTGGCTGGCCACAACAAATGCCTTTATCATATGTCGGTCTGGTGAGATGACTATATCCAATGGTACACATAGCCAAAAACTTGTTCTCTTCCCTCCTGCCCAACCGGCACAGGAAATACCTATTTGGTTAGAAAACCATTATGGAGAGGAAGATTGCATCAGACCTTTGTTAACACTTGAACAAGTAAGAGGAATACAAGAACAATCACATGAACAAGTCTTAATCTTATTTTTGGTTGACACAAACCGCATTGAATACCCAAGGTCTTTTGCAAAATTGTCACATATTTTTAGTTCTGAATTTCAACAAACTTGGCACCCTGATATCACTCAATTATACACTTTATCACTGGCCTCCTCAGATAAGGAAGAAACTACTAAACTTGTTGACATTATCCCAGGAAAATCTTTGTATATCAACTCTAGTTTGGAACCAGAACAAAAGACACAAGTGATTGAAATGCTCCAAAGACAATTTGATGCCTTTGCATGGGATTATGCCGACATGAAAGGAATTCACCCTGACACATGCACACATCATATCTACACTAATGACAAAATTAGACCATTCAGACAGCCTCAGCGAAGGATGAATCCAACCCTTAAAGATATTGTAAAAGAGGAATTGCAAAAAATCCTCCAAGCCAATCTCATATACCCCATTTCAGATAGTCAATGGGTATCTCCACTTGTCATAGTTCCCAAGAAAAATGGTAAGTGGAGGATATGTGTAGACTTCCAGGAGTTAAACAAAGCCAACCATAGGGATTTCTTTCTCTTACCATTTATTGACCAGGTGCTGGATACCCTATCCGAAAAGAAGTATTTTTCGTTCTTGGATGGGTTTAGTGGTTACAACCAGATACAAATAGCACCCAAAGACTAGGAAAAGACCACTTTCACCTGCCATTGGGGCACATATGCTTATAGGGTGCTCCCTTTCGGACTTTGCAATGCCCCTGCCACTTTTCAAAGAGTCGTCCTAGCCATTTTCTCTGACTTGACCAATGATTGTGTGGAAGTCTACATGGATGACTTTACAGTCCATGGACAAGACTTCCAGGAAGCATTGGCCAATTTAGAAAAAGTATTGATTAGTTGTAAGGAAACTAACCTTTCCTTAAGTAATGAAAAATAAAAAATGATGCTTACTGAAGGTATTGTTTTGGGACATCACATTTCTCGTTCTGGCATGAGAGTCGATCCGGCAAAGATTTATATCATCACACAAATCAAAATACCTTCCTCACAAAAGGAAGTCCGCAGTTTTTTAGGACATGCTGGCTACTATAGAAGATTCATTTTAAATTTTACAAGCCTAGCTACCCCTTTATTTAAATTATTATCCAAAGAAGCTAAATTTAAGTGGGATGATGAATGCCAAATATCTTTTGAAATTTTAAAACAGAAATTGTCAACTACCCCTGTATTAAGAGGACCAAATTGGTCCCTTCCTTTTCATATCTGTACCGATGCCTCGGACAGAGCCCTTGGGGCATTCCTTGGACAAAGAGAAAATCAAATGCCCTATGCTATTTACTGTGTCAGTAAAAAACTGTCTCTAGATGAAGTTAATTATACGGTCATAGAAAAGGAATTGCTAGTTGTAGTCCATGCTATCAATAAATTTAGACACTATATTACTGGATATCAATATTTTCTACACACTAATCATTTAGCCATCTGATTCTTAATGAACAAACCTGTAACAAATCCTAGAGTTACAAGATGGCTTTTATTATTACAAGATTTTAATATCAATATTATTGATAGACCTGGTAAAGATAATCTTGTGGCTGATTTCTTATCTAGAATGATTCATCTGGGAGATAATGCACCAGTAGAAGATACCTTTCCTGATGAAAATTTATTTGTTATTTCTACATTCACTCTGTGGTATGCAGATGTTGCTAACTATCTTGTGATAGGGAAGATGCCTCAAAAATTGCCTCCTAGAGAAAAACATAAATTAATTCAACTAAGTGAAAATTACATGTGGCACGATGATTGCCTCTACAAAACAGGACCAGATTTGGTAATCAGGAGATGTGTTAGGGAAGATGAAATTCATGATATTTTACAAGCCTGCCATGATGGCCCCTGTGGAGGACACTTCACAGACAAAAGGACTGCTTAAAAAGTTCTGCAATCAGGTTACTACTGGCCTCATATTTTCAGAGATGCTAAAACCTATGTATCCAATTGTGATGAATGCCAATGAATGGGTAAGCCTACTGCACGAGACCAAATGCCACTTCCAGCCCAAGTAGTCATTGAACCATTCGAGAAATGGGCATTAGATTTTGTAGGGCCCATTAACCTTGCATCTAAAAAGAAAAATTATATACTTGTATGCACTGACTATGTGACTAAATGGGTTGAAGCAAAGGCTTTACCGGCCGCCAGTGAACAATCGGTGGTAGATTTCCTTTTTAATGATATATTTACTAGATTTGGTGTACCAAGAGAAATGTGACTGATCAGGGAACCCAATTCACCTCTCATCTAGTCAAAGTTGTTACAGAACAATACCAAATCAAACACAGGAAATCTACACCCTATCATCCACAAGCAAATGGACAAGTAGAATCCACCAACAAAGTTATTGAATCCATTCTTACCAAAACAGTACAGTTTCACTGTAAGGATTGGGTTGACATATTATTAGAAGCCTTGTGGGCTTATAGAATCACCTGGAGGAATACAACGGGACATACACCCTATGAGTTAGTGTATGGGAAGCAAGTGCTTCTCCCTATAGAATTTTAGATCAAAACCTTCAAGACTGTAGTACAAGTTGGCATGAACTTGGATGAAGCCCAACAACAAAGACTCTTACAGCTTAATGAGTTGGATGAAACCAGGCAGGAAGCACTTCAAAGGACTACCTTCATTCAATAACAAAGAAAAAAATGGCATGACAAGTATCTCAAAAAGAAAAAATTTCAACAAGGAGATTGGGCCCTATTGTATGACAACAGATTCAAGAAATTCAAAGGTAAGTTAACCACCCGTTGGATGGGACCTTATGAAATTGACACTATATACGATAATGGTTCAAGCAGGATCAAGACAATTGATGAACAACAGACACCACTACTTGTGAATGGTCACCGATTACGAGTTTACAATAAACCTATGTCCAAAGAAGAATTCCTGACTCGTATACTACAAAATTCAGACATGCAGATGATCAGTAAGGAAGGAGATCCTCCTACTGACCCACATTGATTGATTGGTTTATTTGAAACTTTTTGTACATAGGTGTGATCGAATTTTCATAATAAGCTGAAGGTAACAAAAGACCTTTACCTCCTTTTTGTCTTACTTTCACAAATTTTATTTTCTTTCGTAAGCAAGTTTTTAATAATCTATTTGATCCTTCATGAATTTGCTAAATATCAATTGTAGGCATCAACAATATTTTGTTATGTTTCGGTACCAGAAATCTTGTTCTGATCCAGTACCATTCCGGTACCAGTCTGGTACCAGAATCTGTCCTTCTGCAGTACTATCAAGACATATTGACAAAGCATATTTTAAAATCTTATGTCAATAAATCTGAAGTATGAAAACATGCAACAACCACTTAAGATGGAACCACAGAACCAAAAGCACTATCAAATAGCAGCCCTTATGTTGACAACTAAAGGGAAGTATTTTAATTTCTTTTGGTTYTGTTGCTGAGAAGTATTTTAATTTCTTTTGGTTATGTTGCTGAGAAGTGTTTTAATTTCTTTTGGTTCTGTTGCTTAAAAACAAACTAAAAAAAGGGACACAATCTTTACCCATGATTGCTCAAAGAACCATAATCCACTTTAAAGACTAGAAGTTGCCTTTACCCAGTATTCAACATGATTTAAAGGAAAAATATATTAGCCTATAAGCAACTATCTCACCCTAACCAGATTTCAATAGTATTCATTGGATTATCTCATTAAAGAGTAACATATGAGTATATGAACACTCTATACCATGGGCACACTACCAAAACTTTTATGGCAGAGGATGTACCAGTAACCCAAGGAAACTTTAGGTCATTCTCTTATGGACAACTTCAGACAAAATTATACATCTGGATCAATCTAAAAGAAATAATGTGCATAAAATTTTATTCTTCCTTTAGACAAATATTTAAAAGACATACAAAAGAAGAGTATATGCCTTCCAACCCAATACCATCCCACCCTGTAAAAAGGTTTTCAGACAAGCCTCCCATGTCACCATGCAAAGCACTCTTTAATACAAACCAAAATAGGTGACTATGGACATGAAGCCTTTGAAGGAAAAAGGGTTTAAGAGACTAACCCACCAGGATACTGAACAAGTCTGCTAGAAGCGGGTACCAATCTGTGGTATGACTAGGCAAACCCATCAGGGTATTGAACATGCATGTTGGTAATGGGGAATTCTTCCTAGGGAAGGCACCTCTCACTAATTATCACAACTACCCCATCGGAGTACTGAATACGCTTGCTCGTAGTGGGTTCTGGATGAAACATGTCTCATCTATATTTGTCTAATTGAAAAATCCACTTTTTTCCATCTAAAAAAAAAGAGTAAAGGTCATTATTGGCTCTCATGAGATACAAAATCCCATATGAATTAGCAATATAATTCTCCAAGAAAATTTCCATTTGAGAATCACCCTAAGTCAACTTATTGGTCTGACATCTAAAGCCTACACTATCTAAGAAGGAAACTTCTTAAGAGTGGAGCCCTAACTAGGGAACCTAATCTACTCGTATTGTGAAATTTATCTATAACATCCAATGATAGTAAAACTCTGAAGAAAGTTAGGTGGGATCTGTTCTTTTGGCAAACATATATGTATTCCCCTATTTCACTGCTGAATGCTACCTCTATCAATATTCCATTAAAAGAAGAGCAATTTCATTTTTTGGCATGAGATGCAAACATATATGTATTCCCCTGTTTCATTGTTGAATGCTACCTCTGTCAATATTCCATTAAAAGAAGGGCAATTTCATTTTTTTTCATGAGATGCAAACATATATGTATTCCCCTGTTTCACTTCTGAATGCTACCTCTGTTGATCATCCATTCCAACAAGGGTAAATTCATTTTTTTGCATGATATCTTATGATAAGTGATAAGTTGTACTTCTAAAAATTGATTGATTCCTTTTACTCTTGTCATCTTTTCTCCATTATGATATCAAATGTTGAATATTCTTGCCTATAGAGATACAATATCTTCGGCATGGGGGAGGGTCAAATATCCCCTTTAGAACTCTTTTTCAGACTCAAATGATCACTCTACACAAAAGAAGATACACACATCAGAAGTACAGGACATTCCCGTACCAAGTTTTCAAGAAGCTTCAATCTAAAAGGATGAATTTTGACAAATTACAAGCAGTCACACATACTATGGGCATCGATCACACAAAGGTGAAATCAAAGGTAAAATGGTATTTATTTTCCTATGCTCATAAAACTACAATAAATATGAAAATATATACTAAATCCTATGACCTTAGTATTAAACCCATGCGCCTATCCCTCATACCTATATGCCTAAACCTAATTAACCCTCTCATATCCCTTGAACATGGTTAAAGGCAAAAAAAAATCATATCAAAATATGAAGCATGCATAGCAATGATAACCCACGAATATATTTCATCCTCAAGCAAATTCACGAACCTATCGTATATCCTGAACCACGATCCAACATTAATTTCACCCCCTGAACGTCCAATCACCTATTATAAAATGATGCTCTGATACCCAATGTCTTATCCTCATCATTACAATAACTGGTAGATAAGAAATGGCCATCCAGATAAGCCTCTTTTGGTCATAACTTTTCCTTACAACCCCCTCACTCAAACTTACCATTCGCAACACCATCACCATACTTCTCCCTATCGTGAGCTTTTCTCCAGTTCAGAGCCTACTCCTTTCCGGTACCAAACCCTCCATCAATTCACTACACCCTTGTGCTACAGTCCAACCCTTTTCTCAACTTATAACAATGGTTGTTATGAGACACAAACCGGTTTTCCAAGTTTATAGGGAAACCGAGGAATACCAATTATGTCAAGAAAAATATGCTAGATTGGGGTGGATACCATTTCTAGAAAATTTTACAGGCTGGAACGAGAATATATCTTAGGAATTTATACAAGGATATGATCCGATACCATCTGCCTGTTACGATCTGGTACCATCTTCCTGTTACGATCCAGTACTCATATGGAAGAGCCCAATGCATTAAGTTAAGTGCCAGATCTCGCTTAAGTTAAGTGCCAAATATCGCCTAAGTCAAACTATTAAATAGTCGTGGCAAGGATGGTAGAAGAGGAGGAGAGTTAGCATGTTATCAATGTGTAAGCAGTATATGATAATATAGAACATTTTTGAGTAAAGATTAATGAAAATCCATTTCATTCCCATATTCTGATTATCTATGATTGAGAATGAGTTGAGTTGTTAAAGAGAGTTTTGATTTTATGTGTTGAAGTGTGAGTGAGAGTAATGTGTGCATTAGAAGAAAGCTTCATGTAGACTTCAGCAGCTGACCTGTTGAAGCGACAAGGGCCCACCGCCCAACAAAGGTCATCCTCTTTGTAGATTAGCATTAGTGTTTGTTTTCAATAGTCTAAACATTGAATTAGTTAAACTTTTAACTCTGTTTGATGATAGCAGTACAGTTTAGATTAAGATTTCCATTTTATAATTGCTTAGATCTTTAATTACTCTGTTTTTACATGTACTCTGTTTCTGTTCTCATGAGTTTGGCTTCCTTGAGTGATCATAGCTTTTGGCAGCAATAGTTAAAACTACTTGGAGAAGACTTAGTGAAGTTCATTGTGAACCACAGCAGAACCAACACATTGACTATTGAACTACCTATGCTACGCTAAGTGATGTGTGATTTCCTTTCAGAAAGTGTGGATTGTATAATTAGTTTATGGGTCAGACATCAGAGTTGATCTATCAACCAATTCCATCTCATACTTGTATGTGCCATAATGGAATAGATAGCCTCTCTGTGAAAGACAACCAAAGTACAATGTAGTTTGTTATTTTTATTTGTTTCCAGCTTGCATAATCTAGTTTAATTCTATACTCGTGACATTAGGAATTACCTTTCTTACTGGTGTCTTGTAACTCTGTTGATTACGAATCCTGGATTGATAATTAATAAGTAGCACAACACCTTGCTATGCCAAAGTGCACCCATGCCTTTTCAAAGAACAAGTTTGTTTCTCCTTGTCCCTTGATGGTCTTTTTACAAGGCATGAGAATGCACATTTTTCTTAATCTATCAACTACCACAAATAAATAGTCATGTCCCTTCCACATGGCTGGTAAACCTTCCACAAAATCCATGGAAATGCTTTCCCAAGGTAAACCTCCCTTGCACTGTGTTTCATTTATAAGAAGAGCCCTTGTAAAGGGCGTGTCAAAAAATACAATGCGCACTTGATGCAAGGTTGACGCAAAGTTGAAGCAAACCATGATTCCCTCTTTTAGTGTCACATTTTACAACATCCAAACTTAGATTTTTTTTCTAAAAAAAATGCATTGGGAAACAACGCTAAGGATTATGCTACAACCTTGTATTATAATAATGCATCTATAGTAAGCTCTCCAAATGTCAATCAACCAAAAAATAGTGTAAGATACAATAAGGGGCTAGGGTTTCACCATGCACACACATCACATGAAGCACACCACCAGTAGGGTGTAAACACTTTTAAAGTAAACCAAAATATTACACATCCTCTATTAGAAATTCCATAGGGAAATTTCATTTCCATGCCTCATAAATCAACAATAAACTTCTCATCACCTATGTTAAGATTTGTGTTGAAGTGGACTTCACAAATGGCTTTCCATATGATATGTTGCTTAAGGCAGTAGGCAAAGTCCTGAAGAAAAATTTAGATTATGAGCAAGTGGCTTTCAAATGTCAATCATGCTATGAGTATGGTTATTTGGTTTCCTCTTATCCAAAGTACAAGGTGAGTGAGGAAACTTTTGGAAAAAAATCATAGAAAAAGAATCAAAAACCCTCTTAGTGGAAAGAAGTTGAGAAGCACCACTACCTGATAGAAATGGAAGAATCCATAAATGACATGGAAGCTAATAATCAAGGAGAACCTCCATACATAACCTCTCTAGAGGAGGTTCGCCCCCCTTCTATCCCTCTTGGGAAACAATAGTAGGGGAGTTCAATCAATGTGGGAAAGCAAATGGAAAAAGGGGTCACCCCAAATATAGCCTTGGAAAAAGAGAGCCATTACTCTCTTTGGATTTAATGGATTCTAGCCAGTACTAGGAACAACCATCAATATAATGAAGAAATGATTTTTTTACAACGTTAGGAAGGAAATCTTTCTACCACTACACAATCTGGAAATTACATAAAAAATTGAGATTGAATAAAAAATTCTAAAATTGCTTGATTTCGTAGGTGTCACAACATGTATCACTATAACGTAATGTAAATTTTAAGGTAAATATCCCAACAAATATAACCGAGACTTGAATAATGTAACCTTTTCTTTTATATTACTGTAAAAGTGATTTTTTTTTATTAAAAAGATAATTTCTTCACCTTTAACCATGTGTCTCATCCACCCAAGACCTCTTTTGTCATCTTCAACCCTATCCTCTATGGGGCATTGAATATCCCCGTGGGATTCTTGATCTTGTCGTTAAATCTCAACTATCTCTTATAAATATTATGTTTTATTTACAATTTTATTGAACAAAACCCATAAAAAAAACCAACGATTTAAATTATTGTTATCACACCCTTAAGTTTGAAAACCAACTTATTTATTAATAATTTAATTATATTAAAAATTACTAATATTAACCATATTAATATAATTAATATGATTATAAAAACAAAACTACATATAAACCTCCACCATAGTTACAAATTTCATCATCGTAGATTGAATCAACCCCTCTTCCACTTATATATTGCATATACAAACAGAATTTCAAAAAAAAAAAAAGGACTTTTACACAAATTTTGAATATATTACTCTTACATATAAACCTCCACCATAGTTCCAAATTTCATCATCATAGATTGAATCAAGCCCTCTTCCACTTATATATTGCATATACAAACAAAAGTTTCAACAAAAAAAAAATAAAGACTTTTACACAAATTTTGAATATGTTTTCACTTATAGATGGGATATTCATACAACATTTTCCAAAACTAAAAGATTTTTACACAAAATCTATGACTATGGTACTCATTTTCAAGATATATGGCATATTCACACAATAATTAAAACAAGTGTGGTGTGGCAGCGTAGTCACTGTCGGGTTGAATTGGGAATAAATGCACAAGGATAGGAAAAAGTAGCGGAGGCAGATGGAAACTGCAGCATAGATGTGGCAAGCAGCATGAAGCACAGGTGGCATACATGCAGTAAATGACACGAGACCTCTAGAGCCCCATTTATTTTTTGAAAGTATATAATCTATTTTTCTATGTTGAAAAATTTTGTGGACAAAAAAAAGTTATATTCAAATTAAGAAAATACAATTTTTGCATAGTGGAAGATAAAAATTTATGATGACATAAATATAAAAGGAGATAAAAATAGTTTGATTTGAAATATATCAAAAAAGTTACATATTCTTGGAAATTTAAATGAATTTGTCATATAGACTGGGATTGGGGCTTGCGCGGACCATAAGCATAGTGGAAGATAACAATTTATGAGGACATAAATATAAAAGGAGATAAAAACAATTTTATTTGAAATATATCAAAAAATAATATTGTTTGTTACATATTCCTGGAAATTTAAATGCGTTTGTCATATAGACTGGGATTGGGGCTCCTGTGGACCATAAGATAAATATATACAAGAAATAGGACTGTAGAAAGAAGAAGTGGGCGACAGTAGAGTATAATACCTTAAAATAATAAATTAAAAGGTATCAGTCTTTGGCTAGACATTTCTATTTAAAAAAGTGGAATAAGTAGGTTGATAAACAAAGAAGGAAGTGATCAGTATAGAATTACAATGATGGTACATATTACCCCTTTGTCTATTTGCTTGTTGATACCTTTTCATTGATGTCGTCAACGTCTATTGGAATCGTGTCAACTACCTGTTGCCTTTCGTGAGCGACCTGCTTCAATTCCCTTTGGAGCCATTATTCAATGCAGCTTCTCATTGGGGTGACATTGATCTCATTCCAGATTTTTATGTTGAAAAGTTCATTTTCTAATTGCCTAAAGTCGATAGAAAGATTACGCAAAGCCTGATCAATTTCCTCATTATGTACCGAATAGTCGACTAGTTAGTTGTCGATGTCATCTTGACCATATTCAAGGATTTTACAAAGACAACGCCTTAAAAATATCAACCTGTTTATCGAAGGCTTTCTTAGTTAAGGGAAAGGAGTTGACGATTAAGTTAGGGTCTTGGAAGTCATTGGTCCTTTCGGCTAAGTTTATTTTGTCCAGCTTTGTGAATAATTTTTAATTCTTTGATATGGATTGTTCACATGACTGGACAATGAGATGCAGGTTCTTCACTTTTTATTTCCAGCATGCATTTAATTGACTGATCCGGTTTTTGGATGGGAGATCTTGTTGTCTTATTCACGTTTCTGTCATGTTGTTGAAAATGGTGCCAAAAGGAAGGATCGTGTTTAAATAGAAATTTTCTTCATCTTTTAACTTCGCCTGCAAATGTTCAAGCAAATTATGTGCCCTCATTCCAAGGGAAGTCATAGTTTGTGATGTTTCCCACGCCTCAGTAATCAGTTTCATTCTTTTTCTTGATATTATTCTCCACATATCCTCTACACGATGTGAGAAGGTTGGAGGATCCTTTTAACTTGGTTGCAGGGGTGGTAGACATGGCTATTGCCAAATGATTGGCAAGCAATGGCATAGGAATCAAAGCTTCTTCCAATTCCTTGACCCGATCCTTCAGTCTGAAATTCTCGGCCTCAATGCCTCCAATGGAATCATCAAGAGAATCTGTGGTCGCGATGTGAAGTCGACAGATTTGGGACAGTCGCATCTTCGCAAGGTTAACCTATGAACGATATTTTCCTTTCTTATTTTTTACATCTTTTTTTTTCAATAATTAATTTTTTGTAATGGTTGTCAAAAACAATGCTCTGGAGCATGAAGGATTCATCTTCGTCAAAAATTTTGGTATTAGATATGTCCATTGGATGACTATGTTGGATTGTGTCTCTGGGCTGATTAAGGTAGAAAAATATGCTATCCAGATCAGGCTCAAGTTCCATGTTCTCACTCTGAATTTCAGACTCTTCCTCCTGTCCCACAATTTTTTTTATCTTCTTGTCCACTGGAAGCTTATGAGAACTATCAATTTTAGGGTGAGGAGGGTGGTTATCTCCTCCTCCGTTTGAAGAACTCTGAGTTGCTTTGTTGTGGTGGTGGGTCGTTGGAGCGATTCTCTAGGATGTCATACTTTTGGGAGTGTTATTGATCCAGGTGGATATCGGTGGCCACCCACCTTTTTTGACTCGCTCAAAACAATTTTCTGGCAATTTTGGCAATTTACTATTTTTAGCAGTTTTTAACTTTCGAGGCCATTTTGAGGGCCCAAATGGAGGTTTTTCGAGATCTAGGTTCTCAATGATAGATAAATGAATAATTGAGCCCCCAAAATGAATCCCCTCGACAATACCTTTCCAACGAGCTATCACATGCCTAAAATGGAGATCGTATGCAAAAGTTACGACCCCGGGTAGTTGATGTACTCACTTACCCAAACGGGGCCCACATGACTTTTGGCGTTTCATCTCCTAGGGTTAGGTTTTTGGATGTATATGGTTTTTGCAATTCTTTTTTATTGTAAAAAGGCCTTCGGAGCCTCATTATAACCATATTCTTGTGAATGCGAGTAGCCATCACATCTCTTCTCAGAGATAAGCTACCACCATTCTAGCGAGTCTTTCACTCTGTATTTTCACAGTCTTTGTACATTTATTTCATTAATAGAAATTGTTTATTACTGTATATTTTTGTTTATGGTTGCATCTCTGATACATTTATTTTATCTTACTGAATATCTGCGATATCTCTGTGCATTTCTTTATTATATCCCCACTCGCATTTCGTGCTGAAAATAATCCGGATCAGTTATTCATTGATTGAACACTCTTCTCATAGGATCATTTTCCCTGTTGCTTGTACAATTCAGTGGTTCTTTGTAGTGTGTCTAGGTCATCGACATCAAAAGCATGAGCGTTTTTTCTAGTGTCCTTGTTTTTGGTTAGGTGATTTTTGAAAAACGAATTGTCGAAGCCAATTGTTTGTAAATGTTGTAAAAAAAAATTATTGGGGTCGAACCCTCTTAGGATTTCAGAATATATTAGGTTCCAGTTTCTAAAATCGGTTGCGAATTCGTCAATTTTGTTGATGTTCCTCAACACGAAGTCGTCGACTTTCCAAGGCACAGGAATGAATTGTTTTTTTCTCTTCTCTTGGAATAGATACAACCAGTGGAACAAAGATTATGTCTGTAATGTGACATGGAAGGACAACAGGTTTTTCCCTGGAGCCAAAAACCCTTATCACAATGTAATTATCCAGATGTTCAAGTGCCACCTTCCTATCCAAAAACCTAGTTTCCTGGTCAGATATGTGGCGAGCATCTCCGCCTAACAACAAAACTTTGAAAACAGACACAAATCCATTAAAAATATCATAAAAACAGTAGGAGACCTTGTGCTTCTGCAAGGTCTAGTACCATAATGTTAATGGGTTGAACTCCCAGTTGACTTTCTTGGACAGAAACAGTTTTGAAAACTGGCAGTAATGTGCTATCACAAAAACTAAGTAGGATGACATATACAATTTCTTCTCCTTTTTGAAGCTTGACAATTGGGAACAAATTTCATGGGAAATTAGCTTGCCCCAATAAAAAATGGCTTGTTCCTTGACTGTGAAATAAAAAATATACAGAGCCATCTAGGAAATAGTTGTTATGGACTCCTGTCTTGTTATTCTTGTAAACAACCAGGCAATTTCCCGAAATGGATTTCTAAATGAACTAACCTAAAAGCTTGTAATATCTTCAGGAACTACCATCGGGTCTTCCAAGAACTTGGGCAAGATGTCCAACCTGTTATTATGCTTTCTTAGGAACTATTTGGAATCTTCTCCTTTGAACGTCAAAGTTGGCTCCGACAATATTAACATCTGGTGGAAGACCTGAGGTGACAAAGAAACATAAGAGCGGTCCCGCAGTGGAACAATTCTTTGGTCTGAAATAAATTTATTGGCACACGAAGAGACTAGCTCATTACAGTCAAAAACTTCAAGGACACAACCTTCATGAGAAATCGTAGAGGTCCAAATTACTTCGTTCTGGGCGGTAGGGAATGAGTAATAAGAATATGCCCTAGACCGCTGGAAATTTTGGTCCTCGCGCCCAAATATTTTCACTATATCTCCACAGAATTGTTGTCGAGCTGATGCCATAGGTTTATGAGAACGTTCATTTGCTCTAGACGATGGTTAAAATGAACAACTGGAGGTGATAATATAACTCTCCACAAATGTTGGCTCAATGCTTATGAATGGGAAAGAACCTTGAGCCTTTCACTCATTAATGACAATCTCTATGGGTGTTGCATGATGAATTCTTAGCACTAAAGCTTACTTATTGCATATTTAGAACTACAAAGGTGGAGGGTACGATGAAGAGAAATTAAGGATTGGAGGTTTCGTGAATGTGCCAACTCGACGACGTGTGAATGACATTTCATGATTTTGAAATAAACACTCGAAAGGGATAATATAACCCTCCACAAATCTTGGTTTAATGCGTATTAATAAGAGATCTCCTCTAGCCTTTTTCTCATCGACGAAAATCTATACGGTTCTTGCACAATGAGTTGTTAGAATTAAATGTCACTAATTGAAAATTTATAAACAAGATATATATATATATATATATATAAAGATTTTTTTATTATAGACAAGCGCGAAGGTGACGGAGATGGGGAAGAGAAAGGAACAAATGTCTAGGTCTAAAAACAGATCAGACGATATTCAAAATAGGGTTACAAGGATACTCAGGAGAGGTGAGTTTCCGATGGGCAAATTTTATGTATCAAAATTTTTTACTGCAAAACATGTAAAATGGAAGAGAGCATGATGGGGAAGTTTACTGGTCAGTTTGCATATTTGTGAAATTCCAGGAAAGTGGCTAAGTATGTAATAGGGAAACTGTCGGTCGGACTCATTTTCGGAATTGAGGATTGAAGATTTTGTGAATGGACCAACCCAACGACACGCAAATGACATTCCATGATGTTTGAAACTAACAATCGGAAGGGATAATATAACCATTCAAAAATTTTGGTTTTATACGTATTAATGGGGGATCTCCTCAAATCCTGGTTTAGCATTAACACTTTCTAATTTCATACTTAGAAATAAGATCTTATATATAATTGCTAATTTCTAATTACAAAGGGCATGGGCACAGGAAACAATGATTAGGAATTGCATATTTCTTGAACTCACCAACCTAGCGATCCACGTAAGAAATTTGAAGAAATGGAAAAGTATGGAAAGCAGATGGACGGGCTTCAAAATGGGGTGACAATAGTTCCACCGGAGACGTGAGGAACCAACGGTCAAATTGTATGTCTCAGAAGTTTTCAGTGAAAAATGTGTACCACAGAAGAGGGCATGATAGGTAGACTGTAATATGGAAGATGATATGATGTGAATCTAGTTGTAAATTTGTATATCGTAGAAGTCAGGGTACTATTTGCAGGTCATAGAACAATAGAAGTGCAATCTACAGCCCGCCTACGCGGGAATCCGCAGTTGAAGAAGTGGCTAGGTATGGAATGGGGAAGCGGTCGGTCGAAGTTGCGATATAAAAGAACGAGTGAAAATGTGAACCCGCAAGTCTGCCAACCCGCACAGCTAGACATTTTCGAAAAAACGACTAAGTGACGAGAAAGATAAAGTAAATGGAAAAGAGAAATGGGAATTTGGTTAAGTATAGAAGATGGAAAAGAAGGGATAATATATTCACATCTGTAATAGATATCCCATTTCTTGGCAATATATTTTCTGCATGTTTATGGAGAAGTTATATACTTATTGCATATAATTGGAAAGAAGTGTGAAGGTGGCGGGCACAGAAAACAACAACTAGGAATTGGAAATTGTCTCAACCTGCCAGCCCGACAATCCACGAAAGAGCTTGCAAGAAATGGTCGTGGAAAGTGGTCGGATGGGCTTCAAAATAGGTTGACAAGGGTTCCCGAGGATACATGAGGCCCCAATGGTCAAATTGTATTGATCAGAACTTTTGAGTGCATATTGTGTAACACGGAAGAGGGGTTGATGTAGGAATCCGGAAGGAAATTTGTATATCCCAGAAGTCGGGGGGATGTTTGTAGGTCAAGGAACACTGGAAGTGAACTCGACCTATCTGGGAATCCGCAAGCGAACAAGTCAGGTAAGTATGGAATTGGAGGCATGAAAGAGATTCCAAGAAATGGTGAAATATGGAAAGCAAACGCAGGGGCTTAAAAACGGGGTGACAATAGTTCCCCAGGAGACGTGAGGACCTGAAGGTCAAATTGCAGGTCTTAGAACTTTCGTGTGCAAACTGTGTATCATGGAAGAGGGTATGATGTGGAAGTGCAGCAGTAAATTTGTATATTATGGAGGTCCAGGTGTTGTTTGCAGGCCACAAAACAATGGAAGTACAATATAGATCCCACCTTCCCGGGAATCCACAATATGAAAAGTGCCTAGGCATCGAATGGCTAGTGGTTGGTCAGAGTCGTGATATAAAATCACGAGAGAAAATGTGAACCCATGAGTCGGACAACATGTGCATTGAGACATTTTCTGAAAAACGACTGAGTAACGAGAAAGAGAGAGTATAGGGGAAAAAGAAACAGGAATTTGGTCAAGTATAGAAGAGGGAAAAGAAGGTCCAATATCTTCAAATCTGCAATAGATGTTACATTTCCTGGCAAGATATTTTATGTATGTTGTTGGAGAAGTTGTATACATATTTCATATACTTGGAAATAAATCTGAAGGTAGCGGGCACAAGAAACAGTAACTAGAAATTTGAAATTTTCTAAACCCGCGAACTCGACGATCTGTAAAAGAGATGTCAAGAAATGGTCAAGTGTGCAAAGCAGTCAGACGGGCTTCAAAATAGGGTGGCGGGTTCCCGAGGAGACATAAGGCCCCGACTGTCAAATTGTATATATCGGAACATTTCAGTGCAAAATGTGTATCACAGAAGAGGGGATGATGTGGGAGTCCAGAAGTAAATATGCATATCACAGAAGCCGGAGTGTTGTTTGCAGGTCACAGAACAATAGAAAGCACAATTTAGACAAAGGGGAAGCTCTCGGTCAAAACGTGTGAATCCGCCAACCCACGCAGCAAGACATTTTCGAAAAAAAATGACTAAGTAACTAGAAAGAGAAACCACATGGAATAAAAGAGTGGGAAAATAGAAAGGCGGAGGGAAATTTTCGTAAGCGGGAATTGGTTTCAAACAAGCCCCATTGTTGCAAAACCATGATTTTCTAGTAATTGTCAGCAAATGCTTTGTTGAAGATTAGATTTTATTGCAACTTATGGGAGTAAGTGTCTTCTTGATACATTCTTCCATGATTGTAACATATTAACTTAAGTATTAAACTTATTGCATTGTGGGTTGTTAGCATTAAAGCTTAATAATTGCATGTCTAGAAACAAGAATGACGATATTGTTGCAACATTGTGATTTGGTATTGCTATGTTCTATCTACATTACAAATAGAATTGAACGTTGGTTTGAAACAGTATGAAATTCATTTTTTGTTTCCATAAAATCTTGATGGATCGACACAATGCATTGTTATATAATTGTTAAATGCTCCATTTTAGAACAAATTACTTAATCAAATACAATATTGAAGAACTACCAGACTATTGAACCATGCCAATGAGAATAGGTGTTAAATCCATAAAAAAAGCAACAAACAAGACACCAAGGAATTTGTTTTAATAGTAAATCCATTAAAATATATATATATATATATTGAGCACTGTATATCTATCCTTAGAAATTGGACTAAGTTCTTTGGGCCAAAACATTGAACATATTTTCCATAGACATGGGCACAAGATCTGCAACACGCAAGAGCCATCAATATGCTCTTCAACATGCATCCAAAATTGATTACCATGCTTTTTTTTAGGATATCCTTGTAGTCTTCTCCTAAGTGGATCAATGTTCGGTGCCCCGATCTCAATATTTTGCAGAAGACGTGAGCCGACAAAGAAATAGGAAAGTGGGTCTGCAGTGGAATAAATCCTTGGCTTGAAGCGGATGAACAACAGTCCTATGGTAAAATTGATAGTTCTCACAAGATTCCCATGAGGAAGAAGACGAAAAAAGTTGCAGGGCAAATGGAATAGCCCGAAACTGAAAGTTAGGACATACCAAGAAACCACCTCCTCACAATTGAAAACTTCAGGGACACAAGTTGCAAGTGCAATTCTAGAGGCCCAAATTAGTCCATTCTAGGATGAAGGAGATGACTACTAGGAATATGCCTTGCACTAGTGGGAGTTCTAGTCCTCATTCCCTAAGATGTTAATTGTGTATTCAAACAACAGGGCAGTGGTCCCACAATTGAATAGTTTTTTGGCTTGAAATATATCTCTAGGAGCATCAACAGATCATTTCCTTACAGTGAAAGACTTCCACCCAAAACAAACTAATTTGGACCTCTGGAATTCCTACTTTCGAGCTACAAATCGGCTATTGCATTCAATGTCGATTTATTTTCTAAAACCCCTTCTTTTGGTGTTTTCGGGGCTGTTATCGCCGAGCCAGGAAGTGTCGCCCTTTATGGTTGATTTCAATCTGGGCGAAGGAGTGGGAACAATCTCTGCATTTCCATCATCCATTTTCATATCATCGTCCATCAGATCATGTTCTTTCGACTCGAAATCCATCACATCAACCTCTACACCAACCATCAATGCAAGTGGGTGGTTTGTTTGAGTAGGCGGGGTTGCCTTGGAATTCTTTGGCTTAAATATATCTCTCGGTGTACCAAGGGACCATCTCTGTTTTTGCTCCTGGGCGAAGGGAGATGAGTAGTAAGAATATGCCCTGGAATACTGGAACCTCTGGAAATCATGCCCGAAGGTGTTTACTGTATCTGGATAGAACTGTTGTGGAATTGCTGCCATAAGTTAACGAGAAATTTTGTTTGCTCCAGATGATGTTTGAAATGAAAATTGGGGAGGGATAATATAACCCTCCGCAAATATTGGTTTAATGTGTATTAATGGAAGATCTCTTCAAGTCTTTCACTGATCAATGACAATCTCCAAGGTTCGTGTGTAATGAGTTGTTACCATTAAATCTTACAAATTGCATATTTAGAAAAACGTGTGAAGGTTGCGGTGACGACGAAGAGTGATTAAGAATTAGAGATTTTGTAAAGGCACCAAGTGGTCGACACACGAAAGAGATTGCATCATGTTTGAAATGAATAATTGGAAAGGATAACACTCTTCTCTGCAAATCTTGGTTTAATTCGTATTAATGACAAATCTTCTCCAACCTTTCGAGCATTAATGACGATCTTAATAGTCTCTGCATGATGAACTACTAGCATTAAAGCTTTATAATTGCATATCTAGAAAGAAGTAAGAAGGAAGTGGGGATGGTGAAGAGCGACTAAGCATTGTACATTTCGTCCACTAGCCAACCCGTGAAATAGATTCCAAGAAATTCCCATGTATGGAAAGCGGTTGGGCGGGTTTCAAAAATAGGGTCACAAGATATACCCAGGAGATGTGAGGGGACGATGGTCAAATTGTATGTCACAATGATAGATTTCGGCGATCAATTTTTATATCGTGGAATTTTGGGTGTTGTTTGTATGTAGCGGAACAGTGGAAGTGCAATGTTGAGCAAGACTGGCCAGGAACCGATGATGGTAATAGTGTCCAAGTATGCAATGGAAAAGTGGTTGGTCGGACTCGTGATATAAAATCATTAGACATACTCGAAACAGGAAATATTGATGGGCTTGAAAACAAGGCTACAAGCTCTACTCAGGAGACATGAGGGCCTGATGGTCAAATTGTATCTACACCAACTGTTGAATGAAAAATACGTAACACGGAATAGAAGACAATGATGGATTTCGAGGGTCAATTTGTATATTTCAGAACTTCGTGTGTTGTACATAAAAGCAGGAGACATTTGAAAAAAGGACCAAGTAAACAAAAAGAGAAAACAAATGAGATAAAGGGGAATTTGTTTGCTAATTTGTAGTTCGCAGAGGTATGGGTGTTGTTTGCAGGCGATGGAATAATGGAAACGGAATGTTGAACCCGCCTATCCAGGAACATGTGATTCAAAAATTTTGTTCAATATGAAATGGGGAAGCGGTCGGTCGGGCTAGTGATATAAAAGTAACAGTGGAAATCTGAAGACGTGAATCCGCCAACTCCCACACCGAGACATTTTCCAAAAAATGAGTAAGTAACCAGAAAGGGAAAGCAGAGGGAAAAAATAAAGGGGATGGCAATTTTCAGAAGCAGGAATTGGTGTAAGAAAGCCCCATTGATGGTCTTAATAGTAACTATGAAGTGCATTAAACATGTGAGCAGGTTCTTCAATCAAGGAATAGATACAACAAGCCATGCTTATAGTTTCCAGGATCTGTTTGTATAAAAGAAGCGTCAAAAAGCCATAAGAAAATCAATTTTGAGATGTTTAAGTAAAGTTATTGTACTGTTCACTTCACCGCAAGTATAACAATGAATTTGAATTTTAGTCCTCTCGTTGATATGATAGTTCCATTGGAATTCGCACAGTATATATTCTTTTATTTCAAATTATTCCAGGAGATTAATTTTGCTAAGTTCATCGATCAAGGAAAAGTGATAAAAATGAGATAAAGGGGAATTTGTTTGCCAATTTGTAGACTGTGGAAGTTTGGGTGCTATTTGCAGGCGGCGGAAAAATGGAAACACAATGCTGAACCAGCCTATCTGGTAACTCGCCTATCTGGGAACCCACAATCAAAAAATTTTGTTCAATATGAAATGGGGAAGCGGTCGGTTGATCTGGTGATATAAAAGTAAGTGGAAATTTGAAGACGTCAATCCGCCAACTCCCACACCTACACATTTTTCAAAAAATAAGTAAGTAACCAGAAATGGAAAGCAGAGGGAAAAAAAGGGGGATGGCAATTTTTGAAAGGGGGAATTGGTGTAAGAAATCCCATTGATGGTCTTAACAGTAACTATGAAGTGCATTAAACATGTGAACAAGTTCTTCAATCAAGGAATAGATACAGCGAGACATGCTCATAGTTTCCAAGATCTGTTTGCATAAGAGAAGCATCGAAAAGATACAAGAAAATCAATTCTGGGATGTGTAAGTAAAGTTATTGTATTGTCAACTTCACCGCAAGTATAACAATGACAAATTTGAATTTTAATGTCCTCTCATTGATATGATAGTTCCATTGGACTTCGCACAATATATATTCTTTTATTTCAAATTATTCTAGGAGATTAATTTTGCTAAGTTCATCAATCAAGGAAAAGTGATAAAAATGAGATAAAGGGGATTTTGTTTGCTAATTTGTAGATCGCGGAAGTCTGAGTGTTGTTTTGATGTGGCGGAACAATGGAAATGCAATGTTGAGCCTACCTATCTGGTAATCCGCCTATCCGTGAACACGTGATCCAAAAATATTGTTCAATATGAAACAAGGAAGTGGTCGGTCAGCCTAGTGATATAAAAGTAAGTGGAAATCTGAAAACGTGAATTCGCCAACTTCTGCACCTAGAAATTTTTTGAAAAACAAGTAACTAAAAAGGGAAAGAAGAGGGAAAAAAAGAAAGGGGATGGCAATTTTTAGAAGCAGGAATTGGTGTAAGAAAGTCCCATTGATGGTCTTAACAGTAACTATGAAATGCATTAAACATGTGAACACGTTCTTCAATCAAGGAATAGATACATTGAGCCATGCTTATAGTTTCCAGGATCTGCTTGTATAAGAGAAGCGTCGAAAATCCACAAGAAAATAAATTTCGGGATGTCTAAGTAAAGTTATTGTACTGTCAGCTTCACCAAAAGTATAACAACGACGGATTTGAATTTTAATGTCCTCTCGTTGATATGATAGTTCCATTGGACTTCGCATAGTATATATTCTTTTATTTGAAATTATTCCAAGAGATTAATTTTACTAAGTTCATCGATCAAGGAAAAGTGTTAAAACGAGCCACATACTACATTTGTGTCACAGAGCTTATATTAAAGGGAAAATCATGTCCTCTATAGTCTTTAAGATCATAGAAAAACTGTGAAGATCCTGAATGCATTATTAATTTTCTAGAATGAAGCATACAACCAAGAACCAAGTAAACACCAAATGTATTGAAAGTTGAGGCAGAAGGCAACGCATGAACACAGAAGGCCTCAAGAAAGATCCCAAAAGGTTCCATAGAGTAGTATGCATCGAACTTTGCATCAAACAATTCGATATATAAAAAAACCACATCATGGCATTGGTTTTCTCTTACATCTGGTATATGTTCCCATGAGAAAATAATCGGGGCCATGGGATATGAACAAAAGTCTACCAAATACAAGACAACACAAAACCAGTGAAGCTTTGCCACTATACGCTAGCTATAACTAGACCTCAAAATGGGGAACAAGAAAGTTGTCGATTATTATTTTACCATTAAGCAAGATCACTATGGACATTTTCTTCTGATAGTTCCATGGTCTATCACTACCAGTTTTAACAATGCCAAATTTCCAATATTATTGGAAATTCCTGATGATTATGCTCAGAGGAGCAAGCTATTTTGACGGTTCAAAGGATGGGCCTGAGTTATTTACAGTTGGATAATTTTTATGGGGTTTCCTCTCATGCTTCCCATTTCTGGAATGAACAATCTTATGCCCGTGTACGAAAAACTTGAGTCCGACGAACATTCGTCTAGGTGTTGAAGAAAAATTACAGACACACATGAGATATTTTCGTTTCCTTCCAAAGCTTGATATGTTTTTTTTTTTTTTCCTGCCGATATGCAATATCACATTTTCCTCATTTAAGGTAAATTTGTTATGTATTTGAAAGTCATGCAACACGCAAACATTGTTTTCCTTTTTTTGTAGGTATGCTTCATATGAAAATTCTGCTAAAACATGAAGCACATCTTGTAACAAAGGTTGTCGAATTGTACAATGCACAGTTGTGTTTCCGAGGGTTCAGATGACAACATTGAGAAAATGTCTATATATGTATGGACATTTTTTACTGCGTTGCAGAAAATCATCATATTCATCATATTCACCATGCCATAGATGAACAAATAGTTGAGGATATTTCTTTGGTAAACATACGAGCAAGAGAATGTATGCATATTTACCTTTGGCCTTGTCAATCTGTTGATGTTTGCGATGATTAATAAGTGTGTTTTGCACATGTTTTATTTTAAAAAAATAACAGCGGATACTGCAATTACACATGTAGTTGTCCAATTATTTCTTATGCCATTATTTTGTATCATGTGAACACTGAAGTATCAGCAAAATTTTACAGCAGAACAGGCGGGAACGAAACATGTGCCAGATTTTGGCTTCGCCAGACACGAAAAACAACACAACCACAGGTCCACTCACACGTGCAGGATATGAACACTGCAAAGTGCCCCAAAAAAATAGCTCCAACTGTCGACGCAGGACCCCAACCCTGCAAATCCAAAGAAAACAAAAGAAAACAACAAGCACCAAACCAGCGAGAAAGCACGAACAGGCCCGAATGCATCCCCAGGGCCCCAAACTCATAAAATTGAGCCAAATAACAACAACCAGTAACCGACGAACCAACGAACCAACGAACAAGCAACAACCACCCAACCATTAAACAACATATGTATCTCCAACGATTACCAAATTGAAGTCGAATCACAGAAGGAACCAGAAACATATGACGATCATGCCAGTAGAAATAAGAAAACATTCTTAAACATTGAACAACAAAGAAGGAATAGAAAATGAAATTATCGCATGGAAACTTAATCTAAAATGATGAATGACAGAAGCACAGGTCGAATTGTGGGTGCAGCACCTTGACCCCGCAAAGTAAAAAAAAAAAAAAAACAAATCCAACTGTGAATGCAGGATCCCAACCTTGCAAATTTGAACCAAACAACAACAAGCAACAACCGATGAACCAACTGTTATCACACTAAGTCGCCTTGGGTCTATTAGTTTGTTTTTGTTTAAAAAGAAAAATTAAAAAAAAAAACCTTAGATTCTTATTTTCTCTTTAAAATAAATTTCTCATCCTTTAAATGTTATTTATGATAGGACCCCTTAGGATGACTAAACCTTTGAGTCATAGCTCATGTGTTGATCCATAATTTAGTTTTTGGTCCTTAAACCCTTATGAGCTCATGGTCTATTCCTTATGTTCCCTCTCATGATTCATCACTAGGTTGATACCTCCCATGACCAGGCTGATGTAACACACCTCTCTCATCACTCATGACCTCACATGCATACCCCAACATCCCCACTCACCTGTCCAATCATTTTTTGGTTTGGATAACGCTCCCCACTCAGCAGGAATTCTCGTAGCACCTGTCACGATTATCATGCACCCACTCCAAGTCATGATTTCCGCGACTAATACCTTAACCCTTGTTTTCAGTGCCTGAAGTTAGTTGAAATGCTTTCAAAAGATCTTGCATTTATGATCCTTGGTAACGGTTTCTAAATTTGAAATTTCGACAGTGATGCACTGCGTAAGTTTGCCAGTTCAGATCAAACAATCACATGTCCACTAAATCTAATGTTGTGAGAGATTCCAGGGCCAAAGTTTCCTCAATCTCATCCTAAGTTCGCGCTGAGGAGCTCAACAGTTGTCGAATTCATAGGTATCTTGTGCAACCTCCTTCGCATATTAATTTTCATAGGAAATTTGTTCTCGGGTTTCGATTTGCTAAGCTTGCGGGGTAGTATGGGAGCCATATTTGCATTCCTGTAAACATCTTCGCTTGTATACATAGTCTGATTATTGTGTTTAGTCATAGCCTTTGAAAGTCACAGGCATGAAATAGCCCATCCTTTGTGTATGTGTTGCGCTACGCAGAGGTGCTGCTCAAACCTCTCTAATTATCCTTTGCTTCTTTTCATCCTGTACGAAGAGTCAGTTCGGAATTACTTCCTCATAGTCTACACTTTGAAAACTTGTATGAGCCTGAAAGTCCATTTCTCGTAGCCAAGTTCATTTTCTAAGAACTGTTAATTTGGAGGGCCATCCTTATGCTTTTGAGACTTAAATTGAAGTTTTTGGTCAATAGCATCCCTTGCAACCTCTTAAGAACCCCCTTCCTGAGTCATGGAGACCCCTCAGTCAAAGAAAGCACACAAAGGTGGCAAGATAGTTTGAACAGAACCTATGGACATGTGTCTTTTTGACACAGAACCCATGGCAAGGGAAATGTTTCAAAGAGCGGGATGCCTCTCTTTCTGTCAGAACATGCAGAGAGGCCACTCAGAAGTAGAAAAACAATTTTCACTAAATTTTGATGGAAAGAAAACCAGAGTTGGAGATTTGGAATTTGAGGTAACTGAAACCTCCATCTCAGCTAGAACGAGGATTCCCATTTCAGGAGAAAATTGGTTCAAGGCCATGGTATTGATTTCACCTTTCGTTAAATATATTTTCAAGCCTGAATACCAAGCCAATGATTTATCTAAGAATGTGTCAAGGAATCAGTTGATTGACCAGTTTGACAGAATGTTGAAAATCATACAGAGATATTTTAGTTGTGAAGGGAGATTTAACACCATGTACCAATACCACATAAGGTTGTTGTTTCATTTTACTGGTAAGGTTCAGATGAATATTCCATATTACCTGCTGAGAAGTGTAGGTAAAATGGCAGATAGGGTGCAAGACAAATCCAAGGATGTGGACTCCAGCCTTTTCCACTCTAGACTTATTAGGATGCTTGTCTCTGAAGAGCTGGGAAAGAAAGAGATCTCATGGGAGAATTTTTTGGTCTCTTCTCACTTTAAGCTGGACCCAACACCTACCCCTCAATCACAAATCACAGGCTCTTCATCACCTACCAGTACTAAAACAAGGATCATCAAGAAGAGAAATGGTAGAGCCCCTGTTTCAGAGATCAATAAGAAGGTCAGAGAAGCTGAGGAGGAGGTATGTCCTTCCCCACATAGAGATTTCTCACCACCACCTCCACCAGGGTTAGAAGAAGTTCCATATTCTACCAAGGTGACATCAAAAAAAGGGAAGAGGCTTCAATTTCCCTCTCATTATCCAGCAGTTGAAATCAAAGGTAAAATACCTTTCACCAGGTCATCAATTCCTAAGGGGGATTTCAAAGGACAGTCTTTACAAGAAACCCCTGTACAGAAAATCAAGGGTAAAGGTACCAAAATACCTTTGGAGAGGGAAGATGAAATCCCTATGAAGGATTTCAAAAAACCTATGAAAAATAAAGAAAAGGCTATTGTGCAAGAGAAGAAGCATAAAGGAAAAGGTTTTGAGAAGACTAATGAAACATGCAAGGAAACTCTTGTACAGATGGAAGAAAAGGACGAGAAAAATCATGTTGAGACTGCACATGTCCCCAACCCCCTTGGCAATCATACCTACAAAAGACTTATTAAGTAGCTTAGGGATGCAAGGAGAGAAATAGCTCGCCTCAAAGTAGAAGACATGGTCCACTTGGATTAGATGAATGAGCTCATGACTGGCTACAACCATACCCTGGACTTGGCAAGGTTTGCAGTGAGAAAGGCTCTACCTCTTCGTAAATAGTTGAAGAATATTTATAGACAAAACATGGGTTTCCAGGCTCATAACAGGAAGCTAAAGGCATAACTGAAGCATTTCCAAGATGAAGTAACCCAAAAGAATTTACAGGTGTTGGTTGAGGCTGCCATTGAAAATGAAAAACCAGTAGCTAAGGAGAGCACAACTATCCTGAAGAAGCCTACTAGTGCTAAGAAGAAGAAGTCTATTGAGTCAATTGAAGACACTCTTTCCACCAGGAACAGTGTGAGGCTAAGTGTTAAAATGACAAAGTAGATGGTAGTGGTAAACCCCATTTTTGAAAGTTCTTCCTTCTTGGGAAGGTTAACTAATATGCACATATTAATTTTTGCCACCTATAAAGGCTTCTAGGTGTTTAGCTATATGAATTTTGGAATTTTTGCCAAGTACTAGTTTCACTCAGTGGTAAAAGCACCTAAGTAAATTGATTTGTCATCATGGAAGGACACAAAAAACTCTACACACCTTCAGGAGTCAAAGATGCTTCATTTTGGCATAGCTACCCAAACCCTTATGCAGACGCATCGTAGGTGGCGTTGCGTAAAGGCACTATGTAATATTTTACAGAATGCAAAATTGTTACACATGCGCTACCCACAAGTGTTGTGTAATATCTTACAGAGAGCAAGTTTACACATAGGCGCTACTCAATTTTGCAATAGAGGACAAATGTAGCCGCAGACATGTGACACAAGGGCACTACCCACAGGCGCTACCTTCTCTCCTTGTTCCATTCTAGGGGGAGCTACACATAATTTCTACCCAAGGGAGTAGCCAACAAACACCAGGGATCTAGGGAGACTAAGCCAACATTTTTGGATAAGTTAATAATGGAATAAATGACAGAAGTAGCAGTTGGTGTGCAGAGGACAACTACAAGCTCCAAAGGGACACATGGAAAAATAGGAGCTAAGCAAAAAAAGAGGATCAAAGCAGTTAGAAGCATGATTGGGTTTAGTCACCAACACTTCCCTGTTTTATAACATAGGTTGTTATCTTAGTTGTTAGAATAAATAAATGTTCTGAGATTTTTAAGGAAAAGAGACTAGCTCGTACCTCCAGTTGTTGCCTCCCTTTCTTGTTATAAATAGATAGATGAATTGCTTTAAGGGGTTCAGATGGTAGAGAAAGGCTCCCAAGAAACCATAATATTTTGATAAAGTGATTGTGATCTAGTATGTACTGGACTTAAGACTTTTTGACTAATAGAAATCAGCTCCTATTTCAGACTATTTTCTTCTAATGCTAAATGTTCATATTTGAATGCTTCATATGGATGATTGTGGTAATGATGTGATGGATGTTTGATCATTTTATTGTCATGGTGTTTATTTAGCTCCTTAGATTCTAATTTCAAGAAGATCTTGTTTTTAGAAACTTTCTTCCTTTGGTCTTTTGTGGACCTGATGTTTACAGTAGCTCTTACACTCTTCTCATTCAAGTCTTCCTTCTATCCATATTTACTCCCAAACTACTGGTTGAAATTAGCCAAGACCTTATTTGTTGTTACATGTTAGCCTTGTTTCTGAGTGAGGATATTATCATTCTGAGTTTTTCCATTTGACCTTTCAAAAAACACTCATACTTTCACATATCATCTGATGGGTACTGGGCTTCCTTTCCTTGCAATCAGAAAGTGACTCCTAGTGTGAACACCAGCGAAGAAGAAGCACCCACCGAACTGGTAAACAATGTATGTAGCTTCAACGATGACATAATTTCATTCCAAGCCTAGAAGAAGTATGAAACATACAATGTTTATTCAACTGGCAGTGGACAACAATATTGTCCAAATTCAATGCAACATTGTATGGAAAATTTCGAGGAAAAATGTACTCCGAGAAGCCTATTTCGGTAAACATTTAAGGTTGTCAAGTTGTCTAAGGGCCTCACGGTATGTAAAAATTTAATTTATCATGCCTCTTTCAGGACCTCGTGCCATGTAAACATTTAAGCTATCGGGCCTATTCAAGTACCTCAAAAAAAGTGTCAATGATCTAAACCTTCGGTATGCAAACATTTCAATACAAATACAAAGGAGTAATAATAAGAGTACAAATACATTAATAAAAAACAACGTCCATGCTCAGAACTTTCAGTTTGTAAACATTTCAGTAAAAATGTAATAAAAATTAAAAACAAGCGTCTAAGCTCAAAACTTTAGATATCTACACATTTACAACATTGGGAACATTGAAGCTGGCAATAAGACCTCGAATGTATTCTCCAATGAGACGATGACATATATATATATATATATATAATAATGTTTTTACTTCTATAGTATGAACAATATAAATGATGCAAAAATTTATAGTCAAAGGACAAATTAATATGAAGTCAACGAATTATCGATCGCTATAGTCCCTCTGTGCCTTCGGCAGGGACTAAAAAAATAAAAACTTTTTACACAAACTTGCTCTGATAAGTCAAAAATTAAAAATACAATAACACTGATAAAAGAATATTTGCCAATACTCACAGCATTTACAAAATATTAAAAAATGATATCAAATTATGACATTTAATCAACAATGCCCTGAAAATACGTAATGGTGCATTTAAAAGTATGATTAAAAAATAATAAAACAAAAGGTACTCATTACAAATAGCTTTCATCGTCGTCAAAGAAACTTTACTGAGATTGATGAGATTGGTATTTGAGTTTTGTTTATTTTTCCAAGTTAGAATATTGTTTATAAGTATAATCATTATTTATTATTATTATTATTGGGGAAAGGGTATTAAGCCATCACAATACAAATTGTCTTACAAAGAGTAACATGTCATAAAGGTAGGATTCGATTCTAGGTGCAGAGGATAACAACTTCTCCATCCAACCATTCGAGCTACACCATTTGACAAAAAGTCTTTATCATTATAAAGATATATATTGAAATTAGATCTTTAATATAAGTGAGGAATTTGATCTATATCTTAACTTTTCTTTTCTAAAAAATTATATATGTGATAATTAATAAAGGGGAGTTATTTTTCAAGATATAGTAGTTACTATAACTCTTTGTTACTCTCAAATGCAAGGATCAACTCAATTCATGTAAGGTGGAAGCATTGAGCGTTAAGAAGTCTTATTTGGATCCACCCAAAGGTTGTCCATCTTTATAAGAGGGTTTATGTTTTCTTCCTTTCGGATTTGGAGAAGACATTGCCTTTGGATTAAAAAATAACTAGTCCATGGAAATAGTCAAAGCAAAATACAAAATAAAAGACAACGTGTTCATATCCAAGGGTTTGAATCCAACATTGATTCTCACTTTTTAAGACAATGCACCTAGAAATATTTTTCTTTAATGTCCCCTTGTTCACATTTCATAGGGACTTCCATACATTGGAATCAACAAGGGGGGAGTTGACTCTTGAGATATCAAAATTGCGACTTCTCCACTACTCTTAAGCATTAGAGTTGTCATAGTGTGTGAAAGGAGCATGTATTGATTCCTAGGGAGTCTTAATTGGATGCACAGAATGGTCATCCATTTTTGTAAGAGATCAATGGTCATTTATCTTTTCAAGAGGGCTTTCACGTTTTTCTTTTTGAAGTCAAAGAAGACTTTTGTATTCAAACCAAAAACTACCTCATGGTAATGGTCAAAGAAAAGTATACAATGAAAGACAAGATGTTAATACACCAAGAGCACTTTGGAAGACAATGCACCCAAAAATATTTTTACTTTAATATCTCATTTTTACCATTTCAAAAGGACTTCGATACATGGAATTCAACAAGAGGAAGACGATGTTTCAAGATATTACAACTATAATGACTTCTCCTCTATTTTCAAGTACTACAATGACTTATCCACTATTTTTAAGTATTAAAATTGTTGTAATATATAAAAAACACACAAAAAAATTGTTTGCTAGTTTGTTTGTGCCCTGAGGGACTAGCATGTGGTTAAGAAACTGCAACGTCAAAATCATCCGAACAGATCTTAGCTACACCAACCCTTAACATGACTGGATTTTTTGTCCCAAAAAAATTGAAATCCTAAATTTTTTTAATAAATATTAAAGTGGTTAAAACCGTTAAATTAGACAGACTATTTAATTTTGAAATTATAACAACCAATCTCGGTCCAGTCTGCGGGCCTCAGTGTACCTTTCACTCTCAGTCATTCACGCGCATCCCGATACCTATTCGACTTTTCTCCCGAAATTCTGGTGCCCCATATTCCGGCTATACACAAACTTTTTTTGCGAGATTGAAACACGACTATACAGATATTTTTTGACTAATTCTCTACTAATTCTCCCGATAATCCGGCCATACACAACTTTCTCAACTTAATCATGACGAGGTTCTCACGCGGCTATAACGTTACGATTACGAGATTCTCATTAAATTAAATTAGTTGTTGAAGCATCCAATTCTTCTCCTAATCAATCAAATTAGTTGCGGAAGAATCTACTACCATCAATTATTTATCTGCTTTATCTATGTGTTTTTTTCTCTATAATTTAAACAATTTACTTTTTGGTTTTTTATGAGCATATTTTTTATCAATTTTGTAACTTAGTATTTGAAGTATTTAAATGATTGAGTCAGTATAATTTGAGTGATCTGAGGGTTTTTTAAGATGTTGAATCCATTTATGCATTCAAAAATACAATTTAAACAATAGAAAATGGTGATTTTACCAAGATACATTTCCACTGATTATGAAAAAAATCTAATATTTAGACAACATTCTTTCTTTCTCATTTTAAATCAGAAAATTGCAATACATACTAAACACCCTTTCTTTCTAGTTTTAAATCAGCTTAAAATGAAAATTAACAAGAGGGAAGCTCTAATGCATAAAATCGCATATGTCTAAGAGGGAAGCTCCAGTGCATAAAATAGCATATGTCTAGAAAGTCCTAATGGGATTTACTTAACAGATATCCATCTTCATAAAAATGGCTTCCGTGTTTTTAGATTGGAAATTAATAGAGTATATTTTGGGATTTACTTCTTTATTAAAAAAAAATGGCTTCCTATTTTTGTGAGTAGAAATTAATAGAGTATATTTTGTTTTTAGATTAAAAATTAATAGAATATATATTTTTTAAGCTGAAAATTAATATATAACAGCATATAATAAAATACAATGTGTTCATAATTCAAGAGTTTAAATTTAGTTTTGATTTCCACCTTCCAATATAATGTATCAAGAAAGATTTTTATTAAAATGTCGTTTTTTCTCTTTTCAAAAGATTAGCAATGGAAGTTCCCTTATTATTTCAATGCATGGAAATCTATAAGAGGTAGTTACCTCCATAGATATCGTAATTATCCAGCAAATAAAACCGTCTTAACTCTGGATTTATTATAAGTCTAGATTTATTATAAGTCTAAAGGGATCAAATCTTTCAAGACCCAAACATTTCCTTAATTTTTTTCAATTTAAAAAACATTTTACTCTAAGGGATTTCATCAGTATATATGCCACATGTCAATTCCATGTTCGCCATGTAAGTAATTACACATCTCTTCACACTCACCCCTAACAACACAACATTGAAATGTTTTAAGCGTAAGAATTATATATATATATATATATATATATATATATATATATATATATATATATATATATATATATTGAAATATTTTACTTAAGGTAGACATCGAAATATTGTGTATCGTATATAATGCCAACTCCATGTATCATATATATGCCACCTATGAACTCCATGTTCACCATGTAAGGAATTACACATCTCCTCACACTCACCCCTAGTAACACACCGTTGAAATCTTTTAACCCTAAGAATTTTTTTAATTAATATATATATATATATATTACTTAAGGTGGACATCTGAATATTTTATGTATGGTCAAATATTTTTTGTTGTTAATAAAAAAAAAAATTAATGCCACATTTTAACTCTATGTTAAGCACACGAGGAATTATACATCAACATTGTCTAATCGTTCTTTTCGTCAGAATCCAGTGATACAAATTCGGTCGAAATCACAATTTTTTGTTGTTTAAATTGCATTTTTGAATGCATAAATGGATTCAAGGTGCTGAAAAACCTTGGGGCACTTGGATTATACAGATTTAACCACTCAAATATGCAGATCCAACAATTTCTTGTTGAATTTCGAGTAAAATTAAACAGATAGAAAAGAGCCGAAACGTAGAACGTTTACACTAAGACATTACACATCTTCTTCATGTTAGGATCGTAAAAGCACCTATGAAATATTTTATTTATGGTAGATGTTGAAATATTTTTTTTAAATGCCACATGTCAGGTCCATGTTGAGCATAAAAGGAATTACACATCTCTCTCATATTGGTTGTAGAAAGTGCCTCTCGATGCAATAGTGAATTCTCCACTAAGTCGCAGTGCACAAAGGAATAGGTGATGAGCCCTAATAAGCCTCAATGGAATCCACCCAATGGTCCTTCATCTTTGCAAGATATTTTTTGTGTTTTTCCTTTTGAAGTTAGAGAAGAATTTGCCTCAAGTTGAAGGTCGCCACACAATAATGGTCAAAGTAAAGTTTGCAACTAAAAACAATGTGTTAGTACTCAAGGGTTTGAGTCCAATGTCGATCCCCACTATTTAAGACAATGCATCCATAAATACTTTTACTTAAAGGCCTTCTTTTCCCATTTCATAGGGCCTTTCATACATGAGAATCAACCAGAGAGGATTTCCCACACAATGCACTAAGAAGAAAAGTATTTTTAACTTAAATATATCATTTTCCCATCTTTCTAAGTGTGTAATTTTTCACAATTAATCAATATGTTCAAACTTTCTAAAGATGAAATGTGTATTCTCTCCAAAATAATTTAAATATTATATCAATTTTCCCATTCCATAAAAATTTCCATACATGAAAATTAACAAGTGTTGCATGGCAGCGTAGTCCCTACCAGGTTGGAATGGGAATAAATGCACTGTTATGGTGGGATTGAGTACAGACACATGAGAAGCAGGTTGAAATACATGTGGTATCCATGCATAGGAAAACTTTGTGGCACCGTGTCACTGGCCAGTGACAAGACATTTGGCTTGTGGATGACCCCCTAAGGTTAATATGTGAACGAGGTGGTTTTTTCATGGGGTGTTTATAGTTCAAACATGGGATTTAGAAAATTTATATCTAAATGAATTGCAAGAAAGGTTCTTGGAAAAAGGGACCAAGAAGCACATACATTAAACATTCAAATATAATAAACACAATTTCCTGACATCCAGCGTAGTTGAATGCAAATTAATTTAGCATTTTCCAATTTGTTTTCTTCGAAATTTATCAAATATTAATAATTTCTTGCAACAAATGTTCTTGGAAAAAAGGACCATGAAACACACACAGTCACATTCTAAAATAAGAAACACAATTTTCTGACATCCAACATAGTTGAAGGAAAAACAAATTAGCATTTCTGAATTAGTTTTCTTTGAAATCTATCAAAAATTAATAATGTTTGTTACATATTTCTGGAATCTGTTCCATATTTATGGAAATTTAAATGTGTTTGTCATATAAACTGGGATTGGGGCTCTCGCTGACCATAAAAGAAATAATGACAAGAATTAGGACTGTAGAAAGAAAAAGTGCGAAGTGTGTGGCGGTAGAGAGGAAGACCTGAAAAGAAGAAATTGGAAGTTATTAGTCTTTGGTTAGATATTTCTATTTAAACAAGTATAAAAATTGGATTGATAAAGAAAACAAGAAGACATCAGTATAGACTTACTCTGAAGAAGATGTGTTTTTGTTGGTGTCGTCAACGTTCGCTAGAATCGTCCCAACTGGTTGTTTCCCTTTGTCAATGAGGTTGTCCATTCTCCGTTGGAACCATTCTTCAATGTAGCTTCTCATGGGGGCCACATTGATTTCATCCTGGATTTCTATGTCGAGAAGCTTGTTTTATAATTTCCTTAAATCCATAGAAATACTATGCAGAGCCTATTCAATTTCTTCATTGTGTGTTGAATATTCCAGTAGCCAATTCTCGGCCTCATCTACACAATATTCAACTATGCCGTAAAACTTTTCAAAAGACAACCCCTTTAAAATCTCAAGTTGTTCATCGAAGGCTTCTTTGGTCATTGACAAGGATTTGAGGATTAAGATTGGGTCTTAAACCTCGTTGGTACTTCCGACTAATTCTATTTGGGCCAGGTTACTGAATTATTCTTGTTTTTTTGATATGGCTTGTTCACATGATTCGACAATGAGTTGGAAGTTCTTAATTTTCTTTTGCAAGCATCCTTTTATTTTTTTGGTGCGCTTTGGGGAGGGGAGACTCTCTTGTCTTCTTTTCAGATCTGAGTTGTTGATGGCATGGTTGGAAAAAGGGGTCAGTAGCTTTTCATAGAAACGTTGATCATATTTTAAATTCGTCTGCAAATGTTGGTGCAAATCATCTTCCCTCTTTCGAAAGGAAGATATATTTTGCGATGTTTCCCAGGCTTCAGTAACTGGCTACATTCTTTTCTTGATGTTATTCTCTACAATGGTTCTACACGATGCGAGGAAGCTACAGGATCCTTTTAAGTTGGTTGCAGGGGTAGCAGGCATGGTTTTTTCTAAAGGACTGGAAAACTCGGGGGTAGAAATGAAAGCCTCCTCCAATTCCTTGATGCAACCATTTAGTTTGGAATTCTACGCTTCAATTCATCCAATGGAATCATCAAGAGCATCATCGGTTACGCGGTGAAATAGGGAGATTTGGGTCAGACACATTTTCCTAAAATTAATCTTTGTACGAGATTTTCCTTTCTTATTTGTTACATCTCTCTTTTCAATGACCATATTTTTAGATTAGTTGTCAAAAACAACACTCTGGAATACGTAGGATTCATCTTCGTAAAAAATGTCGGTCTCAGCTATTTCCATTGTGGAACTATGGTGCATGGCGCCTGCGGACAGGCCAATTTTTTTTATGTGCTCAATTTCAAATTCAAATTTCATCTGCTCACTCTCAATTTCGGGTTCGTCCCCCTTCCCTACAATGTTTTTTATTTTTTTCATCAAGGGAACTTTGTGAGAACTATCAATTTTTGTATGAGGAGGGTTCTTATCTCCTCCATTTGAATATTTATGGGTTTCTTTCTTGTTGGGGTGGGCCGTTGAAGCGATGCTCCATGATGTCGTGCTCTTGGGAGTGTTGGCAGGGGACTGGCCAATCTTCTCACCGGATACTTTTCCCTGTTGTTGGTAAAACTCATCCGCGCTTTGCAATGTCTTTACATCGAAATCATCAAAAGTAGGTGTTGTCATCACTGTCTCTGTCTTCAGCCAGACGTCTATTGATAAAAGAGATGCTAAAGACAACTGATAGCAAATTTTCTCGAAAAATCCCATTAGGGTCAAACCTTTTTAGCCTTTCAGCATATGAGAAGTTCACGTTCTTGAAATGGCCTGCGAATTCATCAATGTTGTTGACGTTTCTACACACGAAGTCCCTGACTTTCCAGGGAAGAGGAATGAAGTGTTTTTTTTTCTTGTCATGGAAAAAATGCAACCAGTGCTTGTATTGCCTTGCTATTTCTGTAACAAACATCTTGTCTGTGATGTGGCATGGAACGAAAGAAGGATTTTCCTTGGAGCCATAGACCATTAACACACTGCAATTTTCCTTTTGTTCAATTGTGCCCTTCTTGTTCAAAAAATTGGTTTCCTGGGCAGACATCCGAGGAGCATCCTTTCCTAACAATAAATATTTGAAAACTAAGACAAGGCCATTAAAAACCTCATAAAAACAATGGGAGGCCTTGTGCCTCTGGAGGGCTTGGTACCAAAATGTTATTGGGTCGAATTCACAGTTTATTTTCTTGGAAAGAGACAATTTTGGAAATGGGCAACAATGGACTATTGCGAAAATCAAGTAGGAAGACATATAAAATTTATTCGATTCTTTGAATCATGAGAGTTGGGAACATATTTCAATGGAAATTAGATTTCCCCAATCGAAAATGAATTGTTCCTCGACTGTGCAATACAAAATATAAATAACCATACGGGAAACGCTTGTCGAGGATTCCTATCACGTTATTCTTTTAAACAACCACACAATTTCTCGGAATGGATTTCTAAAGGAACTTACCTGCAACTTTGTGATATCTTCAGGAATTGTTGTTGGGTCTTCCAGAAACTTGGGTAAGATGTCCAACCCGTTATCATTTTTTTCTAGGAACTGATTGCATTCTTGTCCTCTGAAGGTCAATGTTGGCTACAACAATCTTAACAAATGTGGAAGACCTGAGGTGAAAAATAAACAGGAGAATGGTCGCACAATGGAATAATTATTTGGCTTGAGATATATTTTTTGGTGCACCAAGAGACCAAATCCTTACAGTCAAAAACCTCAATGATGCATCCTGCACGAGCGATTCCAGAGGTCCAAATCACTTCGTTCTGGGTGGAACGGGATGAATAGTAGGAGTATGCCCTGGACCACTAGAAGTTATGGTCCTGACATCCAAAGATATTGACTATATCTCCACAAAACTGTTGTCAACTTGCTGCCATAAGTTTACAACAACATTTGTTTGCTCCAGGCGATGTTTGAAATGAAGAGTTGGAAGGGATAATATAATGCTGCGCAAATCTTGTTCCAATGCGTGTGAATGGGATATTTCCTCGAGACTTTCGCTCATTAATGACAATTTTGATAGTTGTTGCATGATGCGTTGTTATCATTAAAGACTAGTAATTGCATACATAGAAGTGAGAACATGGAGGATACGGAAATCGACAATCAACAATTAAGCATTGGATATTTCTTGAACGGCCTAACGTGATGACCCGTGTTTGAGATGAACAATCGGAATGGACAATATAACTATATGCAGATATTGGTTTAAGGCATATAAATGGAAGATCTCCTCGAGTGTTTCACTCATTAATGAAAATTTTGATGGTTCCTGTATGTTGAGATGTTAGCATGAAAGGTTACTAATTGCATATTAATAAATAAGTATGAAGGTCATGGGGACGAAAAGAGAAATCAAGGACTATCTGATTATCGAAAGCGATCGTGCGGGCTTCAAAATAGGGTTACAAGGGACAACCGTTGGAGGTGAGGGCCCAAGGTTCAAATTGTATGTCTCAAAGAGGACATGATAGGAAAGTCTAGAGGTCTATTTGTATATCACGAAAGTATGGGAAATGTTTTCAAGACATGAAACAATGGAGGTGCAAACGTGAGCCGCCTATCCTGGAACCTGCAATCAAAAAAGTGGCTCAAGTATGAAATAGAGAAACGACTGGGCGGATTTGTTTTCGCCAATATATTGGAACTTTAATATATATCCCATTGAACCTTGGTCGGGTACAGTAAACAGTGACTAAGAAGTGGATATTTCGTGAACCCGCCAACCCAAGGAACCGCGAAAGAGATGCCATGAAATGGGAAAGTATGGAAAGTCGTCGGATGGGCTTCAGAATTAGGGTGACAATGGTTCTCCAGGAGACGTGACTTCCCGAAGGTCAAATTGTATATCGCAGAAATCCGTGAATGAAAAATGTGTACCACGAAAGAGGGGATGATATGGGAGCCCAATGGTCAATTTGTATGTCAGACCCTTCCACTCATTAATGACATGTTTAAGGTTCATGCATGATGAAGTGCTAGCATTAAAGCTTGCGAATTGCATTTTCAGAGAGTAGGAAAGTGGCGAGGACAGGGAGAAGAAAGTAAGGAATGGCTAATTATTGAAAGCGGTTGATGATGCTTCATAATAGGGCTACAAGATACAACCAGCAGAAGTGGGGGGGGGCAGGGTCAAATTTCATTTCTCAGGAGTGTTGACTGCATAACATGTAACATGGAAGAGGGCATGATGATGCATTCTTGCAGACAAATTGTATATCGCGGAATTACAAGTACTATTTTCTAGTCATGGAACATTGGAAACACAATCCTAAGCCTACCAGTCTGGCAACCCACAATGGAAAAAATGTCTAAGTATGAAACAGGGAAAGGGCAAGGCAGACTCGATACACAACACATGTACAATGCCATGGAGATACAACCAACTTGGGTCTAAGTATTGAAACGAACGGGGATGACTGGGTTTGTGAAGGGGCATTATAGGGGACAAATTGTATATAGTGGAAATCTGGGCACTGTTTGAAAGTCGCAAGAGATTCGAAACACAATTTTGAGGTCGTTAATCTAGGAACCCGCAATTGAAAAAGTGTTAAAGTATTGAATAGGGAAACGTTGGTCCGGACTTGTTTTCGCTAAGGGTCAAATTGTATTTCTTGGGAGTGTTGACTGCAGAACATGTAACAGGGAAGAGGGCATGATGATGCGTTTCTGCGGACAAATTGTATATTGTGGAATTGCGGGTACTTTTTGTTTGTCGTGGAGCATTGGAAACACAATGTTGAGCCCGCCAGTTCGACAACCCGAAATTGAAAAAATGTCTAAGTATGAAACAGGGAAAGGGAAGGGAAAAATCGATACACAACACATGTACAATTCTATGGAGATATAGCCAACCTGGGGCTAAGTATTTAAATGAACGACGGACGGCTGGGCTCGTGACGAGGCATTCCAGTGGACAAATTGTATATCGTGGAACTTCGGGCACTGTTTTCAAGTCGTGGGAGATTCGAAACATAATTTTGAGGCCGTCAATATGGGAACCCGCAATCGAAAAAGTGTCCAAGTATTGAATAGGGAAACGTTGGGTCGGAATTTTTTCGCTAATATATTGAAATTTGTAATAGTTTTTCCATTACCTAGCAATATCTTCTTTGCATGTTTCTGGGCAAGTTCTGTAGGGATGGTTAGACCTCAAGACTTTTGCATATCAATGATGATATTTACAGTTGTTGCATCATAGCATTTTAGTATTAAACCTTTGGTGTTGCATATTTGGAAAGAAGTACGAGGATGGTCGGAACATGAAACAGTGTCTAGGAATTAGAGATTTTGTGAACCCGCCAACACGAGGATCTGAAATATGGTGACAAGGTATCCCCAGAAGACGTGAGGCCCCGATGGTCAAATTGTATCATTCAGAACATTTGAATGCATAATATGTAACACACAAGAGGGGACGATGTCGGACCTAGCAGTCAATTTGCATATGGCAGACGTTTGGGTGCCAATTTTTTCGTAGTAGTGTGCTCAGTTGTCACTAGTAAGACCATAATTAATGTATATTAGGAAGGACGCAAAGTCAGTGGGGATGGAAGGTAGGGGAAAATACTTTGAAACATTTGTGAGAATTGGTAGAGTGAAGATTGTGAGTTCGAGGAGTCTGCAGTGGAATCATAGATCACAAAAGTTTTGAGTGCAATATGTACATCACGAAACAAGAAGTATCAAAGTTTGAAAGTGCCAACCCGACAACCGCGGCCATAAAATTGGCTATGTATGGAAAGGAACAGTGACCCAACAATCAATTTGTATATGGCGGACATCCGGGTGCCAATTTTTTCATACCAGTGTATTCAGTTGTCACTAGAAAGACCATAATTAATGTATGTTAGGAAGGACACGAAGTCAGTGGAGATGGAAGGAAGGGATAGATACTTTGAAACATTTGTGACACTTGGTAGATGAATATTGTGAGCTTGAGGAGCCTGTGTGGAATCGTAGATCACAAAAGTTTTGAGTGAAATATGTATATCACAAAACAAAAAGTAGCAGAGTTTGAAAGCGCCAACTCGGCAACTGCGGCCATAAAATTGGATAAGTATGGAAAGGAACAATAGTCGGTCAGATTCTTCATGTGAGGATATAGATGGAGATGAAGATATTCCATCCCGTCAACGTTGGAACCCGTGATCATAGAAAGGCGACTAAGTATATAACCAGAAAGCGATAATAGAGGGGAAGAAGAAAAGGGAAAAAGGGCTAAGTATCTCATAGTAGAACATCTATTGTTCGTTGATTAATGGCAATCTTTTAGAACCCATGGTGAGTTATTACTAGTAAAATCATAAATTTCAAATCACAGAAGTTCTTTGGGTGCAAGATGTATATGACGGAATAGGGGACAGAAATGTTGGATACCGCAAACCCGAGACCTGGTGGTCAGATAATTGGATAATTATTGAAAGGGACCATGGTCGGTCGAGATGATGGTGTGAAGATATAGATAAAGATAAGCATCTGCCAATCTGTGAATCCAGGAACAGTTCGCAAATTACGTGACAGGGCATTCCAGCGAACAAATTGTATATCGTAGAAATCTGGGCATTGTTTGCAAGTCGCAGAAGATTCGAAACACAATTTTGAGGCCGTCAATCAGAGATCCCGCAATCAAAAAAGTTTCCAAGTATGGAATAGGGAAACACCGACCCGTACTTGCTTTCGCTAATATATTGAAATTTGTAATAGCTCTGCCATTACCTGGGAAGATCTTCTTTGCATGTTTTTGGACAAGTTATGTAGGGATGGCTAGTCCTCGAGACTTTTTCTTATTAATGACGATCTTTACGGTTGTTACATGATGGCATTTTAGTATTAATCATTTGTTCTTTCATATTTGTAAAGAAGTACAACGATGGGCGGAAGACGAAACAGTGACCAAGAATTGGAGATTTCGTGAACCCGCCAACGCGAGGATCCAAAATATGGTCAGAAGGTCTCCCTAGAAGATGCTAGACCCCGATGGTAAAATTGTATCAGTCGCAACATCTGAATGCATAATGTGTAACATGGAAGACGGGACGATGTAGGATTCTGGTAGTCAATTTGTATATGGTGGAGGTCCGGATGCTAATTGTTTTGTACCAGTGTGTTCAATTGTCACTAGTAAGACCATAATTAATGTATATTAGGGAGGACGTGAAGTACTTTGAGACATCTTGCGAGTTTGAGGAGTCCCTGGTGGAATTGTAGATCACTGAATGTTTGAGTACAAGATGTATATCACGGAGCAAGAAGCAACAGAGTTTGAAAGCGCCAACCCAACAACCGTGGCCATAAAATTGGCTAAGTATGGAAAGGAATAGTGTTCGGTAGATTCCTCATGTGAGGATATAGATGGAGATGAATATATGTCAGCCTAACAAACCCTAGTGGCCACGATCTTAGAAATGTGATTAATTATATAACCAGAAAACGATAATAGACGGGAAGAAGAAAAGCGGAAAAGGGCTAAGTATCTCACAGAAGAAAATCCAGTGTTCGTTTATTAATGCCAATCTTTTCGAACGCCTCCTGAGTCACTAGTAAAAGCATCAATTGTAGATCATGGAAGTTCTTTGGTTGCAATATGTATATGACGGAACATGGGACATAAGTGTTGGATACCACAAACTCGGGACCCAGTGGTCAGATAATTGGCTAAGTACTGGCCAAGAGAGTTTTTATATTTATTCCAATAGTATTCATATTAATATATATTAGTATATTATTTGTGGTTAAAATGTAAATCATCTTCCAATTTGCAGGATGCTATTCAGTTTGCAAATTATATATATATATATATATATATATATATGACACAACAATTTTGTATATGCACGGATATTATCAAATAGAAGAAGCTATAATATATAGACATTATTGAACATGAACATGACGTCAACACTTGAGTTGCCTTGTAATAGTCATTAATTCATTCTATTTACGGGACCCCGAAGAATGAAAGTAGAACAGGTGCTACATAAGTATGGCCCATGACAAATTATTCTTCCATGTAAAATGTAAGGAACGAACGTAGTAGCATTTATTTAAATTGAAGTGTTGGGCAGCAGAAACAAAATCTTGTCATCCATGTTTAACGACACACACAAAAAAAAAGGTACAAAATAAAATAAAAACCAATACCAGAGATTGGAAAACACCATAAAAAAACCCGCAAATATTGTATATTCAAATAAGTTGGGTTACAAAATACAACTAAGATTATTGGTTGGTGGTAGGCCAAATCGCAGTCATTGTAACAAATAATCTCAGTTGTATTTTGTAGGCCAAGAGAGTTTTTATATTTATTCCAATAGTATTCATATTAATATATATTAGTATATTATTTGTGGTTAAAATGTAAATCATATTCCAATTTGCAAGATGCTATTCGGTTTGCAAATTATATATATATATATGACACAACAATTTTGTATATGCACGGATATTATCAAATAGAAGAAGTTGTAATAAATGGACATTATTGAACATGAACATGACGTCAACACTTGAGTTTCCTTGTAATAGTCATTAATTCATTCTATTTGCGGGACCCTGAAGAATGAAAGTAGAACAGGTCCTTCCATTTGTTTCTCTGAGTATAGGGCAGGTGCCACATAAGTATGGCCCATGACAAATTATTCTTCCATGTAAAATGTAAGGAACGAACATAGTAGAATTTATTTAAATTGAAGTGTTGGGCAATAGAAACAAAAGCTGGTCGTCCATGTTTAACGACACACACAAAAAATAAGGTACAAAATAAAATAAAAACCAATACCAGAGATTGGAAAACACCATAAAAAAAAACCCGCAAATATTGTATATTCAAATAAGTTGGGTTACAAAATACAACTGAGATTATTTGTTACAATGACTGTGATTTGGCCTTCCGCCAACCAATATATATATATATATATATATATATATATATATATATATATATATATATATATATATACAATAATGGAGCTTGTGAATAGTCTTTTATAGATTTCAACTTGACGACGAAATGCTTGATTCGTAAAAAACAACGAGTTGAATATCAATTCTGGGTCATGGAATTCATTGTTGTTTCCAACTAGATCTATCCCGGCTTTTTGAATAGCTTGTCTCTTGTAGATATGGCCTTCCTGCATTGGCTGGTTATTGAACATTCCATACTTTTCTAAGTGTTAATTTCCCTCTGTCGTCGAAATCTTGGGGTTTAAGGTGCTTTGTAATGTTCCTGATCATTGACATCAGAGACAACTTAGAAATGTGATTCATGCCCAATTCAAAGACGAGGGAGTGGTTTTATATGACGTCATCTTTGGGGGAAACAAATCTTGTTAGGCAGCAAAAGACGAGACAAAAAATAAATTCAAGTATGTTTTTTACTGCTATTCTCCCTACATTCGATCCTCTATTTGGTTGAAAATCCTACCTGAAGATTTGTATGTTGAACTTCTTTGTTTTATTATTGTAAATTAGAAGGGACCTCCAAGGCAACTAAAAAATGTATCTCTATTGAAGTACATAGCTTCTTCCAGTAGCACAAATATGGCAAGTGTATCAAATGTTGCAGATCACATCATAATATATTGCTCGTCGTAGGGGCGGCAGACATGGCAGCCCACAAAAAATGGTCTGGAATGTTCGGAAGCGATGCTAAATATTACTCCATGCTCGAATACACGTAGAAGGAAAGTATAAAATTGGATACCCGCGAACCTGAGAAACTGTATGCGTGTTTGAATCAACATTCTAAAATTACATAAGGTTTTATGCCAAAGTTGTAACAGAATTGATAGACAAGCAGTTTCTATGTCAAAGAGTGTTGAGCGACCTCTTGATGCAGTAATAGATTTGACATACAATCCACTTTCGATCACTATTGATACTAATGTCAAGTGTAAGAAGTCGTGGAACAGAATAACTTAACCGAGATGTTGATACTGAGAGGGGGATGAATCAGTGTCAAGTACAATTTAAAAACCTTTTTCAACTTATACTTAAACCATTCAATTATATCCAATGAGCAATGAACAATAGTATAAGAGTTACACCAATACACCACAATACACCATGCACAATATATGAGAAATAATCA
>ML798339.1:353642-364713 GCA_009831015.1 Picea engelmannii | reverse complement strand
ATAATGGCCTAAAGCCGACATAATTAAAATAACATTACTAATCTAAATTACAACTAATGGCCTAAAGCCGACATAAATAAAATAGCATTACTAATCTAATATGCCCCAATTAAGGGGTAATGAGCCAATATTAGGGCTTAGCAGATAGAGGAACGAGATGATGGATAGTTTCGCCTAGATCCTTCAACGGTTGTCGGCAACAATGGAGGCACCTTCAACCAACAATCACTTCGTAGGTGCGACACCCTTAAAGGTACAAGTTAACTTTGATATTCCTTTTTTTGAAGGCCAGATAAATGTCGATGCTTTGGAAAAATGGTTAAATCTGCTAGAGGATTATTTCTCTGTCCAGAATTTTTCCAACAATGAAAAAATCAAATTCACGCTCATTAAGGCCATTCCCAATGTCAGATATTGGTGGGAGAATTACTGTGAGGAACATGTTGAGGATGAGTCTAGAATTTTTGGTCTAGGACCCACTTGGGCGGAATTTTTTTATGCCCTCAAGGAAAAATATTACCAAATTGGAAGTTATGATGAATCGTACACGAGATGGACCAAACTGCGTCAAGAGAGGGGCCAAATAGTGTCAGAGTTCACAAATACTTTCCATACCTTGTGCACCAAGATGGGTATCAAATACTCTGAGTGACATATGGTCCTAAAATACCATGGGGCTCTGCACCCGTACATCCAAACCGAAATGGAGTTTCTGGACATCTCATCATTGGGAGCCGCTTATCGATATCCTGTCAAAATCGAGCAAAAATTCAAGCGGTAGAACAAGTAGGATTTTGAATCTGCAAATCCACAACGACCAAAGTATGGTAAGGGTGGCCCTAACTTCGAGGCCAAAGGACAGAGAAAGGATGGCCAACCCCAAGATAACCATCCCAAGCCACCAACAAAGAAGGGTAATGGGAAGTTGAAGAAAGACACTGGAAAATGGTGCGAGTTACAAAAAATCCCTTAGCACAATACTAATGAATGTTGCTCCAAATAGTCATTGTTGGTTGAGACAAAATCCCCGAGTTAAAATGTTGACTCAAACTTTGATTCCGAGCCAGAAAATGGAAGGTGGATAATTGATGCAGAACCCAGTGTCACGATCACTACCATAAAATTCCAGCCAGAGGAACCAGACGAGCCTGAAGAAGGGGAGCATATTTTCCACTCATAGATGTGGGTGAAGGGAACCCCACTCCATTTCATTGTTGACAGCGGTAGCCAGAAGAACCTGATCTCAATAGAGGTTTTCAAGAGGTTGAAATTGACAACAACATAGCATCCTCAGTCATACACCCATTGAGTGGCTTAGCCAGGGACGAGACATCCATGTCAGCCAGCAATGTCACCTGCACTACGACATCAAACCCTTCAAAGACGAGGTATTGTGTGATGTTTCCCCACTTGAAGTTTGATGTTTTTCTAGGACAACCATACATGTGGAAACATCATGTTGTTTATGAATCTAAGTCCCATATTGTCATTATTATTTTGGGAGATCAACTCTATACGGTATTGAAGGAAGTCCCAAATACTGCGGTCTCTTGATCTCTGTGAAGCAGTGTAGGAAGGTGGTTTCTCAGACCGAGATATTTTCCCTCTGTATGGTTCGATTGGAAGGTCACTACAACCACCAAAACCTCTACGCGAGGTATCTCTTCACAACAACAATAGGTGGACAGAATAATAGAGGAGTACAAAGACATATTCACCTCGCCTATTGGGGTTCCGATGCACTATTAGGTAAAGTACCTAATTGATCTGACACCCAGTGCCCCTATGCCTGACAATCTTGTATACAGGTGCTCTATTCTGGAGAATGAAGAAATCAAACACTAGATCCATGAGCTAATTCGGAAGGGCCACATCAGACCTAGCTCCTCACCTTGTGGGAGACTAATTGTTCTAGTACATAAGAAGGATGAGACATGGTGACTTTTTATTGATTACAGAGCCCTGAAAAATATCACATTCAAGAATCGGTACCCAATTCCCCAGATTGATGATCTTCTCGATCAGCTTAAGTGAGCCAAGTTTTTCAGTAAAATTGATCTGAACTTAGGTTACCACCAAGTGTCGATTGAGCAAACTGATGTGTGGAAGAGAACTTTCAAGTCCAAAGAAGGCCTCTTTGAGTGGTTGGTCATGTCTTCCAACTTGACTAATGCATCGACCACATTCATGCGGATGATGGATGATATATTACGACCATTCAAAATATCCTTTGTGGTTGTATATTTGGATGATTTCTTCATCTTCAACCAAACTTGGGAGAAACATTTGGAGCATATTCAATAGGTATTGGGCACCCTGCAACAACACAAATCATATGCCAACTTAAAGAAGTGTTCCTTCAACATGCAGAGAATCCAATATTTGGGATACATCATGGATGCACAAGGTGTACATGTGGATCCATATCCAATTCATCCGCTATTGGCTAGCCCTGAAAACATTGACTGAGCTCCATAGCTTCTTGGGCCTTGCTAACTTCTACTAACAGTTTTTGTTGGAGTTCTCTCATATCGCTTGGGTCATAAGCCAAGTAATCAAGGGTGGCATGAAGGCCAATTTTGTGTGGTCCATGCCCCAACATAAATCATTAGAAGATCTGAAATCACGGCTCTACTCAACACTAGTCCTCATTTTTCCAGACCTACAGCGACCATTTGAGATTGAGACAGATGCTTCAAATTATGCTATCAGTGCAATCCTCACTCAACATGGGAATCCAGTAGCCTATCATAGTGAAAATATATCTGATGTTGTATGAAGATACCCCACCTATGAAAAACATATGTACTCCATTGTGAAGACATGTCGACAATGGAAGCATTACAATCTAGGGAAGGAAATAATCAGTTGCATTGATCACATGACTCTTTAATTCATGCAGACATAAGGAAAGTTACAAAATGATCTCCATCATAAGTGGTCCACGTACCTACAAAAATTCCACTTGAATATCAAGTACAAGAAGGGTAGCACCAACCATGTCACAGATTGCCTCACTCGACCCCCAGTGACAGCGCTAACAATAGTTCTGAACTCCTATGGACATGATACATATGGGTGGACATAATTATACAATAATGACTTTGACTTTGATACTTCCTATTATACATTGATCACAGGAAAAATAGTTACCAACTTTCATCTCCAGGAGGGGTTATTATGTCATCTAATCCACCTATGTGTTCCTTCAAGTGAGAATGCAAAGTTGATCCAGGAAGCTCACTACATTCAGGCAGTGGGACATTTTGGTGTAGAAAATATAGTGGCAGTACTGCAGAAGCATTTTTATTGGTTGAAGCTTCGACAAGATGTTCACAAGTAAATCATATCTTGCATTGCCTGCACCATTTCCAAGACCACCATCAAGAAACAAGGGCTATACACCCCTCTTTATACTCTGGATAGGCCTTGGGAGTCCATATCCATGGATTACATGTTTGTTCTTCCTTCAACCAAGCATGGGAATGACTGTATCTTCGTGGTCATCGATTGATTCTCTAAGATGAAAATTTTGGCACCCTGCAAAAAGAGCATCACAATCAAGGCCACTTCCATGCTCTTATTCACACATGTTTGGGTTCATTTTAGGCTTCCATAGACTATTATCTCCAATCGAGACAGTAGATTCCTGAGAACCTTTTGGTCCAGCCTATGGTCGTTGATGGACACCAAGCTGACTAATCGACTTCCTTCCACCGACAGATTGATGGACTAACAGAGGTAGTCAACATGATTATTGTCCATATCTTGTGAATGTATAATTCCAAACATCCACACACATAGGATGAAATCCTTTCTTATGTTCAACATAGCTACAACATATCCCTCCACAACTCTATTGGCCACATCCCTTTTTAGGTGTGTTTGGGGTTTCAACCATTGACCCCCATTGACGTAGCTATGCCCATTGTAGCCACACAAGAAGAGTCCTCCCATGCTTAGATAGAGGCTTATCGGGCAGCCAAATTTGTTGAGAACATCCAAAAAATCCAACAACAAGTTCATGATATTATGTAGAAAGCCAATGCCAAGTACAAGCAGCGCCATGATCAGCATCGGGTACCACACAAATTTCAAGTGGGCGATAAGGTATGGTTGTATTTACAGAAAGATCACCTCACAGGACCCCATCAAAATATGTTCCCACTCCAATACGGACCTTACACCATCACCAAGGATGTGGGTGAGAATGCCTTTGAATCAATTATTCCTCCTTTTCTTGGATTGCACCCAGTATTTAATGTGGAACTGCTTTGACCATATTTTCCACCTCTCACGGACACTTCAGATGTGGTCGAGCAGTTGGCCCCTACAAAACTCAATCCTCCATGCATTGAACATGATAAAATTGATTGAATCATGGATACCAAGACAAAGGACACCTGCCAACAGACTATCAAACTCTATCGGGTCATCAAAGCAAGGTAGTTTCTTCATCAGGGCAAGTGCCTCACCAGGAGTCAGGTTCAAAAAAAGTTTCCTCATATGATGTAGCTACTTGACACAATGGATACCATGGATTCCTAAGGGGGGAGGAATGATCCAAGTGGATATCGGTGGCCACCCACCTATTCCACTGGCTCAAAGCTCAATTTCCATTTTGGTAGCCTTTTTTCTAGTTTTTCAGGTCCAAAACATTCAGGGTTGTTTTGAGGCCCTAAACAACATTTTTTGGGCCCGCCACAGTCACACTATAGACAAAGTCAAAGTGTGACAAAAAAAAATTATTCCTCAGATAGACCTTTCATACGAGCTATCATGCGCCTAAAAAGAAGATGGTATGCAAAATTTATGACCCCGAGAAGTTGATGTACCAACTTACCCCATTGGGGCCCATATGAATTTTGGTGCTTCATCTCCTAGGGTTAGGTTTTTGGATGTTTAGGGTTTTCTCATTTATGCTTTGTATTAAAAATGCCTTTAGAGCCTCATTGTAACCAACTTCTTGCGAATGAGCGTAGCCGACACATCTCTTCTCAAAGATAAGCTACCACCATTCTAGCTAGATTGTGTGCTTTTGCATTTTACATTCTTTTGTATTTCATACAATTATTAATAGAATCCGAGCTTTACTATATTATTGTGTTCCTTTCCATATCTCTTTGTAATTCTTGTTATATCTCTGTTTTATCTCTGCCTTCATATTATTACTAAAATAATCTGGATCACTCATGCATGTGAACCATCACATTGTATGGAAGGAGCGAGGGTTGAGTCTTAAGAAATATTAATTGGGTCCACCCATTGATCATCCATCTTCACAATAAGGCTTTTGTTCTTTTCCTTTTGGAGTTCAAGAAGAATTTTCCTTTGACCTAGAAGCTACCACATGACGCTGGTCAATGAAAAGTATGCAATGAAAGAAAATATGGTAATAATCCAAGGATGTGAGTCTAGCATTTATTTTCACTTTTTAAGACAATCCACCAGTAAATACTTTTATGTAAATTCCTCATCTTTCCCATTCCAAAGAAACTTCCATGGATGGAAATCAACAAGACGGGAATTTCTTCTTGAGATATAGTAGTTACAAAGACTTATCCACCATTCTCAAGAACTGGAGTTGTCATGGTGCATGGAATGAGCCTGGATTGAGCCCTAAAGAGTCTTAATTGGGTTCACCTAATAGTCATCCATTATTTTACCCTTTTGGAGTTGGAGAAGACTTTTCCTTCAAGGAGGAAGCCACGCCATGACCATGATGGTCAAAAAAAATTAAACAATGAAAGATATCATGTTCGTAAACCAAGGGTTCATGTGTCCAACTTGGATCACCATTTTCTAAGACAATGTTGCCAAAATGGATTCTACTTAAATGTACATAAACACATATCTTAGTCGTGGTAGATCTGAGCATGTTAGCTATGGTAGGATTTATCTTTCATTTTACAATGAAATTTAGAGTGTAATTGAATTCAATATACTATATTTTTCATGGTACTTATTTCTCTTATTATGTTTTTATAGAGTGAGGATGAGGAGGGTTCAAAAGATGAGGAGAGAATTGACATTAGTTCAATCAAATTATGATGGCAAATCCATTTCATTTCCTTATATGTGTAGAATGTTTTTCATGCAATTTTGTACACAAAGTTGACATTTTCCTGGAGTGGCAGTGTGCCACTTATTTACATATAGTTGAATCGACTTTTGATGTCAAATTCATTTCATTTCCTTCTATGTGTATATATTTTGTCATGCTATGTTGTATACAAAGTTGACATTTCCCTCAGGTGACAGTGCACCACTTATTTATGGGGAAAAAATTGCATAGTTATTTTACGATTTAATTTAAAATTTCATCATTGTGTTTATATATACATGTTTTTTTGTTTCCATGGTTTGAAATTTGATTGAATGTTAGTGCAATAGAATTTTATAATTGTGTTTATGGATACATGAGTTTTTCCTCTAGTAGTGTGAAATTGACTGAAAATTAGTGGTGTATTGTATACATGATTTTTTCCCTCGTGATTATTATGTTTTAAAATAGATTTATATTAATCATAGATCTCATTAATATTTAAATATTATAAAAATAATAACGAATGATTAATAATTAATTATTGTTATTAAATTAATAATAATTATTGTTAGTAATAGTGTTAATTGATTAGTCAAATCTTGCTAGAGCGATTGGATTTTGACATTTTAATTATGTAAGGAAGCCAAGGATCGAAAATTGTGATAGTTTAGAGGAGACGCTAAAAAACATCCATCCATGTTAAGGGTTGGTGTGGCTCAAGCTAGGTGCCATCCCCGAGTGATTTTGATGGCTTAGGTTCCCCTGGATCATGGTTTCTTAGACCACAGTCTAGTCCCACATGTAATGGGCATGCTAGCAAAAACAAATAGTATTAATTAATTAATAATAATAATAATTAAATTAATAAACTGGGTGATAGGTGCGGGTGGGAGTCTCCTTGATCCTGGAGCAAATATCATCACTCATTATGCATTGGGGTTAGGGATGGATTCAAATAACATTGTTGAAGCTTGCACTTTACTTGAGGGATTGAGTATAGCTAAACATTGGAACATCACCAAAAGTGTTGTCTTTGGAGACTCCATGATGGTTGTCTGAGTGATCATCAACAGAATTCAAATTGGAAGAAACCTATTCAATGGAATAATTTATCATATCTTATCTCTTGGTGCAAGCTTCACAGAGTTTAAGATACATCACATAAAAATAGAACTTAACCCTCTTGTTGATCATTGGGCTAAAGTGGTGCTAGGATGGCTAAAGGAGAAATCATAGTAAATGGAGATATTGGGGGTTGATCATATTCCATTAGTTCTCACTCCCCTTTCATTTTTTGTGCAATTGGACAATTGGTATGTAGGTTGGTTTCAGGTTATGTGTTTACCCTCTTGCACATTCAAAGATTAAAAGCATATGTGCGAGTATTCATTTGTGTTTGTGGCTCTTTGGTTTTTTAGGCAAGGTGATGGCTTGATAGATGGATTCATTATTTTTTAGGAGGGTATATCTCAATATATTTATGAGGAGATTTGGGCTTCAGTGTGGGGATTCCTTAGGTGTTTCATCAAGGGTGATCATCCTACTGGGTTTGCTTGCTATGATCAGGGCAGTAAATGGCGTTTTCTCTCCTTGGATAGCGTATTCGGTTGTTCCTTTAAGGTTAAATTTGGGCTTGCATTACCTTTCTCTTGGCTATTGTAATGATTGTGAATTTTTTTATATTAAATCCTTTCATCATGGTTTATATCTCGCTATTAGGGTTGCAAATTGGGTAATTGGGGGGTTGGAGGAATAAAAAAAAATTGTTGGAGATATGGAAATTGACCCATCTTGGAGTGACTTCAAAAATATCCTCCAACTTCATGAGGAAATTTCCCAGGAGAATAGTTCATCTTTGCATCAACTTTCAAACAAATTTTTGGATTTCGAGCATGCTCTAAACAATTCGTCCTTAACCAAATTTTGGGATTTCAAGCTTTCCTTGGAAACCCTGTCATGGAGGATGGATGATATGGAATCAAACATTAAACAATTGAAGTCCCAGAACTATCCTCAGCCTTCAGTCTTTGCATCCTTCTTCTAGGGTATAAACCTTCCTCGAGATGGTGGCATGATATAGGTAACAACGATCGAGGAACTGCTCCCATGAAAACAGAAGAAGGGCACCAACAACTTTGTAGGGCTCCAAAATTTTAGGGTTTTGCCTCCTCTAACTATTTTATGTATTACAAATTTATGTGGTGTTTAGGAAAGTTCTATAAAGATGTAATAAGCTTTGAAGAACAAGATAACAAACTTGAAAGGCTAATATTTATGTTGTTTTAGTACTATAACTATTATCAAGATGGGAGCCACTTTTTATAATATTTTTTAATTGTTGTTTGCTTCAACAAAACTCCTTTTAATATATATATTGTTCATCTTCTGTTAAAATAATTAATTAAATTAATAAAAAAATTACATCATTATTAATAATTTCATCACAACTTTGACGCTAAAACGAGCCAATTTTGATATTAATTTGATGCAAAACATATCTACTATGATGCTATAAAAACACTAATATGACACAAAAGGAATAATAATGATACAAACTTGACGTTAATAGGATGCATGAGTGATGCAATACAATGCTAATATGACACAAAAATGAATAACAACGATGTATACATGACATTGGCATGGTGAAATAGTTATTTTAAAACAACACTAATATGACACAAAATGACTAAAATGTTATGTATTTTGATGTTATAACAATTCTAGTATGTCTCACATAAGATGCAAGAACAATGCCCCATATGAAATATAAACACCCATATTGATGCAATACAACACAACGTACATGCATATGGTGTAGAATCGATGCAAAAGTAACTTGGTAAGTGTTTTTTGCAATAATATTTGATGCAATATGACACTAACATGACACATGTAAAATTTATGTTGTATTCTTCATCATTAAGATAGTGTCTTCTAAAGGATGCACGGAAAAATATGAAGCATGGTGTAAACACCCCAAAAGCTTACATGTCCTCTATTGGAAATTCCTTGAGCAAATTTCATCTCCACACCTCATAAGCCAATACTAAACTTAACACAACCTATGTCAGGATTTATGTTGAAGTGGAATTTGCAAATGGCCTACCATAAGATATGTTGCTTGAGGTAGTAGACAAAGTCTTGAAAAAAAAAAAAATTACGAGCAACTGGGTTTCAAATGGAAATTGTGCTATAAGTATGGTCATTTGGAAGCCTCTTATCCAAAGTACAAGGTAAGTGAGGAGACTTCTAGAAAAACTCACAAAAGAAGAATCAAAGACTCACTTAGTCGAAAGGAGCCAAGGAGCATCACCACTCAATAGAAGTGGAGGAATCCACAAAAGATATGGAAGATAATAATGAATACGAACCTCCTCACATTACCTCTCCAAAGGAAGTTTGTTTCCCTTATATCGCTCTTGGGAAATAGTAGTAGGGGGGTTGGATCGATGTGGGAAAGAAAAAAGAATAGAGGCACCTCAAAGATACCCTTGGAAAAAGAGAGTTTTTACTCTCATTGGGTTCAATAGGTTCTAGAATTGTAGGAATGATCATCAACATAATGAATAAAGGATGGCGATTACCCCCAACTTCAACCCATAATCACAGAGTTTTCAACACTCTGTCACGGTCAATATTCGGTTGCTTCTCTGGCCTCGGATCAACATGAACATGCATTTAAATTTTACCTTTTACCTACAGTGTTGAATTGTGCTCTATCACAGATAACTTTGTGTGGAATTACCACTATGCAAATATAACTCAGCGACAAAGCATCAATCAACAATGTTGATAAAATCCGCCGCAGACAATTATGCGTGAAATTCAACAAATAGTGTGGGTGTGTCACAGGTTACTCTACACGCAAAATCCTACAACAATGTTGACTTGACGCAAATGTTTACGGGGTGTTTCACTATTCCAAACCATGAATGTCTATTCATGCGAAGACAAATACTCAGGAAATATTCTTTTAAACAAAATTTTATAACTTGTTGAATTTAACTGTCCACGGTCTTCATGAAATCACATAAACTCATAACTCTTCCAAGATAGCTTATGCATAGAGTTTAACGATTCAAACACACAACACGATAACACCACACACTCTATTCTTTCTTTTTATCAATGAAGGAGTAATTTTACACATGAAAGCTCTTTCCTTGTTGGTCTCTTGGACCTATGCGATCTACACTTTTACACATTCAATATCACACAATCGCTCTCATCTGCCTCTTACAAAGCATTCAATATATATTGATCCCTTGTGTAGATTACAAACAAATGAATCCTGACTTATCTTAACAAATTCCTAAACTAAATATCTGCTCCTAATATTTAGCAACAAACATAACACCTATGAAAAACAACTCGATATCCAATCAAACAAACTCAACAAAAATGTCTTCTAGAGACATTTCATAATTATTACAGATATAATAAAAGAAATGAGGGAACCAACTCCCTTGCAGGGGTGATTTTAAGAACCCCCCCTAAATTTATATGTATAATAAATGGGCGAATCCCCATGATACATAGGAAAAATTGAGGGCTATTTTATCAATAATATAAAATGTATATATAATTTTTTGGCGAATATTTTAGTCAATTATATANTCTTGTAAAATATTGGCGAATATTTCACTGAATTATAAAATCTTGTAAAATATTGGCGAATCTTTCACTGAATTATAAAATCTTGTAAAATATTGGCGAGTGGTGTTGGGTAAACAAATGGACTTCACACAACATTTTACCACATATACTACAGTAAAGTTGACCAAAATTGACAAAGAGCATTTTGTATAGGCCAATTGCAAAATGTGTTTCAATCTACAAATGGAGTTCACAACATTGTCAACATTCACTACTCTGCTAAAATAAAGTCAACCAACATCAACATTCACTACATCTACTACAATAAAGTCAACCAACATTTCAGTACATCTGTTATAGTTCTACAAATAATAGTTTTCATAGGCCAATTAAACAAAAGGTGTTTCCATCTACAAATGGACTTAT
>ML798339.1:280182-353542 GCA_009831015.1 Picea engelmannii | reverse complement strand
TCCCCTAAAAACAAGGGCTAACCCTGTACACGATTTTTCCCCTAAAATAAATTACGGGCTAATGATATAAGTTTTAAAAAATGACTTTCATACAAAAAATTCGCCCAACAAAAAATTGAAAGCCCCTAAATTTCGCCCATGGGAGAAATTTCGCCCCTAAAATCATCTATGCTCCCTTGGTAAATGTTTTTGATCCTTGAGATCAATTCTAGAACATGTTGTCTGATGCTCCTGCATCAGACTCCTGGGGAAGAAAATAACTATTCACCAGGACTTCAAGGTCTCCACCGTACTTGGAAATTTTAGTTGTTGTCATCCAAGTAGCATCCTTTGTTGGTCGACCTTTCCATTTTACCAAGTACTAAAAATAATTTGTGTCTATGGTTTTCTTCAGTGGTTTCATATCCAATATTGTCTCGATCTCCTTTTACACTACTCTGGGGAGTTGTTCTTTCCATCCTATGGTCAAATATTCAACACTTACAGGTTCATCTATTGAAACATTCTCTGTCTCCTTGAAGGGATACAAATATGTGCAACATTAAATAAATGAGAGATTCCAATACCACTTGGAGGTTCTATTTCATAGGCATTTAAAGAAAATTTCCTTAAAATTTCACATAGTCCAATATTTTTAAGCTTTAATTTGTTACAAGTCCCTACATGAAACCTCTCTTTCCTCAAATATGCCATGACCAAGTAACCAACCTCAAAATCCACTGGTCTTCTCTTCATGTATGCTCTCCACAGTTATACGTGTGGTTTCTCTCTTGCAATTTTTGCTTGACCCTTTCCTGCAACTCTTGTATACTCACTGCAAAATCCTCACCATCAACACTTCTTAATTCTTTTCTTTACCAAATTCCTTAACTCATACACCCACTAGGATGCATTACATACAAACATTGGAATGGACTCATCCATGTGCTTCTATTTGGTGAGTCGTTATATGCAAACTCGGCTTTGGCAAGCATCTGATCCCACTACCTAGGGTTCTCATTCACAAGGCTTCTCAAAATATTTCCCAGACTTATATTTACTACCTAGGTATGTCCATCAGTCTGTGGATGATAGGATGAGATAAAAATGAGAATAGTACCAAGTTTTTTCCATAAGTTTCTCCAAAAGTGTCCCACGAATCTAGTGTCTCTGTCATAAACTATACTTTTGGGTAAACCATGCAACCTTACAACCTCTTTAAAGATCAAATTTTCAACATTTGTTGCATCATTATTCAAGTTGGTACAAGTAATGAAATGAGCCATTTTTTTAAATCTATCAGCCACAACATAGATTGAATCATTACCTCTATGTTTTCTTGGCAATCCCAACACAAAATCTATACTCACTGCATCCCATGATCTTCTTAGAATGGGTAGTAATTGATACAACTTTGTATTTTGACTTCTCCCTTTAGCATGCTGACAAATTCTGAACTTCTCCACAAACTTCTTCACTTGATTTTGCAAAACTGGGCAATAATAAAAAGCATTTACCCGAGAAAAGGTTATATCTTGTCCAAAATGTCCTGACAGCAGGGATGATTTTAGGGGCTAAATTTCGCTCATGGGCTAATTTTCCATGGTTTTTCCAAAACCAATATTCGTATTTTTTAAAATAATTCGGCCAAATTCTATAAGATAAAATTATTTTACCTTAAAAATCGCCAAAATTTTATAAAATCTATATAAAATCCTTAGAAATATGAATATTTTTTAAAAAATATCGCCAATCATTTATAGTTGGCATATGAAGGATTAGTAAGATTCGCCAAGGTTTCTACGTTTTAAAATAAATTTCCACCCTTAAAATCATCCCTGCCTGACAGTTCTCCATCGTGTTTTTCTTTGATCGGATTCTCCCTCATTGAACACTTTGGTATGCACAATTTATTGTTCTTGAACAACAATCCTTCCTATATCATATAGTCCAACCATTGACTTTTGTTACTAGCAACAAGATTTTCACAAGTTGCATGGGCATCCTTGAAATCTACATCATCTCGATACATTTCTTTTAAACCATCAAAGCCTAAAGTGTTGACTCGAAATTATTGCAAAATTAAATTAATTCTACTCAAAGCATCTACAACCTTATTAGTCAGACTACTTATGTGTTTAATCACAAAGGTAAAATTTTGTAGAAATTCAACCCACTTGGCATGTCTTTGATTTAATTTTGGTTGACTACTTATTAATTTTAATGCATGATTGTCACTATACAAAACAATTTCCTTGGGAATGAGGTAATGCCTCCACTTCTTAAGTTCTTGAACAATTGCATCAAATTCCTTGTCATAAGAGGAATATTTAACTTTTGCTTCATTTAATTTCTCACTAAAATATGCAATTCGTCTTTGCTTTTGACTCAATATAGCTCCTATTGCAGTCCCACTTCCATCAGTATCAACTTGAAAGAATTTATCAAAGCTTGGCAAAGTTAACACAGGATTTTCAATAATCTTTTTCTTCAATAGTTTAAAATTTCTATCAGATTCTTCAGTGCAATTGAATGGTTGTTTTCTTTCTCTGATAGTTTCTACAATAGATGCACATATCTGACTGCAAATTCTAATCAACTTTCTATAAAAACTTGCAAGTCCATGGAAACTTCTTACCTCAAATGCATTTCTCGGGGTTGGCCAATTCACAATTGCTTGAACCTTTTTTGGGTCCATTTCCAAACCTTCTTCAGATAAAACAAAGGCCAAATATATAATCTCCCTCTTCATAAAACTACATTTCTTCAAATTTATTAGCAGCTTGTCCTTCTATCGGGTACTCAAAACCATCTTGATATGCCTTAAATGCTTCTATTTTGTCTAACTATAGATCAAGATGTACTCTAGATAGACTATCATAAAATTTCCAATAAATTCCCTTAAGACCTTATTCAGTAACCTCATAAATGTACTAGGAGCATTTGTGAGCCCAAAAGGCATCACCAACCATTCATACAGTCCACTATTAGTCTTGAAAGTAGTTTTCCATTCATCCCCTTCTCTAATTCTAATTTAGTGATATCCACTCTTTAAATCAACCTTTGAAAAATATTTTGAACCACTCAAACAATCCATCAAATCATCTATTCGAGGCAATGGAAATATGTAACTTATGGTAATTTTGTTGATTTCTCTGGAGTCAATGCACATGCGCCATCCTCCATCCTTCTTTGGGCTAAGTACTATTGATGCAAAATGTGGACTCAAACTCTCCTTCACCAGTCCTTTATATAACAACTCTTGTACCCGCCTTTTAATCTCTTCATTCTCTTGTGGGTTCATTCTATAGACTGCATTATTAGGAAAACTTTCTCCAGGGATTAAATCAATGTGATGGCTAATACTTCTGATAGGAGGTAAAGTATTTGGTAAGTCATCCACTATAATATCAACAAATTCATAAAGCATAACTTTAACTTCTGTAGGTAAATCATCTAGATTTGTATTAGTGAGTATGACCTTTGGCTTAAGGAAAAATGCATGTCTTCTTCTTTCTTGACTTCTTGCAGCAACTCCTTCCAACTTATCAACAATACATTTGGACCAATTTCTTCCTTGGTTGTTTGATCCTTCAAAGGTAAAAACACATGCTTGTTTCCATTCTTTTTTAGAGAATAAGTGTTCCTTCTACCTTCATGGATGGCTTTCCTATCATACTTCCACAACCTTCCCAACAAAATATGGAAACAATCCATGGCATTATATCACATAACACCTCATCCTTGTAGCTACCAATATGGAATTCCACTTTACATTGTTTGTAGTGTCCCCAAGGCCGAGCCCCGTTGTAAACCATGTCCTGAAAGGAATTGTAATTATGTTTCATAGGCTGGTGAGCCAAGTTTTTATAAGTTGGAGGCTTATGTGTTTGTTAGGCCAGGGAGCCTGAGTGTTGAAGGCCAGGGGCCTGCTATTGTATATGGAATCACGCAGAACAATTAATAAAATATAAACACCGCCATGTGCAGACTGACCACGATGAATGAGTGAAGGGGGACTAAGCGTCCATAGGGTGGGCAAGGAATTAGGGGCTGGAAGGTGGAAAAAGGGGCTAAGTGTTGAACCTAGGGGCTAAACCTAGGGGGCTTAAGCTTGGGAATAATATTTTAATATTATCCCAAAATACATGTGCATTTTACATTTTATCCTAAGTTTCTGGCAAGGGGAGAACATGCAAGGGAGACGCGTGCTGGTGGAATGCATGCAGTTTCATGGGTGACAAGTGTCAACCCTGACACATGCGAATAAAACGGCCAGGGTGAGCCATGAGAAGGGTTCTTCCTCCATTCCACCCGACTACCTGAGCATGTAGGGAGCGCTGAACAGTATGACCAACCCAACCTCTACAAGAATACCGCATGCGTTTCTGAGAGTGGAGAACCCAGTATTGTCTTTGATAGTCCGTGCACATCCTCTGTCCAACTGATCGAACCTATGCGTGGAGGCTCTGTTCCGAAGCCGAGACCCTGAACCACTCTGTCATTGTTGAACCAGTGGGAAAGCCTGTGTTGTTCTGAAGAGCCAATCTCACCCTCCGTTCTGAGTCATGGAGTCTGTGTCGACCCCTGTAGGAGTTACTCATCACGCATTCCTATGAACCATCATTGTCAGGCCTCGAGCCATTGTTGAGCCTGTTTGAGAGGTCATGTTTGTATTTTCGGTTGGCTATGGTAACCACGCAGAGCTGGATTGTGCATGGCTTAATGGCCAGCGCGAGTTGTGACTGAGCATGTGTGTGATCTCTCTCTAGGTGAGGGAGGTGGATGTTGTTGGAAGAGGTTTCTTCTAGAGAGTGTCCAGCACCAACTTCAAGCTCTGAGACTTCCTGATTCGGCCTGTTTCCGAGACCCAGAGAGGGAGGTTAGCACCAATGGACTGTGCTTGTGAAGGTGTATACTCCCGGGCGGAACAGGCATGTGGGTAATGAGATTCTGATAGTAGTGGGCATAAGATGGCATCCTGGGAAGAATCCTTCCAGACTTTATGTGTTGTTTTCCCTGTAACCTCATCCTAGCCTAGGATTCCTTGCCTTGGGGTGGAGCTTAGTCCCAACTCGGGGGTGAGCCACTGCTGAGTTGATGAGCAGTGCGGTCTAAGGCTGGGAGGTTCGTGGAAGGCCTGCACTTGGTTGGTGGATTCTACCACTGTTAAAAGATAAGTATCTTGTTATGCCTTAATCATGTTTTGCAGGAATGTGTTGCTCATGTTATCATGATTTTCGTTGTGTATATGAATTATTATGAAACGCTATGGATTGTTAATTATAACACTAGATAATATGTTTACTCTGAGCTTAAATGTGTTTAATTTTTGAAAGAATATGGATCATATAATACCTGTATGAATCATGTATAGGGTGGTGTTATATTATTCTCTTAATAGAAATTAAGACCTGGTAGCCAGAAAAGGTGAGCTATAGTTTGGTATCAGAGCCAAGGTTTCGACACTGAGCCTAGATGGGCCAGTGGAGCGGTCTTTGTACCGAGAATGCGAAGGGAAATTGGGTCTGGAAGGCCAATTTCAGACCCTGGTTTGCTCCAAAGTGTCAAGGAGTTACTCGATGAGTTTTTAAGCTCATGAGGTATAGCAGTGTTATGAAACCGCAACCAGTGTGGTATAAGTCCACAGAAAGAGAGAACTCCACACCAGAAGTGTAGGAGCTTTAGGATCTGTTCGGGAGGGAAGGTGAACCCTCGTGACCGTTAGATCTGGAAAGTGTGCACGGGGTTTAAAGCCTTTGGAATTGCACAGGAGTGTGGAGATCGTGATACGTGAAATCTCGAATTAGTTAGGAACCATCTAAGCCATCGGATCTCGGCTGGAAAACCCGACAGTCATTGGATCTGTCAGGAGATATCCGAGGGTTAAAACCCCAGTGAATAAGGGTGAAAGCATCGAAATAGATCTAGACCATCTGAACGACGGAGGCCATGTGTCGTGAGATTTTTCATTTTTGGAAATCGGGAATCGCTATATCGGGAGTCCTGGTAACAAAGGATTAGGACTTTCCATGGTGGAAACCCCGGAGCAGTCGTGGATCGTTCGATTTGAGAAGGCCACGTGTCGAGAGATTACCCGTTTCGGGAAATCAGAGATCGGGGATTCAGGAGTTCCTTTGACAAGAACTCAGGCTCTCACCTTGATAAATCCCGAACCATAATGTCGAGACGTTAGCATGTGGTTAAATCCCGATGAATGGACGAGATTCCTTCGGGGAATCCCAGGGGCTGTAATGACCGTTATATGTGAGGAATAGAGGTTGGCTTTAAGTTGGGGCGTGAATGCGGATTAAGGTAAGTAGCGAGCAGATCTGGATGGCCAGAGCCCACCCACCCAGATCTTTGGCTGAGGTTTCATTCTGGAGCCCCCTTGTTGTTCTATCTTTAGCGGTGGGGGGGGGGGGGGGGGGNTTGGACGCACAACTCTCGAACGGTCGAGATTATTTCACCTGGATCAACAGTGCTCAGTTGGATTCCAGACCCCCTTGTCATTCTGCCTTTAATGAGGGGGGGGGTCCGGAATAATGTGGCGTGTGAAATGGGCCCCCCTCCTGTCCCATTAACTACCATGTTGTATTTCCCCTCTTCCACCTATGCTCCACTTAACTGTGCGACGGGGCCTGTTCTCATTGGTTTTTCTCCAGCCCTGTTGGTATTTATCCCTATTGGCCAGTCGCTAGCCCTATCAGGGTACGACGGTTGCAAAGTCGAACAATTCGACATCACTGTAGCGCCGAGGCGCGAAACACAAAGAGGCACTGGGTTTATTTAACCATGATCATCACTCACGATCACATGGGAGACAACAGAGGAAGAGCTAGCTTACGCTAGGCCTCCACGGATATTTTGGGGCTCTGAGTCTGTGGAAATCAACAAAAAAAAAAAAATGATTTGGTAGTGGCTGTGTGACAAAGTGTTGGATCAAGTAAGTTAGTAGATAGGGATTTTGGGATTTCGGCAAATGGAATTTCAAGATGTGTGGATGCACGAACCTCCGACACCCGAAACCCCAAAACGCTGAAAGGATCTGCGTCGTAGATCTGAGAAAGATCTGGTCATTGGATTTTACTAGGAGTGGACGTGGACACATGGAGATGTACCACGTACCGATGGGTCGAGAAGAGAAGCGAGAGAGGTGGGACCCGATGACATCGTTAAAAGCAACGTGGGACCTCATTAACATGCCACGTGCCACCGTAGTTGTGGGTAACCACTGTGCCATGTGGGCCTGGAGGGTAGAGTAAGTCGGAATTTCGGAAGTCGGGGGTTGGAAAGGAAAGCAAGTTTGAAAGCCTCGTGGACTGAAACCCCGAAACTCGAAGTCTCGAAATCTTGAAGTGTCGAAAAATGAAATTTTTGAAAACCCAAAAATTGCAGAGCCAAACGAGAGCTCAAAAAACTTATTTAAATCGAAATGTCTTTTGTTTTTGTTCGTACTGGCTTATAAATGTTGAGGATTGTTCCTGAAGGTTTAATGGCCTAACCAACTTCGAATTTAATTGCACAGAGCGTGTGCAGAGCTCAACAGAGCTCAGGATTCCAGCTAACCAACGTCGAGTATGGAATGGGAAAAGGTGATGATTGCCTCCGAAACAGGAGACGAACAGGAAGGAAAGGATGTCAATATGGGAGTGGAAGGATCAAACTCCAATGGGCATGGAAAAGAGAAGGATAAGGAATTACACATAATGAAAATCATTGAAGGATTGAAAAGAGAGACCAAGGCTCACCGAGATGATAGTCGAAAGCTCATGAAAGTCAGGGATCGGCAGGGTGAATTAAACTTAAAATTTTTGAAGAGCCTGGAAAGAATAGAGAATAAACTCGAGAAGGGAAGAGACTCAAGTACGACGGAGAGTCGCAGAACCCATGGGAAAAGAATTAGGTCGAGGAGTGGTAGCCGACATCTTAGTCGCTCCCAAAGACATTCTAATAGGAAGACACACAGTAGTTCAAGTCCGTCCCCTACCAGAAAACATCGAAAATACGGAAAGGAGGAATTGAAAGGAGAGATGAACAAGATTAAGCCTCCAACATTCGATGGAGAACATAATAAGGAGGAAGATGCCGAGACCTGGTTACTTAGCATGAAGAAATACTTCCAACTACAGAATTATTCTGCCCATGCAGAAGGAAGAATTGTAATGTACCAACTGAAAGGAAAAGCATCCATGTGGTGGGATCAGTTTGTGAAGGTGCAGCACATCAGAGATAAAGAGGTCACATGGAAGGAATTTAAGAGGTATTTTGAGAAGAAATACCTGACTAAAAGATACTATGACAAAAAGATGAAGGATTTCTTCTAACTCAAGCTAGGCAGCATGACTATTGATGAGTATGAACGAAGTTTCCTAGAACTACTGAAGTATGTTCCATTCATCAAAGATGAGGCTGTCAAGATTTGGAGATATCTGAGTGGACTACCACCTTCCATGAGTGACAAGATTCAATATGACGATCCTAAGACCATGGAAGAAACCATAAGAAAGGCGAAATGCTTGTATGAATAGCAAGGAGAAAGGCCCATCCTTCGGAAGGTTTGGAATGATCAAAGGAAGTTTAAGAAGGAACAGAGGCAGAAGGGAAACAAACCTTCCTTTTTCAGAAACAGTCTTCAGGGATAGCGATCAGTTAGAGAGCCGAGAATGACTGAAGAGGGAGCACAAAGACAGAGACAGACGCCCATTCAATGTTGGGGTTGTCAAGGAAACCACAAGTAGAAAGATTGTCCCCATAAAAATGGTAAAGTGAGAACTGTACATATTGTTCAGCAAGTTGAAACAGTGGGGAATATGGGCAGCAAAATGTCGAGGATCTACGCAGCCTTGGACAACAAGAAATTAGAATTTCAATCGCACATGATTGAAGTGGAAGGTATGATCAACAACCGACCAATTGTTATTTTAATTGATTCAGGAGCTAGCCATAGTTATGTAGATCCTAGAGTGGTGGAAAGTTTGCATCTAACAAGAAGCAAACATGAAAAGTCTTGGCTAGTGCAGTTGGCCATAGGGACCAAGAGGAAGGTCACTGAATTTGTTAAGTCTTGTTTAGTGGACATGAAAGGAATGAGCACTAAGGCTGAATTGAACATTTTTCCTTTAGGCTCATACGATTGCTTAATTGGGATGGACTGGTTGGACCAGCACCATGCCCTTCTGGATTGTCGTAACAAGAATTTTACATGCCTGAATGAAGAGGGAAATTAGGTAATAGTCCAACGAATTCCCAGAGTCGTGGCTGTGAGGGAAATCTCAGCCATGCAGCTAAAGAAATGTTATCGGAAAGGCTGTCAATTATTTGCAGCTCGGGTGGAAGAAGCATCCCGAGATGTAGTATCGAATCTAGAAGACCACAAAGTACTCAAAGAATTCAAGGACATATTTCAGGAGGTACCTGGACTACCTCTGAAGAGGGACATCGATTTTTCTATAAATTTTATGCCTGGAACAGCTTCAATTTCGAAGGCTCCTTACAGAATGAGTACACCAAAGTTGAACGAGTTACAATTGCAGCTCGAAGAGATACTAAAGAAAGGTTACATTCACCCTAGTGTGTCACCATGGGGAGACCCGGTCCTATTCGTGAAGAAGAAAGATGGGACGTTTAGGTTGTGCATTGATTTTCGGCAGTTGAATAAGGTCACTGTCAAGAACAAGCATCCTCTGCCAAGGATTGACGATCTTTTTGATCAGTTGAAGGGTGAGAAAATATTTTCGAAAATAGATCTCTGATCAAGATATCATCAAGTGAGAATAAAGGATGAGGACATCAGCAAGACCGCCTTTATAACAAGGTACGGTCATTATGATTTCACGGTGGTGTCGTTTGGGCTATCCAACGCGCCTGCTGTTTTCATGTGATTAATGAATGGAGTGTTCAGGGATTATTTGGACAAGTTTGTCATAGTCTTCCTGGACGATGTCTTGGTGTATTCCAAGACAGAGGAAGAACATGAGAAACACCTAAGAATGGTGATGCAGGTGTTGAGAGAACACCAGTTGTACGCAAAACTGAGCAAGTGCTCTTTTAATCAAAGGAAAATCCATTACTTGGGGCACATTATATCAAAGGAAGGGATCGTTGTGGATCCTGAGAAGGTACAAGCCATTCGAGAATGGCCAGCGCCAAGGAATGTGGTAGAAGTTAGATATTTTATGGGTCTAGCAGGCTACAATAGGACGTTCATAGCCAGATTCTCAAAGATAGCTCATTCTCACTTCCTTGCAAAGGAAGGAGAAGAAGTTCCAGTGGACTGAAGAATGTGAGAGCAACTTCGAGTGATTGAAGCAGTTGCTAACTAGTGCTCCAATCCTAAAGATTGTAGATCCAAATAAGGATTATGTAGTGTGCACAGATTTATGTAAGGAGGGGCTGGGAGGAGTTCTCATCCAAGAGGGATTTGTAGTTTGTTATGAATCCTGAAAGTTGAAGGAACATGAGAAGAATTATGCCACTCACGATTTAGAGCTAGCAGCAATCATCCACGCCCTAAGGAAATGGAGACATTACCTCATGGGCAAGAGATTCGAGTTGAGAATAGACCATAACGGTCTGAAGTATTTATTCGATCAGCCAACCTTAAATGCTAGGAAAATCAGATGGTTGGAGTTTCTGTGTGAATATGACTTTGATATCAAGCATATCAAAGGGAAAGAAAATAAGGTGGTTGATGCACTTAGCAGAAAAGTGCACGAATTACATGTTGCAGCCATTAGCATGTACAGGACTGAGATGAAAGACAGAATTTTGGAAGCTACAAATATTGATTTGCAGTACAGAGGTCTAGTAGCAAAGCTACAGTAGCGTGAGAGACCACAAACCAAGGAAAGTTACACCTTGGGAACTGATGGCTTACTTCTGTATAAAAACAGAGTGTATGTACCCAATGTCTGAGATTTGAAGCTAGCAATTCTAAAGGAGATGCATAACGTGGCTTATGCTCGACATCCTGGATATCAGAAGACTGTGGCAGTAGTCAAAGGCCATTATTTTTGTCTAGGTTTGAAGAAATAAATCGTGGAATACATCGTCAGATGTATGGAGTGCCAAAAGGTTAAGGTTGAGCACAGGCACCCAACAGGGTTGTTGCAGCCTTTACCTATTCCTGAATGGAAATGGGACATGGTAACAATGGATTTTATCACAGGATTGCCCAGAACAAGCAAGCAACATGATTCAATCATGGTGGTGGTGGACAAGCTTACTAAAGCTGCCTATTTTATTCCACTGAAAACCACCCATAGAGAAGCAAATGTTGTTGATATCTTCTTAAAAGAAGTTGCACACTTGCACGGAATTCCTAAGACAATTGTGTCTGATAGAGACCCGAAATTCACTTCGAATTTCTGGAAAGGACTGCTCAAAGGATTCAGAACGAATCTGAACTTTAGCACAGCATATCATCCCGAGTCTGATGGACAGACAGAGAGAGTAAACAGAGTAATAGAAGACATGTTGAGAATGTATGTGATGGATGAACCATCAAGGTAGGAAGACTACCTGCATTTGGTAGAATTCAACTACGATAATGGGTATCATGCATCATTGAAGATGAGCCCCTTAGAAGCGCTTTATGGAAGAAAGTGCAACACTCCAGTGATCTGGAATAATCCAGCTGACAGAGTAGTAGTTGGGCCTGAGCTACTCAAAGATATGGAAGATCAAATGATAAAAATTAAACATAATCTAAAAGCTTCCCAGGACAGGAAGAAAAGTTACGCTGATAGTAATAGAACCCATAGAGAATTCAAAGTGGGTGACCATGTTTTCTTGAAAGTGAAAACTAATAGGAGTTCCCTGAAGTTGGGAAGTTGTGCCAAGTTGGCAGCAAGATTTTGTGGGCCATTTGAGATCCTAGAAAGGATTGGGCCGGTTGCATACATGCTTGCATTACCTACATCTATGACTGTACATAATGTGTTTCATGTTTCACTACTTAAGAAATATGTACCTGATGTTAATCATGTTATCGATTGGAATGTGATTCAGGTGGAACCAGAAGGTGTCCTGCAAGTGCATCATGTGCGCATATTGGACAGGAAAAGAAAACATCTCCAAAATCGAGCCATAGAGCTTGTAAAGGTCCAGTGGACCTGGTATGGTCCTGAGGACGCGACATGGGAGCATGCAGATGTTATGCGGGCAGAGTACCCACGTCTTTTTGAAAAATTTTGAAAATCTTGCAGATGTTGTGTAAAGTTGCACTGAGAACAGTGCAAAAATAAGGGGAGGGGGATTGTAGTGTCCCGAAGGCCGAGCCCCATTGTAAACCATGTCCTGAAAGGAATTTTAATTATGTTTCATAGGTTGGTGAGCCAAGTTTTTATAATTTGGAGGCTTATGTGTTTGTTAGGCCAAGGAGCCTGAGTGTTGAAGGCCAGGGGCCTGCTGTTGTATATGGAATCACGCAGAACAATTAATAAAATATAAACACCGCCATGTGCAGACCGACCACGATGAATGAGTGAAGGGGGACTAAGAATCCATAGGGTGGGAAAGGAATTAGGGGCTGGAAGGTGGAAAAAGGGGCTAAGTGTTGAGCCTAGGGGCTAAGCCTAGGGGGCTTAAGCCTGAGAATAATATTTTAATATCATCCCAAAAGACATGTGCATTTTACGTTTTATCCTAAGTTTCTGGCAAGGGGAGAACATGCAAGGGAGACGCGTGCTGGTGGAACGCATGCAGTGTCATGGGTGACAAGTGTCAACACTAACACATGAGAATAAAATAGCCAGGGTGAGCCGTGAGAAAGGTTCCTCCTCCATTCCACCCGACTACCTGAGCATGTAGGGAGCGTTGAACAGTACGACCAACCCAACCTCTGCAAGAATACCGCGTGTGTTTCTGAGAGTGGAGAACATGGTATTGTCTTTTATAGTCCGTGCACATCCTCTGTCCAACTGATCGAACCTATACATGGAGGCTCTGTTCTGAAGTCGAGACCCTAAACCACTCCGCCATTATTGAACTAGTGGGAAATCATGTGTTGTTCTGAAGAGCCGGCCTCACCCTCCGTTCTGATTCATGGAGTCTGTGTCGACCCCTGCAGGAGTTACTCATCACGCATTCCTATGAATCATCACTGTCAGACCTCAAGCCATTTTTGAGCCTGTTTGAGAGGTTGTGTTTGTATTTCCAGTTGGCTATGGTAACCAAGCAGAGCTGGACTGTGTGTGGCTTGATGGCCAACGCGAGTTGTGACTGAGCCTGTGTGTGATCTCTCTCTAGGTGAGGGAGGTGGATGTTGTTGGAAGAGGTTTCTTCCAGAGAGTGCCCATCACCAGCTTCAGGCTCTGAGACTTCCTGATCCGGCCTGTTGCCAAGACCCAGAGAGGGAGGTTAGCACCGATGGACTGTGTTTGTGAAGGTGTATACTCCTGGGTGGAACAAGCATGTGGGAAATGAGAGACTGATAGTAGTGGGTGTAAGATGGCATCCTGGGAAGAATCCTTCCAGATTTTATGTGTTTTTTTCCCTGTAACCTCAGCCTAGCCTAGGATTCCTTGCCTTGGGGTGGATCTTAGTCCTAGCTCGGGGGTGACCCACTGCTGAGCTGATGAGCAGTGTGGTCTAAGGCTGGGAGGTTCGTGGAAGGCCTGCACTTGGTTGGTGGATTCTACCACTGTTAAAAGATAAGTATCTGGTTATGCCTTAATCATTTTTTGCAGGATTGTGCTGCTTATGTTATCATGATTTCTTTTGTGTATATGAATTATTATGAAACACTATGGATTGTTAATTATAACAGTAGATAATATGTTTACTCTGAGCTTAAATGTGTTTAATTGTTGAAAGCATATGGATCATATAATACTTGTACGAATCATGTATAGGGTGGTGTTATAGTCTTCTCTTAATAGCAATTAAGACCTGGTAGCCAGAAAAGGTGAGCTACACTATTCATTCACCAAAATTTGATGTCCTTTATGTTTCCATGACACTTTGTAGGGAGTGGGATGTACTAGCCTCTACAATCCCAATTTTTCTACCCTCTCTGTGGAAACCAAATTGTCTATGCTACCACTATCAATGACAATTTTACAACACTTACCTCTTTACTTACATACAATACTGAACAAACTTTTCATTTGAACTGGTTCATGAACCTCCTTTTCTTCCTTAACCAAAACTCTCTTCAACAATAATGATTCCCTTACCTCTGGAGTTTCTTATTTTTCTACTACATTCACCTCTTCTTCCTTTGTTTCTGCAACATGTGCATTCCTCTAATTTGTTTCTTTATTCTCTGGATAGTCCCATGACATGTGTCCTATTTTACCACATGTATAACATCTCATTTCTATGCCTCTTCATCGGCCTCTTGAGAAAAACATTCTACCTCTTGGTGATTGGATGCTTGAACTTCCTGGCTCTTTTTTGAAGGTTGAAATATTCCTCTATTAGATTGTCCTTTTCCTCTTGTTGGACTCCTTCCTCTGTTTCTCTAGCTCTATTTTTTGGCCAGCTTCTCTTTTGCCTTCAAAGGTGCTTGGTATGCATCTTCAACAGTTCTTAGGGACAAAATGATGATTTCATCTTGAATTTCATACCTCAAACCATTTATGTATCTAGCAACCTTCTCATCATCTTCCTCAATGTGACCATCTCTAATGTTAAACCTATAGAATTCCTCTATGTATTCTTTTACTGTCATAGTTTTCTATCTAAGGTTTTACAATTTTCTAAACAAATTCAATTGATAATACTTAGGCCTAAACTTACCTTTAAATTTGGCCACCATTCTATCCCAACTCCTGATCTTAACTTTTCATTTTCACCTTTTGTCTTCCTACAACTCATCCCACCATATATTTGCATGTCCCTTTAGCCTATTCACTACATGCTTCACCTTCTTCTCCTCTTCTCCTCTTCTACCTCTTCATAATCAAAATATTTATCCATGGAATTTATCTAGTCAAGTAATTGATCAACATTTAAATTACCTTCATACATGGGCACTTCCATCTTAGGCCTAGATCCAACTTTTGTGACCATTCTTACTAGTTGTTCCTCTGTTGTTTCTCCTCCTGGAGCTCCTTCTGTTTCCTCATCATATCTTGTAGTGTCACTCTCACTGAAATATCCTAGGTCAGGTTCTCTCCTCTACGTTGTCTACATGGCATCCATCCTTTCTTAGATGCGCCTCAACGTGTAGCGAAACTCATCAGTTACCACATTCCTATCTTTGTCTCCTCGCCTGGGTGGCATGATTCCTTAGATACAACATTTATCTGATACCAAAAAGGATGGCAATTACCACCAACTTCAACCCACAATCACATAGTTTTCAACACTTTGTCACAGTCAATATTCGGTTGCTTGTCTGGCCTTGGATTAACATGAACATGCGTTCAAATTTTTCATTTTACCTACAATGTTGAATTGTGCTTTGCCATAGATAAATTTGCATGGAATTACCACTACGCGGATATACCTCTTCGTGGAAGCATCAACTAATAATTTTAATGATATCTGTCGTAGACAATCCTGCGTGAAATTCAACAAACAATGTGGGTGTGTCGTAGGCTACTCTGCACGTGGAATCTTGCAGCAATACTAACTTGACACAAATATTTACAGGGTGTTTCACTGTGAAAAATCGTTATTGTCTATTCCTGTGAAGACAAATACTCAAGAAATATTATTTTAAACATAATTTTAGAATTTGTTGAATTTAACTACACATGGTCTTCCTACAATCACATAAACTCGTCACTCTGCCAAGATAGCTTATACATAGAGTTTAACAACTCAAACACACAACGCGATAACACCACACACTCTGTTCTTTCTTTTTATCAATGAAGGAGTGAATTTACACATGAAAGTTCTTTCCTTCTTGGTCTCCTAGACTTGTGCAATCCACACTTTTACACATTCAATCACACACTCACTCTCCTCTTCCTCTTGCAAAGAATTCAATATATCTCGAGTTATCTTAACAAATGAATCCCGAGTTATCTTAACAAATGCCTAAACTAGAGATATGCTCCTAATATTTAGCAACAGACTTAACACCTATGACAAACAACTTGATATCCAATCAAACAAACTCAACGAAAATATGTTCTAGAGACATGTCGTAATTATTACAGATATAATAAAAGAAATTAGAGAATCAACTCTCTTGGTAAATGTTTTTTTGTCCTTGAAATCAATTCTAAAACTTGTTTTCAAATTCTCAAGCATCAAGAAATGTTTTTCTTTTAACAACCTTTTGAAAGAAAACACCCCATTAGGTAATCTAGAAAAAAACACTAGAGTTAAGATTGGGTAAAAAATTCTAAAATTGTTTGTTTTCTTAGGTTTTATTTGAATGTATTTAATGCAACATGTATCATTATGAATCAAAATAAATTTTAATAACTCAAAATAAATTTTTAAGAAAGTAACCCAATCACTAGATCTTGAATATGCAACATTTTCTTTTATATTAATGAAAAAGTAAATTTTTTATTAAAAAAAATTCTAAACCTTTTCAACCATGTGACTCATCCAACCAATACCTCTTTTGCTATAATCTTCAACCTTATCCTCTATTAAAAAAAAATCACTAATCCTGTGTGACTCTTGATCTTGTCATTGAATAAATGTTTGTCTCTCTTAAATCTTATACTTTATTTACATTATTCTTAAGAATACATCCACAAAACCAATATAAAAAAAAAGTTCTCCCAAGTTTGAAAACCAACTTTTATTAATAATTTGTTTAAAATTACCCATTAAACACAATAGTATTATAATTAATATAATTAAGAAAATAAAATTAATCTAAATTTCATCATCATATTAATGAAATCAACCCCTCTTCCATGCCTATATTACATCTGCATTTCCAAAGACCAATGAAATTTTACACAAACTTTGATTAATGGAATCAACCCCTCTTACATGCCTATATTACATCTACATTTCCAAAGACCAATGAAATTTGGTACAAACTTTGATTAGGATACTCTTTTACCTATCTATTACATTTCATATTCACACAACATTTTTCAAAAAAAAAAAAACTTTAAAACAAACTCCATGACTATAGAAGTCATTTTCTAAATAGATAGACACATTTATACAATAATTTTTCAAAAAACAAATTTTTATACAAACTCGTTATGATAACTAGTTTTAATAATATAACAATTATTTACAAACATTTATAATATTTAAGATTATATATTAAATTATCATATATTAAATAAATAATGCTATAAAAGAGATTTAATGCTATAAAAAAAAATTTAAAATATGTGGTACAATTTGAGTGGGACTCATAGTTAAGAACATGTATTTTTTTCTTAAAAATTACAAGTCTCTCAAATAAGAAGATCGTATACACCAATTAGTGTCTATCTTAATCATGACCTTAAAAATAAATTATTATTATTATTATAAACAAAAAATATTTAATACACATAGTTTTTATCATTAATAAAAAAATTAACACAAATTAGTAATCAATTAAAAGTAATCAAGAGTAATCAATTACAACTACACAAAACATCTTTGTTTCCTTTACATAACAAAACATATTTCTATTTTTATATATTTTTTAATATAGCAAAACTTGAATTAGAAATAATTAATTACAACTACACAATACATCTTTGTTTATTTTACATGACAAATCATACATCTTTGTTTTTTTTACATGACACATCATACATCTTTGTTTCTTTTACATAACAAATCATATTTGTACTTTTGTATCATTTCTTTTATATAAAAATCATATTTGTATAATGTTTTATTTTTATTTTCTTGAATTTTTTCAAACCATTTTTTAACTTTTCTTCGAAATCGATTATTGGAGTATTTATTATTATAAATTGTTTCTATATTTATTAAAGACAATAGAATTGGATGCTTAATATAATCGAGGAATTTAATTTATGTTTTAACTTTCCTTTTTCGAAGGGTATTTTATATATAGAAATTGATAAGAAGGGAGTTACCTCTTGAAATACATAAGTGATAACAACTCTCCATTACTCTCAAACACTAGGATCGTCATAGTTCTTTCAAGGTGTAAAGATTAGTTTTAGGAAGTTTTATTTGGATCCATCTAATGGTTATGGTTGTCTATCTTCATGAGAGGGTTTTCATTTTTTTCCTTTTAAATTTGGATAAGACTTTATTTTTAGATCAAAAATCAATGTATGGTAATGGTCAAAGAAAAGTGTACAATGAAAGACAATGTGCTTATATTCAAGGATTTAAGTCCAACATTTATTGTCACTTTCTAAGCCGATGCACCTAAAAAAACGTTTTCTTGAATGTCTCCTATTTCCCATTTCATAGGGGCTTCCATGCATAGGAATCAACAAAATGGGAGATGACTCTTGAGATATCACAACGACAATGGCTTCTCCACTACTCTTAATCACTAGAGTTATCACAGTGCGTGAAAGTATCATATGTTGATTCCTGGAAGTCTTAAGAGAATCCACCCAATGGTCATCCATCTCTACAATACGACTTTCATGTTTTTTCTTGTAGAATCAAAGAATACTTTTCATTCAAGCCTAACACTGCCACATGACAATGGTCAAAAAAATTATACAATGAGAGACAATATATTACTACAGTGAAAATTATCCACCCAACACACTACCAATAATAGATAGTGTACCTACCTTTTATGTCAATTAAATTTCACACTATCACACCAAGGGTTTGAGTCCAAGGTTTATCCCCACTTTCTAAGACATTGTATCTAAAAAGGATTATATTAGTGACGATTTCTACCAACATTAGATGTGATAGATGCTAGATTGATGTTAATATGAGGGTGGGGGAAGGAAAATATTGGTTCTGCATGATTTCTACCAACACTACATGTGATCGATAAAGGATTATGTTAATACGAGGGGTCGAGGAAAGAAAATATATATCTATTAGTCTCATACGTGTGAAATATAAATATTATTCATAGAGAAAATAACCACTAATACATGACCACCAATATTGGTTTGCCTTTCACAATAATTCATCAGCGTGCATCTCATAACTCTTTTGAATCCCAATACCTATTCGAATTTTCTCTGCTAATTCTCTTGATATTCTAGCTATACACAAATTTCTCGATTCAATGATTACGAAATTCATACACAACTATACAGATCTTTCTCGATTAATTCCATGCTAAATATCTAGATATTTTGGGTATACACAACTTTCTCAACTTAATAAAAAGGATATTCACACATTGTTATACATAACTTTTAAGCAGAGTCATCCATCCAGTCAATGTTCATCCATCTTTATAAGAGAGTTTTCATGTTTTTTCCTTGTGGAGTAGAGAAAAGTTTACATTTGGATTGGAAATCAACGTATTTCCATGGTCAAAACAAAGTATACAACAAAAGATAACATGTTCATAATCCAAAAGCTTGAGTTTAACTTTGATTGTCACTTTCCAACACAACACAATATATTAAGAATTTTTTTTAATTAAATGTCTCCTCTTTCCCTTTCCAAAAGGTTACTTATCGAACAAAGCCTCATGACTTCCATGCATGGGAATCAATAAGAGAAGAGTTGTGTCTTGAGATATATTAAATACAACGGCTTCTCCACTACTCTCAAGCACTAGAGTCGCCATAGTGCATAGAAGGAGTAGATGCTAAGCCTTGGGAAGTCTCGACGGGATCCACCAAATGATCGCCCATCTTTGTAAGAAAAGTATGCAATGAAATACAACATCTTATCACTCAAAATTTTGAGTCCAACATCGATCCCACTATATAAAACAATGCATCTTGAAGCACTTTTACTTAAATATCTCCTCTTTCCTCATTCAATAGGGACTTCCATGCATTAATCCTAATGATGAATCCTGATTCGGATTTGAAACGTCGATGAAGAAATGACATCAATTGTGGATTATCCGGACAACACATGCGAAACTCCTCACCACAAAAACTTAAAAACAACAAGAGGGTAGTTGCAAGACAATGCACCAAAAAAACATTTTACTTAAATGTCTCATATTTCTTGTTCCATAAGGATTTCCATGCATGGGAATCAATAAGAGGGGAGTTGATTCTTGAAATATCACAATTAAAACAACTTCTCCACTACTCTTAAGCATTAGATGCATTGTAGTGTGTGAAAGGAGCATGTTTTGAGTCCTAGGAACCCTTAACGAGATCCACCCAATGGTCATCCATCTTTGTGAGAGGGCCTCTGTTTTTCCTTTTAGACTTGGAGAAGACTTTTCCTTCAAGTTGGAAGTTGTCGCATGGCAATGGTAAAATCAAAGTATGAAATGAAAGACAACGTGTTAGTACTCCAAGGGTTTAAGTCCAACTTCGATCCCCAGTTTCTAATCCAATGCACCCTAAAATAATTTTACTTAAATGTCTCCTCTTTCCCATTCTAGGGGACTTCAATGCATGGGATTCAAAAAAAGGGGAATTACTCTTGAGATATTGCAATTACAATTACTTCTCCATTATTCTTAATAACCAGAGCCATCATAATGCATGAGAGAAACACATAAGTTAACTTGCCTTACTTAGGTCCACTTAATGGAGATCCATATTTACAAGAGGGCTTCCATGTTTTTCCTTTTATATTTGGAAAGACTTTTCCTTTAGGTGGGAAGCCACCATATAGCCATAGTCAAAACAAAATATACTATAAAAGACTACACATTTATATTCAAAAAATTAAATCCAACGTGAATCACCTCTTTCTTTAAAAAAATGCACCCAAAAAACTTCTACTTAAATGTACATAAATACATATCTTGACATAACTAGTACATGAATAATCACGGGTTTCCAAAAAAAAAAATTTACACAACACTATGGATATGGTATTTATTTTGAGATTAACAAGTGGAATGAACAACAAAGTTGTTTAGTACCTGCCTCTTATGAAAATTTTGGAAAACAATAGTAAAAAAAGTTAGTCCATAAATGAATCACAACACATAATAAAAAATCCCAACAATTATTGAAAAAAAGAATGTGGTTGCAAGGCAAGGATGCATAGCTCAAGATCACAGTGATTTGTCGACTAATTGAAAGTCTCTTGAGAGAGTGTGTTCTTAATATTACCATTATTTACATAGGCTTAATAGTGAGTTAGATAGACTTAATTCCAACTCCTCCCATTTAAACAAAAAAAAAAAATAGAAGTAGGTGAGAGAGAGTTGCTCACCACATTTCATAATAAATAGAAGTGGAAGGAACATTAATAAAGACTTCACAATCCAAGTAATGCAATGAAAGTGATTATATATTATCAAAATAAGTAACCATGAATCTCAAGAAAAATTGTGTGTTAAGTGGGTTTCTGCCAATGCACATTCATTAATATGAAATAGAGATAAAATTAGTTGATGTAATTCCATATCACATATGCAAAACAGAGTTAGTCGGTTGACATGTGAATAACTTTAAGTTGATTTTTCATTTTTATAAGTTAATATTATGCTTTAATAGTTCTTGGTATGAATAGTAATAATTGTGATCTCCTATCAAATTTTATTTCTCATTCATAAAAAAAATGTTTCATAGTTTTGTGAGTTTTTAAAAATTGTTAACAACCATGAATTTGGAATCAATGATAATATAATTGAAAAGTATACTTTTGTAGGTTTTTCAACAATGATAATGGCATAGAAAAGTTTGGAACTTATATGCTTCTAGAAAACAACATTACTTTTTAAGTTGTTAAATTGGAAAGAGTTGGAACTTACAGATTGTTGAAAAAGCACATTACCTCTCAAGTTGTTTCTAAATTAGAATATACTCATTATGAGCTCAATATGTTACTTACAAAAATTGAACCCAAGTAAGAAGGATATTAATCATTCCTCCAAACCACTCAAATTTAACCCAATTAACATAACTCACTCCATAATTTATACTCAATAATAAAATAGAAACAAAACTTTCTTTTAACAATCAATTATAGTTTCAAATAAAACTTGGAATTAAGTGAACCATAAAATGAGAATCATTAAATATGAGAGTTATTAAATGAATTTATTAGAAGTTATTTTTAATGGACTTACACAACACATCACAAAGCAAAAGAACAAGAGGCCAAGAAAACATGTATATTGTGGGGTAAATGCACATGATATAGAATATATTTTTTTAAGATGTATAAAAACCTAAATTTAAAATAAAAAAGTAACTCCAACTTTTAATATAAAAAATTAGGTTACAAAATAAAAATAAAAAACAAAATATTATAACAATTTTTTTATGCTTCTAAATATGTGTAATATTTAAAAGTAAGATGGTAATGATAAAACAAGTTACAAGCACTCTAATTAGAAATGCACCAAGATCTTGTGTTCTCTAGAACCAAGAAGAAAAGCTCTTATTGTGTTTGAGTGTGCATTGATTGAAAAGTTTACAAGCCTTTAGCCTAGTCCAAGAGCTATAAAAACATAGGTAGTAGAGCAATGGACACCCAAGATTCAAGGACATGTATTATTTTTTTCATTTAGTTGAGGTTATTTTGTGTTTAGGTGTGACTTGATCTTTCACTCTAGATCCTACTTCATGGGATCTAGGGGAATGTACTTGTCTCCTTGGTCCTTGAATTCAACAAAAAAGAGGAAATTACAACATCCCTTATGTGGTTTAGATTGCCTCGTCTCTTTCTAATTTTATGGGATGAAATCTCTCGAAGAGATTTTAGGAACAAGTTGGGTCGATTCATTGACTAAGAAAAACCAAAAGGAAACTTTTTTTCTTACACATGGATATGTGTGGATGTGGATCTAGAGAAGGGCCTCCCATATGTGTTGCATATCAATATAGATGGGTGGAGCCACTAGCAAACCTTGGATTACAAGCATGTTCCTTTTAAGTTCAATGCTTGCCATATTTATGGGAATTTTGCCAAAAATTACCCAAAATTTCAAGAGGAGAAGCCCCCCTAAAGTAGTTTTTGACTAAAGAAACTAAGTTCAAGATGGGTCATAGTAGGCATAAAAATTCTTAGTGTAACAAGCTACAACAATCAAATCCATCCCAAGAAGGATCATTCAAATCAAGCAATAAAAAAGTTGAAGTTCTTGGAAAATTACCTGATTCAGAGAAGGAAAACAAATGTGAAGAGAAACTACTAGGAGATCCTAAATATTGATCAAATTATCCTCAAGGAATTGCAAATATATGGACCATGTCCCATGTGGATCCAAAGACAATTTCCCCAATAGGAATATATAACGAGGAAGAAAAGGAATAAAAGGAGGAAGTAGAGGAAATAGAGTAGGAAGCAAAAGAAGTAGAGGAGAAGAGGAGGAGGTAGTGGAAAAATTTAAATCAAAGGGCGTAGACACTCCCATTGATCCACCATTAGTGCAACATACTCATTCTTATGAGGCATATAAATCTCTATATGGCATTGGAGTCTTGAAGAAATCCTCTCATCCATCCCCTCCACTCACAGTAGGAAGGAAATCAATCTAGGAACATAGAGAAAAAGAGGTAGAAAAAAAGACTTTCTTGGGCCATCAATTAACCTTGGACTCTCCCTTGTTTAAGGGGGGAATAATCCTTAAAAAATAGTGATTATGTATTATTTTTGCATCTTTTTGTGCAAGCAATTTGTAAGAATTTATCCTTGTAGTCAAGAATTTGTTTGAAAGATTGTTACTATGAACAATCATTGGTTTCACTCATCTCATCACTACAATGAGAGGAAGAAAGAACTACTACTATTGATCATCCATTTTTATATTAATAACATGTTTGGTTTGGTCACAACATTTTTTCAATAGAATCCTTAATTGTTTCTATTAAAAATAGAATGATCCAAAATGAATTTTATATATTTGACACTATAATGATGATGGTATGACTCACATACGAAAAAAAAACAATGCCCCATATGAAATATTGATGCAATGTACATGCATATGACATAAATTGACACAAAAGTGACTTTGTAAGTGATTTTTACAATAAAATTCAATGCAATTGGACACTAACATGACATAAGAAAAAATTTTGCATTGTATTCTTCATTTCCAAGAAGAGCCCTTGTAAAGGGTGCATTAAGAAAGACAATGCATGTGTAGGCTTGACGCAAAACAATTAATGATGCCCCCTTTAGTGTCATGTTTTGCAACGTCCAAACTTGATTTTTTTTCTCAAAAATATGCATTGGGTAACAACGCTAAGGATTATGCTACAACCTTGTATTATAACAATTCACCTATAGCAATCTTTCCAGATGTCAATCAACCAAAATATAGTGTAAGATACAACAAGGGACTAGGGTTTTACCATGCACCTCACATCACATGAAGCGCACCATTAGCATGGTGTAAACACTTTCAAAGTAAATCAAAATCTTACACATCCTTTATTAGAAATGCTGCAAGGAAATTGCATTTCCTTACTTCATAAATCAACAACAAACTTATCAACACCTATGTTAATATTTGTGTTTAAGTGGACTTCCCGAATGGCTTTCCATATGATATGTTGCTCAAGACAGTAGGCAAAGAATTGAAGAAAAAAATATAATATGAGCAAGTGGCTTTCAAATGTCAACCATGTTGAGTAATGTCATTTGGATGCCTCTTATCCAAAGTACAAGGAGAGTTAGGAGACTTCTGGAAAAACTCATAGAAAAGGAATCAAAGACCCACTTAGTGGAAAGGAACCGAGGAGCACTGCCACCTGATACAAATGGAGGAAGCATAAATGATATGGAAGCTAATAATCAAGAATAAAATCCTTGTCGATTAATTGGGTTGGTTTTCATTGATGTCAACCCTTGAAGAAAGCATGGTAGCGAATTCTGGTAGCACAAAGGTTTGGGTAATGGACCCAAGTTTGTTTGATGTATAATGGTATGAGTTTTGATATATTTGCAAGTAAGAATATTATATATGGATAGTACATGTCATGTCATTTCTAGTGGTATGTGGAACGTCACATAACTCCTCACGGTTTGAGAGTTATGGTCTTACGAAGTTGGAGGACCCTCATATGTTGGCTTGAAGTCCCAAAAGGTCAAAGAAGTCAAAGTGCTTGCAAAGAAGAAATTATTTAAATAATAAAGTGAAGTGACAAAGTCAAGGAGGATTATTTAAATAATAAAGTGAAGTGACAAAGTCAAAGAGAATTATTTAAATAATAAAGTGAAGTGGCAAAGTCAAGGAGGATTATTTAAATAATAAAGTAAATGGAGAACTTTCTAATTATGGAAAGTGGTTATAAGAAGGCTAACCCTAAAATGAGGAAAATGGGTTAAGTAGTCAAGTGGCTATTAGATATATGGAAAAGTGGAAAATTGGGCAAAGTTGGACATAGATGACTATGCGGACAAATTGGCTATGTGGACAAAGTGGTCTAGAAGATGCTTCTAAGGAAGCTACATGAAAGTATAAATAAGAGGCAAGGCTCTCTCATTTCAATCACACTTGAGCATATTGAATATTTACAGGTGACTAAGGTAACCAAAGGATATCTAAGCTGAATTAGAGGGAAGGTGAAGTAAAGAAGGTCAAAATTCAAGGGAGGATAAACATTTTTGATGATGCTTTCTAAGGTGTGTTATTTATAGGTCATCTCACCATTTTCGCAATAACTTTTTTTTCTAGAATGATTCAAACCATGAAATTGGGAGGCCATTGAGGAAAAATATCCAAGTATCTGTGGTATGAATTTCAACTTATGGTTTGTTGTATTTTTGGAGTTACACTCCATGGAAAATAAGGTTTCTGGCTAGTCCTGAAACTAGTCTAAAGCAGGTGTTTCGGGTAAAAACGTCATAACTTATTCATAATAGATCCAAATTTAGTAAGATCAAATGTGTTGGCTAGAGTACATTCTATAGTATTCTATGTACATTTTTCATATCCATACAACAAATATTCCATGCTTGGCACGCTCTACAAGTTCGCTCTCTAGAATAAGCCAGAATTCAACAATGTATGCCATTTTTCCTATAACTCCTTTTTTGAGAGGTTCCAAGTAGTGACACCTGGAGGAATTGCATAAACCACACTAAAGAAAATTGTGTACTATTTTCAGATCTTTATTCATTACAAGTACATAGTTATGATTATTTCAAGTTAGGGTTGTTGACTAATCCAAAACTAGTCATGTGAGGCTAAAGTAAAGTTTGATGAAAATGATAGTCTCTTGTTGTTAAAGTTAAGGAAGGTTTGCAGGTATGTGATCATATACACTAGGTCTATTACATATTTACAAATCATATTTGGATGATGAAATTGATGAGGGATTTTGGTTGAGGTTGAGGTACAGGTTGGTGCATGGTTGATGCACTTGTTTATGGTACAGGTTGATGCATGGTTCAGGTTATTGGTACAAGTTGTTTGGTATAGGTTATTTGGTGTAGGTTGATTGGTACAGGTTTACAGCATTATATCTCACAGTGATAGTGTGACATTGGTTCCATCATTCTACTTATACGTCGGGGTGGTTGGACGAGGCAAGGACAGCTGGTTGTAGCCACCTTTCGGTTGTATCTAAAGAACATAGGGGGTTGTAGCCAGAGAATTGGGGAGTTGGAGCTTCCCTCAAGTTGTAGCCTGAGAAACTAGGGGTTTGGAGCCTCCTTCCAGTTGCAGTGGAAAACAAAGGAATTCGGTGCTTCCAATGAATGTAATTCTTCAAGACATATAAGAAAAAGCATTATGTGGTTTTCTCCCGCTTTGGGTTTCCACGTAAAAACATTGGTGTATTGTGTATGTGTATGATTGTTCATTTGTTCATTGTTTATTTACTATCCAAATATTGGATGATAATGCTACATTGATATAACACTTTCATTATATGGTTAAAAAGGATTAGATTTATCTATTACTAATTCACCCCCCCTCTCAGTAATCCAACAATTGGTATCAGAGTAGGTTCCTTCAGAAATCAGTTTAACCACTGAAAGGTAGTTCATGGAGAGAAACAACATGTATAAAAATGGAATACCACAGCTTGATAGATAGAAGTATGCATTTTGGAGCATAAGTATGAATACATATGTACAGGCATAGGGATTTGAAATTTGGCAATCAATTGTAGATGGATACACAGCACCAGCAATTCTGTCGACAAATGACAAAGTAGTGAAACTTGGTCAGAATAATTCCAAATCCACAAATGCACTTCTAAATGGTCTTGGAGAATCGGTATTCACCAAATTTGCACATTGTAAATCCACTAAAGAGATTTGGGATAAACTTCGAAATATTTATGAAGGAGATTCAAAAGTCAAAGCAGCAAAGCTTCAAACTTACAGAGGTCAGTTCGAAAAACTAAAGATGAAGGAAGATGAGAATATTGCATCTTATTTTTTATGATTCAATGAAATAGTAAATGCAATCTTGGGATTGGGAGAAGAAATCAAAGAATCTGTAATTGTTCAAAAGGTATTAAGATCTCTTCCTATGATATTTGACCCTAAGATATCAACACTAGAAGAAAGATCAAATCTAAACTCAATAAGCATGGATGAACTACATGGAATCTTCACAACATATGAAATGAGAACTGAACAAGAAAATCCAGATATAAAAGAAGAAGATTTCAAAGCATCCAAAAGGTCAAAGAAAAAGGGAAAGAAAAAAGAAAAAGAACATAGAAGCAGCAGTGACGTCTAGGAATATAATCAAGAAGTTGCCAACTTTGTCAGAAGATTGAACAAGGGAACCAACGGCAGGTATAGAGATGAATATGAAGTCAGTGACACTGAGATAGAAAGAGTTGTATTCATGGCAGTAGAAGACTCTGATAAATAAGACTTCGAAGAAGAATATGAAGAGGCTGAAGAAGAATATGAAGAGGCAGAAGTGGAATACCGAGAAGAATTGTTGTGTTCCATAGAATTTATCAAAAGAGAAAAGAAGAAAAACAAGAAACTACAAGAAGAACTAGACAAGAAAGAAGACACGTAGGAACTAGACCAAATGATCACAAATTTGAAGGTTCAAATTAAAGAAGATAAAAGAATTGAAGAAGCACTCACAGAATAGCTAGAAGGAAGAGACGTGATCATTGGAAATTTGGAAGAAAAAATTGTCACATTAAAAAATGATATTCAAAAGAAAAATATGTAGAACAGCTCAAAAGTTTTGAATGACATTATTAGCAGTCAAAAACCTCATCATGATAAATCCGGACAGAAAAATGGATCAAGCTCCAAAACATATCCAAAAACCTATGCAGAAACAATCAAAGCGGATAGGAAGGTCTATAAAGAAAATTACAGGGACACTCCTCCACCGAGAAGATTCAGATTCCAGAATCAATGACCGGCAAAAATAGATAGGCCTCGAGAAGAAGAAGGATTCATAAGAGTACCTCATTTCAGAAGATCTTCAAATCTCAGGTATCAAAATATCTTTTTTGGTTTATGTTATGCATGTAATAATTTTGGACATAAATTTGTGAATTGCAGAGCTAACAACAAGAACATAAACAACTTTGAAAGTCATATACAAAAGGGTTATCTAAGAAGGCCTAGTGAAACACAAAGAAGAAGTTACAACATGTTTGAATATTTGAGCACTAAAGTGGAATTCTACAAATGTAGAAACTTTGGACACATTGTAGCAACTTTGGACACATGGCCAAAGATTGCAGAATGACAGACCCTCCTAGAGAACCACAAAAGAACAATAATAGTCACAGACATGAACCTTAGAAAAGGACATGGATAAGAAAGCAAAATCAATATAGAAATCAAGAATGCACACTCACTCTACAAGCTAAGCAAAAGAAACGTGGTTGGTATGTTGACAATGGTTTTTCGAAACACATGACAGGTGATAGAGACGGGTTTCTTACATTAAGAAAGGAAAGAAATGGATCAGTCTCCTTCGGAAATGATGATTCAACTAAAATCATTGGAAAAGGCACAGTCAGAATTGGGAACAAGAATACCAAGGCAGAAAATGTTCTACTAGTAGAAGATATGAAACTTAATATTCTAAGTGTGAGTCAAATGTGTGACCAAGGTCATAAAGTTACTTTCGATTCACAAAAGTTAGAGATAAGAAAAGAATGTTCAGGAAAATTGATTGCAACAGATGCAAGAACTTCAAGCAACATATATGTATTAAGTGAAATTGGAAATGAAAAGTGTTGCCTAGGAAAGGAAGATGAAAGTTGGCTATGGCACAGAAGAATGGGTCACATACATTTTGATAACCTTGTAAAAGTCAACAAAAGGGAAGCAGTTAGATAAATGCCCCAGATCACGAAACCAAGTAAAACTTTATGCAAGCATTGTCAACAAGGAAAGAAAACAAAGACCGGGTTTAAATCAAAAGAATATTCAATGAAAAAACTACTAGAAATTGTGCATACTGATCCAGTTGGACCAACTACAACAAAGGGTTTAAAAGGTGAGAAATACTTTATGTTATTAGTTGATGATTATACAAGAATGATTGCAGTTTTCTTTCTCAGGAATAAGTCAGAAGCTTTTGAAAACTTCAAGGTCTACAAGGAAATGGTTGAAAATGAAATGGATTCAAAAATCAAATACTTGAGATATGATAATGGAGGAGAGTTCACTTCAAAGGAATTTATGGACTAATGCAGTAGGCATGGAATAAAAAGGCAAAGGCAATTCTATGTTGCTAGGACACCTCAACATAATGGAGTTGTTGAAAGAAAGAACAGGATAATGCACCTAGCACTCTCATCTACTATTGAACCAATCTGTTTTGAAGAGGCCAGCAAGGATGAATTTTAAAATAAGGCCATGGATGAAGAATTGGATCAAATAGAGAAAAATGCAACTTGGGAATTGGTTCCAAGACCAAAGGATAAGAATGTGATCAGCACAAAGTGGGCATACAAGAATAAATTGAATGAAGATGGACAATTTACAAGGAACAAAGCTATATTGGTATGTAAAGGATATGCACAGGTTGAAGGAATCAACTTTGAAAAGACATTTTCCCCAGTTGCCAGAATGGAAGCAATCTGATTGATTTTAGCTTATGCATGCTCCAACAATATTAAAGTGTATCAGATGGGCGTAAAATCATCTTTTCTGAATGGGGAACTTGAAGAAGAAGTCTGCATTGAACAACCAGAAGGATTTAAGTTGTGTGTAAATTAAAGAAGGCCTTGTATGGTCTAAAACAGACTCCTAGAGCATGGTACTCTAGACTGGATAAATATCTGCAGCAAGAAGGGTTCAGAAAAGGAAGTGCAAACAAAAACCTCTACATCATGGTAACTCAAGATAGTATTTTATTAATTGAAGTTTATGTTGATGATATTATTTTTGGAAGTACTGATGACGGGTTAAGCCAGAAATTTGCAAAGGACATGCATAATGAATTTGAAATTCCATTACTTGGAGAACTATCCTTCTTTCTGGGTCTTTAGATACATTAAAGAAACCAAGGAATTTTTATTTCTCAAACCAAGTATATCATAGAAATGCTAAAGAGGTTAGGAATGGGAGATTGCAAACTAGTTATCACTCCCATGCAAACCAGTTGCAAGTTGAGCAAAGATGATGATTCAAAGTCTACATATCAGAGTCAATATAGGTCAATGATTGGTAACCTACTATATGTGACAGCATCCAGACCAAATGTAATGCAGGTAGGTAGACAGGTGGCACGATTTCAAGCAACACCAAAGGAATCACATGTATTAGCAATGAAAAGGATTTTCAGATATCTCAAAGGAACAAAAGAGTTTGGATTATGGTATCCAAAAGGAAAGGATCTATCACTTATTGCCTACACAGATGTAGATTGGGCAGGTTGCATTGATGACTGACGAAGCACCAATGGAGAAACATTCTACTTGGGTGAGTGTTTAGTATCGTGGCTAAGAAAGAAACAATCATCAGTATCTTTATCTACAGCCAAGGCAGAGTATATTGCAGCAGCAACATGTTGTACATAGGTTCTATGGATGAAACAAACTCTGACAGATATACAGGTTGAGTATGATGAGCCCATTCCAATCTATTGTGATAATACAGGTGCCATCAGTATCTCAAAGAACCCGGTGATGCACTCCAAGACAAAGCACATTCCAATCAAGCATCACTTTCTGCGGGAACGGGTTTCAGAAAAGAACATCAGAGTTGAATATGTGGGCACAAAAGAACAAGTGGCAGACATATTTGAAAAACTGCTTCCATGGGAAGCCTTTGAGTATCTTCGTCGGAGACTCAGAGTTATTTCTACTCCAAAATGAACTCTTTTGAATGCTTATCTTATATGTCTTATATGTACACGAGGAAGTACCATAAAGAAGACAGTTCAGGTTGGGAGATCAGATGAGTCATTTCAGGGGAGCAGACCTGAATGGAAAGATACCTTTGCCATTGATGACAAAGGGGCAGAGATTTATCAGATGCAGAAGACAGAGGCATGGTTCCAGGGGGAGCGTTGGTAACATAGATGCAGGAATGGTTCCAAGGGGAGCATGAGTGATATGATTTAAGTATTGCATCAGTGTTGCCATCAATTTCAAAGGGGGATATTGTTGATTAATTGGGTTGGTTGTCATTGATGTCAACCCTTGAAGAAAGTTTGAAAGAAAATTCCAGTAGCACAAAGGTTTGGGTAATGGACCCAAGTTTTTTTTATGTATAATGGTATGAGTTTTGATATATTTGCGGGTAAGACTATTCTATATGGATAGTACATGTCATGCCATTTCTGGTGGTATGTGGAACGTCACATAACTCCTCACTGTTTGAGAGTTATGGACTTACGAAGTTGGAGGACCCTCATATGTTGGCTTGAAGTCCCAAAAGGTCAAAGAAGTCAAAATGCTTGCAAAGAATAAATTATTTAAATAATAAAGTGAAGTGACAAAGTCAAAGAGGATTGTTTAAATAATAAATTAAAGTGACAAGTCAAAGAGGATTATTTAAATAATAAAGTGAAGTGACAAAGTCAAGGAAGATTATTTAAATAATAAAGTAAATGGAGAGCTTTCTAATTACAGAAAGTGGTTATAAGAAGGCTAACCCTAAAATGAGGAAAATGGGTTAAGTAGTCAAGTGGCTATTGGATATATGGACAAGTGGAAAATTGGGCAAAGTTGGACATAGGTGACTATGTGGACAAAGTGGTCTAGAAGATGCTTTTAAGGAAGCTACATGAAAGTATAAATAAGAGGCAAAGCTCTCTCATTTCAATCACACTTGAGCATATTGAATATCTACAAGTAACTGAGGTAAACAAAGGATATCTAAGCCGAATTTCATGGGGAAGGTGAAGTAAAGAAGGCGAAAATTCAAGGGAGGATAAATTCTTTTGATGATGCTTTCTAAGGTATGTTATTTAGAGGTCATCTCACCATTTTCGCAATAACTTTTTTTATATAATTACTCAGACCGTAAAATTGGGAGGCCATTGAGGAAACATATCCAAGTATATGTGGTACAAATTTCATCTTGTGGGTCGTTGTATTTTTGGAGTTACACTCCATGGAAAATATGGTTTGTGGCTAGTCCTGAAACTAGTCTAAAATAGGTGTTTCAAGTAAAAACGTCATAACTTATTCATAACAGATCCAAATTCAGTAAGACCAAGTGTGTTGGTTATATTACAGTCTATAGTATTCCATGTACAATTTTCAGATCCATATAACAAATATTCCGTGCGGGACACACTCTGCAAGTTCGCTCTCTAGAATAAGTCAGAATTCAACAAGGAATGTCATTTTTGCTATAACTCCTTTTTTGAGAGGTTCCAAGTAGTGACACCTAGAGGAATTGCATAAAACACATTGAAGAACATTGTGTACTATTTTCAGATCTTTATTGATTATAGGTACATAGTTATGATTATTTCAAGTTAAGGTTGTTGACTAATCCAAAACTAGTCACGTGAGACTAAAGTAAAGTTTGATGAAAATGCTTGTCTCTTATTGTTAAAGTTGAGGAAGGTTTGCAGGTATGTCATCATATACACCAGGTCTATTACAGAGTTACAAATCAGATTTGGATGATGAAATTTATGAGGGGTTTTGGTTGAGGTTGAGGTACAGGTTGGTGCATGGTTGATGCACTTGTTTATGGTACAGGTTAATTACAGGTTGAGGTATAGGTTGATCCATGGTTCAAGCTATCGGTACAGGTTGTTTGGTGCAGATTTGGTGGTACATGTTTACAACAGTATATCTCACAGTGATAGTGTGACAGTGGTTCCATCATTCTACTTATACGTCAAGGCGGTTGGATGGGGAAAGGACAGGTGGTTGTAGCCATATTTTGGTTGTAACCAGAGAAAATAGGGGGTTGTAGCCTCCTTCTGGTTGTAGCTAGAGAATTGGGGGGTTGGAGCTTCCCTCAGGTTGTAGCCTGAGAAACTAGGGGGTTGGAGCCTCCTTCCAATTGCAGCTGGAAAACAAAGGAAGTTGGTGCCTCCAATGAATGTAATTCTTCAAGACATATAAGAAAAAACATTATGTGGTTTTCTCCCACTTTGGGTTTCCACGTAAAAACACTGGTGTATTGTGTATGTGTATGATTGTTCATTTATTCATTGTTTATTTACTCTGCAAATATTGGATGATAATGCTACATTGATATAACACTTGCATTATATGGTTAAAAATGATTAGATTGCTCTATTACTGATTCRCCCCCCCTCTCAGTAATCCAACACTCCTTACATAACCTCTCTAGAGGAGGTTCACCCCCCTTCTATCCCTCCTGAGAAACAATAACAAGGGGATTGGACCAATGTAGGAAAGAAAAAGGAAAAAAGGGAAGTGGGTAGAAAATATTCTACCATGGACCGATGATTGAATCTTTTAGACCCATTACAGAATATTATCATTTATTAAAAACATGTCCAAAAATTTTTCTATTCCATTTTCCCCTCCTCTGTTATTGGACCACATCAGCTTAACCTCGAGAGGTTCTACATTAACCAGATTCCACGCTTCCAATTGATTAATGAAGAAACATGCCAGATTGTCCAATTTGGCATTTTCTCCCCATATCTCAGACCTATATAAGAAAAAATTAAGGTCCCCTCCCATTATTAAATTGTCATCTTTAAACACTTGCAATTGAAAAATCCAGTCCCAATAGGGTTTTTTATTGTCATGTGGCCCATAAATGTTGAGCAGAGTGATAACATAGCCCAAGATTTGAACAAACAATTATGTACAAAATCCAGAAGAAATTGAAAAAGAATTGATAAGAGACAAGTTTTGATTCTATCCAGTTATTATTCCGCCCGAGAGACCACAAGAATTAACTAATAGAAAGTCACATCCAACCAATAATCTACTTAACCCAACCACTAAGGGGGATTTCAACTCCATAGTCTCTTGCAGCATGACCACATCCAACTTTCCTACATCCACTATCCTTTTTAGGACCAATTTCTTGGCTTCGCCCCTTATCCCTCTAAAATCAATGGAAAGGATGTTCATTGGGGAACCTATGCAAGTGCATAGCTTGCTCTAAGGGCCCCTAAAATGGATTTCCTTCGACCTTCATTTATCTCTTTCATCACTCATTCTTGGGCATGTATCGGGGTATATTTTTTTCCCACCAGAGATCCACCAAATTCCACCAGTTTATATACTCCCAACCCACCTGATGGGCCAAGAATCTAACTAGAAATAGCCCCCCCTTGGTCTTAAGTTGTAATGTCCACGCCCACTAGAAGAGATCCCTAGAAAGACTGAGGAGTGCCTCAAAATTTCCAAGATAGAAATAGGATGGGAAGGTTCTGAAATATCTTCCAAAATTTAAAAAATAACAGGTTCTTCTATCAATAAATTCAAAGGGATATTTCTCTGAGTAGAAGGTTCCTTATGTTCTATTGGAACACTAGAAAACATAGGCTTTTCCCCCAAAATAATATGTGACTGAGAATTCAAAATAGGGTGGGTGGTGTTAACAAACGTATCCGACAAGTAAATAGCATCGACCCTATCTCCATAGGCTAAAGGAAACTTGTAAGGTAGTGAGAAAGAACTTCATGACAATGTTGAATCCTCCAAAGAAGCACCCTCTCGAGCTTCTTCACTCCACTGGATTGAAAATTCTCCAACCTGAAATTTACACAACCCGCTACTAACCTCTGGGTGGAAACCCTATATATTTACACCTAATTTGTCCTTACCATTTCCATTGTCACTCTGAACCTATACTGACTCCTAGGGTTTAACACTCCCCTTACCCACCTTCTTCTAAACCTTTTGTGTAAAGGAATTAGGATAGTCTACCAAAATATGACCATACTCAAGGAATTGGACGCATCGAAACGATACATTCACATAATCTAGTGTATGCATATAATGACGCAACCCTAGAACTAATTCAATAGACTCAAATAATCCCTTGGAGAGATCCAAATCGACCAACACTCTAGCCATGGATCACTTCCCTCTAACAAGAAAACTATCATCAACTAGAATAGTGCTTCATGATTGCTTACCTATATCCCTTAATGCATGTTCGGACCAAAATTCCATTGGCAACCTTTGAATCTTCACTCAAACCAGTGAACTATCCAAAGACTTGAAAAAAGAATCAAAGAGCGGGTGCCATGGCTTCAAAGAGAGTGGTGAACTATCCAAAAATTACATCCCTTTAAGTAACTTTATGGCGTCCTCCTTCAACTGAAAAATGAAGCCACACAACCATTTGCTAGACTATGATAAATTGGGCTATATCTAGGACCAGTGGCCCATATCTGCAATACCCAAGAACCTAGAAAATCCATTGAAGCTCGGCGACCAGAGAATTTTCTAACTAACGAAGTGTTTTTCAAATCCTGGATTTGATCTAACTACACATCCCTTCCCACTACCAAGTAAATGTCACCACCCTTTCTCTTGACAACTTTACACTTCTTTTTGCACTTAAGGAAAACTGCTAGTAACCCCTATCCTCCCCGGAGTTGAGTGACATCCAATTGTGAACCCACAAAACCCTCACCTTTCTCAAATAGTGGATAAGACCCAACCTCAAAGGAAAGACAACCATGATCCAATGGCTCTGAGCTCGCCTTGTGATTTTGATCTTGGTCCAAAACAAGGGATCTATCAAAACTTAACTCCACCTTTGCAACTTTAGTTTTCACGCTTCTTGTGGCAGCAGGAAGAGGAGTCTTAAGACCCACCCAAATATTGTTTCCATCCTTTTCACATGCTTAGATCTCTCATTCGAAGAGCTAGCTCCATACATACAATCAACATCGACTCTTTTGTCGCCTTCTGGACCTGAGGCCTCCACCAGATGATATAAAATATGATCTATCAATGTGGCAAGGCTAAGAGGAGTGGAAAAGAACATATCTTTTGATAGGTTATCATTTGAATAATCAACCAGAGAGACATAGGTATCCAAGTCATCCATACAATGAAAACCCTCTTGAGGAATTTGATTCATATTTTAACTTTTCTTTTCCAAAAAAAATTCCATACGTGAGAATTAATAAGAGAAGTTATTTCTCAAGATATAGTAGTTATACTTCTCCATTACTCTCAAGTGAAATGACTGTCAAAATTCATGCAAGGTGCAAGGATGAACCTTAAAAAGTTTTATTTGGATCCATCCATTAGATTTCCATTTTCATAAGAGGGTTTTTGTTTTCTTCCTTTTGGATTTGGAGAAGACTTTGTCTTTGGATTAAAAATTGGTCCATGACAATAGTTAAAGAAAAATATACAATGAAAGACAACAAGATATTTGTCACTTCACTATATTTATCACTTCACTATATTTGATCAATTAAAAAACCTAATTTAAAATATTTAAAAATTAAAAAATATTTTGTTTATCCATAATATTCTAATTAAAAATTATATTTTTCTTAACTTTGAAAAATATTATTGAATTTTTTGTAAATTTATAAAGTCAATTTTTTAACTTATAATATTTTTAACTTATTTATCACTTCACTATATTTGATCAATTAAAAAACCTAATTTAAAATATTTAAAAATTAAAAAATATTTTGTTTATCCATAATATTCTAATTAAAAATTATATTTTTCTTAACTTTGAAAAATATTATTGAATTTTTTGTAAATTTATAAAGTCAATTTTTTAACTTATAATATTTTTAACTTATAATGGATTGCTATAATTCCTATGACAAAAAAATATTTACCAAAGTTTACCAACATTTATAAAATATGTAAAAATTAAAATCAAATTATAACACATTAAATCAACAAAAAAGACGTGATAAACATTTAAAAGTGTGATTAAAAATAATAAAACTAAAGGTACTCGGTACAAATATCTTTCATCATGAACAAAGAAACTTTGGTATTTGAGTTTTGTCACTTTTATTATATCGAAGTATCTTTGTTTATTTACTTAACCAATCATATTTATTTATTTTAATCATATTTATGTATTTTTGTTTTTTTTATTGATTTCAAACCACTCTTCAAAGTCTTCTTTGAAATTGATGGGTAGAGTCTTTATCTTGTTAAAGATTGAAATTGCTTCAAAGTCTTCTTTGAAATTGATTGGTATTGAAATTGAAATTGAATCTTTAATATTAAGTGAGATATTGAAATTGGATCTTTAATATTAAGTGAGGAATTTGATTCATATTTTAATGTTTTCCAAAAGAAATTGTATGCATGAGCATTAATAAGAGAAGTTATTTATGAAGATATAGTAGTTATTATAACTTTTAATTAATTTAATTATAAGGATGGTTATAATTTATGATAAGAATAAGGATAGAATTTATGCCAAGAATAAGGATTGAGTGTTAATAGGTTTTATTTGAATTTATGTCAAGAATAAGGATTGAGTGTTAATAGGTTTTATTTGGATTTACTTAATGATTGTTTATTTTTATAAGAAGATTTTTGTTTTCTTGTATGTTCTTAAAACTAGTATTGCAAGTAAAGTGGTGTGACATTACTTATTAAAATTACTTAAAATATATTCATAATAGTAATAAAAATTATATTAGAACCAACAAATAATGGTAATTTTTTTGTTATAATATAAAGCAACAAATTTCTCTTAAATAATTCATCAACTAATTATTATTTATTTTATAAAATAAATAGTTAATAAAATTGAAAATAAATGTGTTAAATAAAAAAATATGTGTATATAGGTCTAGAAGCTTAACATTAACTTTTGAAGTTAGAATGTGTATGTTAAATTATTTATAAAAAATATAATAATTATGTAAAAGAAGATAAAATTGATGATTTTTGTTCTTATGCCATCTAAACCAAGATCATCACACATAATTAATAATCTTAATAGTTATAAAGGTTAACATATTACTATACAATGAAGAGATTATGTGCTTAAATAGAAATATAAGTTCAAGTAATCATTTACTTGTTAGATTGTTATTAATTTTTTAACTCTTTAACACCATTAGATAATGATTCAATAAATTTGATAATGTAACTTTATTCATAACCATATGAATAACTACCATACAATTATTTCCTGATATTATAAAATAGGATGGTATTTGACTCGGGATACCATTATTTTGGTTTTATACAATATTTATTTAACTTTAGTTATATTATATCTTATTAATATTCATAGTGACTTAGTCTATCACTAATTTCAAACTGAAGTTATGAGCATTTATTGGATATTTTCTAAAATTAATTTTGATGAATAGATATATACAAAAGGAAAAGGAAAAGGAAAAGGAAAAAGTATCAATTATTGGGATTAATAATAAATGAAAATTTTAATAACTAATAAAGATATCTTGCTTGTGATCATTTTTGACACGATGATAAGCACTATGATAATTGAATTTACAAAAAGGTTGAGACCAAACCTTTAATGTATATCATTATCATGTCCAAGAATTTGCAATCAAAACATATAATTACCATGAGTATGGATTTACAATCCAAACAATTGCAATGTATTAGTGCTTTATAAAGGGCCAAAACTCAACTCATCTGAAAAAGTTGAGTAATCCACTTCACATGGTATACACGTATATGTCATTGGAGTGGTTAAGCTATGAATTTTCATTTACTATGCATGCATCCAACTTCAATTTGAATTCAATATGGATGCATCCAACTCCAACTGTTTCATGGTACCGAGATTGAATCATGGTCCAGATTATTGTTAAAAAGATTGCAACTTGTGGGAGAGAGAGAAGGTAACCATGAAACTTTGTTCATGGACGGTTTACTGGGAAATTGTATACACAACCATCTATGGAAGTTATAGAGAGTTATAGAGATAGTTTGGTTGGGGTGGCATGAATTTAATGACCTTAATGAATAGATGTAGTAGTTATCTAAGATTAAAACTCCAAACTTAGGTTATCTAAGTTTGAAAAAAAAAATCATTCTGTGCATGTTTGGTAATTAAAACTATAACCTAATATTGAAAATTGGCATTCGGTTAGAGCTTCGCCAAAAGACATTGAATTTGTCAACCAATCACATGTGTGATAAAAGTAATTTACATATTATGAAAAAATAACTTTTTTTAAAACATATGTATGATATTGGATAACAAAATTTATTTTTGTAGTCAAAGACAAACTAATAATATATGGATAAAAACTTTTACTTGAATTTACATAAATACATAGCTTGAACTAAACAAGTTTTGCATGGCAACGTAGTCCCTGCCGAGCTGAATTGGGAATAAATGCAGAGGGATAGGAAAAAGTAGCGGAGACAGATGGAAACTGCAGTGGAGATGTGGCAAGCAGCATGAAGCATAGGTGGTATTCATGCAGTAAATGACACGTGGCCTCTGGAGCCCCATTTATTTTTTGAAATTATACAATATATTTTGCTATGTTGAAAAATTATGTCTATTTTGTCTCTATATGTGGCAGGACAAAAAAAAATTATATTCAAATTAAGAAAATACAATTTTTGCATAGTGGAAGATAAAAATTTATGACAACATAAATATAAAAGGAGATAAAAAATAGTTTAATTTGAAATATATCAAAAAAGTTACATATTCCTAGAAATTTAAATGCATTTTTCATATGGACTGGGATTGGGGCTCGCGCGGACCATAAGCATAGTGGAAGATAAAAATTTATGAGGACATAAATATTTTTTATTTGAAATATATCAAAAAATAATATTGTTTGTTACAAATTCCTAGAAATTTAAATGTGTTTTTCATATAGACTGGGATTGGGGCTCCGACGGACCATAAGAGAAATATATACAAAAAATAGCATTGTAGAAAGAAAAAGTGGGCAACGGTAGAGTGTAATGCCTGAAAAGAATAAATTGAAATGTATCAATCTTTGGCTAGACATTTCTATTTAAAAAAGTGGAATAACTGGGTTGATAAAAAAAGTAGGATGTGATCAATATAGACTTATAGTGATGGTACATATGATCGCTTTGCTATTTGCTTGCTAATGCCTTTTCATTGATGTCATCGACCGCTACTGGAATCATGGCAACTGCATGTTGCCTTTCGTTGATGGGTTGCTTCAATTCCCTTTTGAGCCATTCTTCAATGTAGCTTCATTGATCTCATTCCATATTTTTATGTTGAAAAGTTCATTTTCTAATTCCCTGAAGTCGATAGAAAGATTACACAGAGCCTGGTCAATTTCTTCATTATGTACTGAATAGTCGACTAGCCAGTTGTCATCGTCATCTTGACCATATTCAAGGATGTTGTAAAACTTTTCCAAAGACAACAATTTAAAAATATCAACCTGTTTAATGAAGACTTGCTTAGTTAAGGGCAAGGAGTTGACGATTAAGTTGGAGTCTTGGAAGTCCTTAGTCCTTCTGGCTAAGTTTATTCTGGCCAGCTTTGTGAATAATTTTTCTTTCTTTGATATGGCTTGTTCACATGATTGGACAATGATATGCAGGTTCTTCACTTTTTCTTTCTAGCATGCATTTAATTGACCGATCCAGTTTTTGGATGAGAGATCTTGTTCTCTTATTTTTGTTTATGTCATGTTGTTGACAATGGTGCCAAAACGAAGGACCGTGTTTAAATAGAAATGTTCTTCATATTTTAACTCCGCCTGCAAATGTTCGAGCAAATTATCTGCCCTTGTTCCAAGGGAATTCATGGTGTGTGATGTTTCCCATGCCTCAGTAATCAGTTCCATTATTTTCCTGATATTATTCTCCACATATCCTCTACACGATACGAGGAGGATGGAGGATCCTTTTAACTTGGTTGCAGGGGTGGCAGGCATGGTTATTGCCAAAGGATTGGCAAGCAATGGCATAGGAATCAAAGATTATTCCAATTCCTTGACCTGGTTCTTCAATCTGGCATTCTCGGCCTCAATGCCTCCAATGGAATAATCAAGAACATCCCTGGTCGCTATGTGAAGTCGACAGATTTGGGACAGCCGCATCTTCGCAAGATTAACCTCTAAATGAGATTTTCCTTTGTTATCTTTTACATCTTTTTTTTCAATAATTAATTTTTTGGAGTGGCTGTCAAAAACAGCACTCTGGAACACGAAAGATTCATCTTCGTCGAAATTTTTGGTATCAGATATGTCCATTGGATGATTATGCTGGATCGCATCTCCAAGATGATTAAGGTAGTGGAATACACTATCCAGATTAGGCTCAAGTTCCATGTTCTCACTTTGAATTTCAGGCTCTTCCGCCTGTCGCACAAATTTTTTTCTCTTCTTGTCCACTGGAAACTTGTGAGAACAATCAATTTTAGGGTGAGGAGGGTCATTATCTCCTCCTTCGTTTGAAGAACTCTGAGTTTCTTTGTTGTTGTGGTGGGTCGTTGGAGCGATGCTCCGGGATGTCTTACTTTTGGGAGTGTTATTTGTTGATTGAACACTCTTCTCACCAGGGCCTTTTCCATGTTGCTTGTACAATTTAGTGGTGCTTTGTAGTGTGTCTAGGTCGCCAACATCAGAAGCAGGACCATTTTCGCCAGTGTCTCTATTTTCGGTCGGGTGTTTTTTGAAAAAAAATTGTCGAAGCCAAGTGTTTGTAAATGTTACAAAAAACATTTGTTGGGGTCGAACCCTCTTAGGATTTCAGCATATCTTATGTTCAGGTTGCTAAAATAGGCTGAAAAATCATCAATTTTGTTGACGTTCCTCAACATGAAGTCCCCAACTTTCCAAGGCAGAGGAATGAACTGTTTTTTTTTCTTCTCTTGGAATAGATGCAACCAGTAGTTGTATTGCCTTGTTACTTCTGTAACAAACATTATGTCTATAATGTGACATGGAAGGAGAGCAGGTTTTTCCCTGGAGCCAAAATCCTTATCACAGTGTAATTATCCAGATATTCAAGTGCCCCCTTCCTATCCAAAAAATTGGTTGCTTGGTCAAATATCCGAGGATCATCTTCTTCTAACAAAAAAACTTTGAAAACAAAAACAAAGCCATTAAAAACCTCATAAAAATAGTTGGAGGCTTTGTGCTTCCATAAGGCCTGGTACCAGAACATTACTAGGTCGAATTCCTAGTTGACCTTCTTGGACAAAGATAGTTTTGGAAACTGGCAGCAATGTGCTATTGCAAAAACTAAGTAGGATGACATATAAAATTTCTTATCATTTTTTAAGCTTTACAATTGGGAACAAATTTCATGGGAAATTAGCTTGCCCAAATAAAAAATGGTATGTTCCTTTATTGTGAAATACAAAATATAAAGAGTCATCCAGGAAATAGTTGTTGTGGAGTCTTGTCCCGTTATTCTTGTAAATAGCCAGGCAATTTCACGATATGGATTTCTAAATGAACTAACCTGCAAGCTTTTGATATCTTCAGGAACTACCATCGGTTCTTCCAAGAACTCGGGCAAGAGGTCCAACCCATTATTATGCTTTCTTATGAACTGCTTGGAATCTTCTCCTTTGAACGTCAATGTTGGCTCCGACAATCTTAACATCTGGTGGAAGACCTAAGGTGACAAAGAAACAGAAGAGCATTCATGCAGTGGAATAATTCTTTGGTCTGAAATAAATTTATCGGGGCACCAAGAAACTAGCTCCTTACAATCAAAAACTTCAAGGACACAGCCTGCATGAGCAATCCCAAAGGTCCAAATTACTTCGTTCTGGGTGGTAGGGGATGAGTAATAAGAATATGCCCTGGACCACTAGAAGCTCTGGTCCTGGCACCCAAAGATGTTCACTATATCTCCACAGAGTGATTGTCGAGTTGATGCCATAGGTTTATGAGAACGTTCGTTTTCTCCAGACAATGGTTGAAATGAACAGTTGGAGGCGATAATATAACTCTCTGCAAATGTTGGTTCAATGTTGATGAATGGGAAAGCTCCTCGAGCCTTTCAATGATTAATGACAATCTCTATGGGTGTTGTATGATGAATTGTTAGTAGTAAATCTTACTTATTGCATATTTAGAAGTTCGAAGGTGGTGGGTACAGCAAAGAGCAATTAAGGATTGGAGGTTTCGTGAACGTGCCAACCCGACGACGTGCGAATGACATTTCATGATTCTAAAATTAACACTCGGAAGGGATAATATAACGCTCGGCAAATCTTGTTTTAATGCATATTAATAGGAGATCTCCTCTAGCCTTTCTCTCATCAATGACATTCTATATGGTTCCTGCACGATGAGATGTTAAAATTAAATGTCATTAATTGCATATATTTAGAAACAAGATATATATATATATATATATATATATATATATACACACACATTTTTTTTTATTATAGATAATGTCACGGAGACGGGGAAGAGCAAGGAACGAATGGAAAAGTCTGAAAAGTGGTCGGAGGGAATTCAAAATAGGGTTACAAGGATACTCGGGAGAAGTGAGTGTATGACGATCAAATTTTATGGATCAGAATTTTTTACTGCAATATGTATAAAATGGAAGAGAGCATGATGGGGAAGTTCAGCGGTCGATTTGTATATTTGTGGAATTCCGGGAAAGTGGCTAAGTATGGAATAGGGAAACGGTCGGTCGGACTTGTTTTCAGAATCGAGGATTGAAGATTTTGTGAACAGACCAACCTGACCACGTGCAAATGACATTCCATGATGTTTGAAATAAACACTCAAAACGGATAATATAACCATCCGGAAATTTTGGTTTTATGCGTATTAATGGGAGATCTCCTCAAATCCTGGTTTAAAATTAACGCTTGCTAATTTCATACTTAGAAATAAGATCTTATATATAATTTCCAATTGTTAATTGCACAGGGCGCGGGCACAGGAAATAGCTATTAGGAATTGGATATTTCTTGAACTCGCCAACCTGACGATCCGTGAAAGAAATTCCAAGAAATGGAAAAGTATGGAAAGCAAACGGAAAGGCTTCAAAATGGGGTGATAATAGTTCCACAGAAGACGTTCGGACCCGACGGTCAAATTGTATGTCTCGAAATTTTTCAGTGCAAAATGTGTACCACGGAAGAGGGCATGATAGGTAGACTGTAATAAGAAAGATGGTATGATGTGAGTCTAGTTGTAAATTTGTATATCGGGGAAGTCAGGGTACTGTTTGTAGGTCACGGAACAATAGAAGTGCAATCTAGAGCCTGCCTACCCGGGAATCCATGATTGGATATGGAATGGGGAAAAGGTCGGTCGGAATCGCAATAGAAAAGCACGGGTGCAAATGTGAACCCCCAAGTCTGCCAACCCGCGCAGCTAGACATTTTTGGAAAAACGACTAAGTGACGAGAAAGATAAAGTACAGGGAAAAGAGAAACGGGAATTTGGTTAAGTATAGAAAACGAAGATCGATATTTTTTGCATGTTTCTAGATAATTTATATACTTATTGCATATACTTGGAACGAAGTGCGAAGGTGTCGGGCACAGAAAACAACAACTAGGAATTGGAAATTGTCTGAACCTGCCAACTTGACGATCTGCGAAAGAGATTGCAAGAAATGGTCGTGGAAAGTGGTCGGACGGGCTTCAAAATAGGCTGACAAGGGTTCCCGAGGAGACATGAGGCCTCGACGGTCAAATTGTATTGATTGGAACTTTTTAGTGCATATTGTGTAAGACAGAAGAGGGGTTGACGCAGAAATCAAGAAGGAAATTTGTATATTGCGGAAGTTGGGGGGTTGTTTGCAGGTCAAGGAACACTAGAAGTGCACTCCACCTGTTCGGGGATCCACAAGCGAAAAATTTGGGTAAGTATGGAATTGGAAGCACGAAAGAGATTCCGAGAAATGGAGAAATATGGAAAGCGGACGCAGGGGCTTCAAAACGGGGTGACAATAGTTCCCCATGAGAAGTGAGGACCCGAATGTCAAATTGCAGGCCTCAGAACTTTCATATGCAAACTTTGTATCATGGAACATGGTATGATTTGGGAGTGCGGCAATAAATTTGTATATCATGGAGGTCCGGGTGTTGTTTGCAGGCCACAGAGCAATGGAAGTGCAATATAGAGCCCACCTGCCTGGGAATCCATGATCTGAGAAGTGCCTAGGCATCGAATGGATAGTGGTTGGTCGGAGTCGTGATATAAAACCACGAGTGAAAATGTGAACCCGTGATTCGTCCAACGCACGCATTGAGACATTTTCGAAAAAATGACTAAGTAATAAGAAAGAGAGTAGAGGGAAAGAAATCTGAAGGTAGCGGGCACAGGAAACAACAAATAGAAATTTGAAATTTCTTGAACTGGCGAACTCAACGATCCTCAAAAGAGATGTAAAGAAATGTTCAAGTGTGGAAAGCGGTCGGACAGGCTTCAAAATAGGGTGACAGGCTCCCGAAGAGACGTAAGGCCCCGACTGTCAAATTGTATATATCGAAACATTTCAATGCAAAATGTGTAACACGGAAGAGGGGATGGTGTGGGAGTCCAAAAGTAAATATGCATATCACAGAATCCATACTGTTGTTTGCAAGTCACGAACAATGGAAAGTGAAATTTAGACAAAGGGGAAGCGCTCGCTCAAAACGCGTGAATTTGCCAACCCGCACAACAAGACATTTTCGGAAAAAAACAACTAAGTAACCAGAAAGAGAAACTACAGGGGATAAAAGAGTGGGAAAATAGAAAGGCGGAGGGAAATTTTCGTAAGCGGGAATTGGTTTCAAACAAGCCCCATTGTTGCAAAACCATGATTTTCTAGTAATTGTTATCAAACAATTTCTTGAAGATTAGATACATTCTTCCATGACTGTAATATATTAACTCAAGTATTAAACTTCTTGCATTATGGACTGTTAGCATTAAATCTTAATAATTGCATGTCTAGAAACAAGAATGACGATCTTGTTGCAACATTGTGATTTGGTATTGCTATGTTCTATCTGCATTATGAATAAAATTGAACGTTGGTTTGAAACTGTCTGAAATTCATTTTTTTGTTTCCATAAAATCCTGATGGATCGACATAGTGCATTGACATATAATTGTTAAATGATCCATTTTAGAACAAATTACCTAAGAAAATACAATATCGAAGAACTACGAGACTATCGAACCATGCCAATGAGAAGAGGTGTTAAATCCAGAAAAGAAGCAGCAAACAAGACTCCAAGGCAAATTTTTAATAGTAAATCCATTAAAAAAAAGAATATCGAGCACTGTATATATATGCTTAGAAATTGGACCAAGTTCTTTGGGCGAAAACATTGAACATATTTTCCATAGACACAGGCACAGGATCCAAAACATGCAGGAGCCATCGAGATGCTCTTCAACATGCATACAAAACTAATTACCATGTTTTTTTTAGGAAATCCTTGCAGTCTTCTCCTCGGTGGATCGATGTTCGGTGCCCCAATTTCAATATTTTGTGGAAGACCTGAGCTGACAAAGAAACGAGAAAGTGGGTATGCAGTGTAATAAATCCTTGGCTTGAAGCAGATGAAAAACAGTCATGTGGTAAAATTCATAGTTCTCACAAGCTTCCTGTGAGGAAGAAGATGAAAAACATTGCAGGGAAAACAGAATAGCCCGAAACTGAAAGTTAGGAAACACCAAGAAACCACCTCCTCACAGTTGAAAACTTCAAGGACACAGGTTGCACGTGCAATTCCAGAGGCCCAAATTAGTCCATTCTGGGTGGAAGGAGATGAATAGTAGGAATATGCCTTGCACTAGTGGGAGTTATGGTCCTCATTCCCTAAGATTTTAATTCTATATCTAGAGAACAGGGTAGTGGTCCCACAATTGAATAGTTTTTTGGCTTGAAATATATCTCTGGGAGCATCAACAGATCATTTCCTTACTGTGAAAGACTTCCTCCCAGAACGAACTAATTTGGACCTCTGGAATTCCTACTTTCGAGCTACAAAGCGGCAATTGCATTCAGCATTGGTTTATTTTTTGAAACCCCTTATTTTGGTGTTATCAGGACCTCCATCGCAGAGCCGAGAAGTGCCACTTGTTATAGTTGATTTCAATTTGGGCACAGGAGTGGGAACATTCTCTACATTTCCATCATCCACTGTCGTATCATCGTCCATCATATCATCTTCTTCCCGCTCAAAATCCATCGCATCAACATCTGCGCCAGCCATCAATGCAAGTGGGTAGGTTGTCTGAGCAGACAGGGTTTCCTTGGAATTATTTGGCTTGAAATATATCTCTCGGTGCACCAAGGGACCATCTCTTTTTTTGTTCCTAGGAGGAGGGAGATGAGTAGTAAGAATATGCCCTGGAATACTAGAACCTCTGGCCATCATGCCCTAAGGTGTTTACTCTATGTGGACAGAACTGTTGTGGAACTACTTCCATAAGTTAACGAGAATTTATGTTTGGTCCAGATTATGTTTGAAATGAAAATTGGGGAGGGATAATATAACCCTCCTTAAATCTTGGTTTAATGTGTATCAATGGAAGATCTCCTCGATACTTTTGTTGATCAATGACAATATCCAGGGTTCGTGTGTAATGAGTTGTTACCATTAAAGATTACTGATTGCATATTTAGAAAAAGTGTGAACGTGGAAGTGACGGCGAAGAGCGATTAAGAATTATAGATTTCGTAAAGGCACCAACCGACCAACACATGAAATATATTGCATCATGTTTGAAATGAATACTTGGAAAGGATAACACTCGTCTCCGCAAATCTTGGTTTAATTCGTATTAATGACAAATATTCTATGGCCTTCCAGACATTAATGACAATTTTAACAGTTCTTGCACAATGAACTACTAGCATTAAAGCTTTATAATTGCATATCTAAAATAAGTACGAAAGTAGCAGGGATGGTGAAGAGCGACTAAGCATTGTACATTTCGTCCTCCCGCCAATCTGGGAAACAGATTCCAAGAAATGCCCAAGTACGGAAAGCGGTCAAGCGGGTTTCAAAAATAGAGTCACAACATATACCCAGGAGACGCAAGGGGCCGATGGTCAAATTATACGTCATAATGACAGATTTCGGTCATCAATCTGTATATCGCGAAATTTTGGGTGTTGTTTGTACGTAGCGAAACAATGGAAGCGCAATGTTGAGAAAGCCTGGCCAAGAACCGGCAATGGAAATAGTGGTCAAGTATGCAATGTACAAGTGGTTGGTCGGACTCGTGATATAAAAGCATTAGACATACTCGGAACAGGAAATATTGATGGCCTTGAAAATAGGGCCACAAGCTCTACTCAGGAGATGTGAGGGCCTGATGGTCAAATTGTATCTACCCCAACTGTTGAATGAAAAATGTGTAACACAGAATAGGAGACAATGATTGATTTTGAGGGTCAATTTGTATATTGTGGAACTTCGGGTGATGTACATAAAAGCAGGAGACATTCAGAAAAAGGATCAAGTAAACAGAAAGTGAAAGCAGACGATATAAAGAGGAATTTGTTTGCTAATTTGTAGATCGCGGAAGTCCGGGTTTTGTTTATAGGCAACGGAACAATGGAAACGCAATGTTGAACCCGCCTATCTGGGAACCCGCAATTCAAAAAGTTTTTTCAATATGAAACGGGGAAGCGGTTGGTGGGGTTGGTGATATAAAAGTAACAACAGAAATCTAAAGACTTGAATCCTCCAACTCCCGCACCTAGACATTTTTCGAAAAATGAGTAAGTAACCAGAAAGGGAAAGCAGAGGGCAAAAAGAAAGGGGATGGCAATTTTCGGAAGTGAGAATTGGTGTAAGAAAGCCTCATTGATGGTCCTAACAGTAACTATTAAGTGCATTAAACATGTGAACAGGTTCTTCAATCAATGAATAGATACAGCGAGCCATGCTTATAGTTTCCAGGATCTGTTTGTATAAGAGAAGCGTCGAAAAGCTACAAGAAAATCAATTTTGGGATTAGCTTCACCACAAGTATAACAACGATGAATTTGAATTTTAATGTCCTCTCCTTGATATGATAGTTCCATTGGACTTCGCACAGTATATATTCTTTTATTTCAAATTATTCCAGGAGATTAATTTTGCTAAGTTCATCGATCAAGGAAAAGTGATAAAAACGAGATAAAGGGGAATTTGTTTGCTAATTTGTAGATCGCGAAAGTCCGGGTGTTTTTTGCGGGCGGTGGAACAATAGAAACGCAATGTTGAACCCACCTATCCAAGAACCCGCGATCAAAAATGTTTGTTCAATATGAAACGGGGAAGTGGTCGGTCATGCTGGTGATATAAAAGTAAGTGGAAATCACAACACATGAATCCGTCAACTCTCGCACCTAGACATTTTCTGAAAAACGAGTAAGTAACCAAAAATGGAAAGCAGAGGGAAAAAAGAAAGGGGATAGAAATTTTTGGAAGCAGGAATTGGTGTAAGAAATCCCATTGATGGCCTTAACAATCACTATAAAGTGCATTAAACATGTGAACAAGTTTTTCAATCAAGGAATACATACAGTGAGCAATGCTTATAGTTTCCAAGATCTGTTTGTATAAAAGAAGCGTCGAAAAGCTACAAGAAAATCAATTTTGGGATGTGTAAGTAAAGTTATTGTACTGTCAGCTTCACCGCAAGTATAACAACAACGAACTTGAATTTTAATGTCCTCTTGTTGATATGATAGTTCCATTGGACTTCGCACAGTATATATTATTTTATTTCAAATTATTCCAAGAGAATAATTTTGTTAAGTTCATCGATCAAGGAAAAATGCTAAAAATGAGCTAAAGAGGAATTTGTTTGCTAATTTGTAGATCATGGAAGTCCGAGTGCTATTTACATGTGGCGGAACAATGGAAACGCAATGTTGAACCCGCCTATCCGAAAACCCGCGATCCAAAAAAAAAATTCAATAAGAAACGGGGAAGCGATCAGTTGGGCTAGTCTTAACAGTAACTATGAAGTGCATTAAACATGTGAACAGGTTCTTCAATCAAGGAATAGATACAGCGAGCCATGCTTATAGTTTCCATGATCTGTTTTTATAAGAGAAGCGTCGAAAAGCTACAAGAAAATCAATTTTGGGATGTGTAAGTAAAGTTATTGTACTGTCAGCTTTACCACAAGCATAACAACACCGAATTTGAATTTTAATGTCCTCTCGTTAATATGATAGTTCCATTGGACTTCGCATAGTATATATTCTTTTATTTCAAATTATTCCAAGAGATTAATTTTGCTAAGTTCATCGATCAAGGAAAAGTGATAAAAACGAGATAAAGGGGAATTTGTTTGCTAATTTGTAGATCGTGGAAGTCCGAGTGCTATTTGCAGGAGGTGGAACAATGGAAACGCAATGTTGAACCCGCCTATCTGGTAACCCGTGATCCAAAAAGTTTGGTCAATATGAAACAGGGAAGTGGTCGGTCAGGCTGGTGATATAAAAGTAAGTGTAAATCTGAACACGTGAATCCGCCAACTTCCACACCTAGGCATTTTTCGAAAAACGAGTAAGTAACCAGAAAGGGAAAGCAGAGGGCAAAAAAGAAAGGGGATGGCAATTTTCAAAAGCAGGAATTGGTGTAAGAAATCCCCATTGATGGTCTTAACAGTAACTATGCAGTGCATTAAACATGTGAACAGGTTCTTCAATCAAGGAATAGATACAGCGAGCCATTCTTATAGTTTCCAAGATCTGCTTGTATAAGAGAAGCGTCAAAAAGCTACAAGAAAATCAAATTTCGGATGTCTAAGTAAAGTTATTATATTGTCAGTTTCACCACAAGCATAACAATGACGTATTTGAATTTCAATGTCCTCTCATTGATATGATTGTTCCATTGGACTTTGCATAGTATATATTCTTTTATTTCAAATTATTCCAGAAGATTAATTTTGATAAGTTCATCGATCAAGGAAAAGTGCTAAAACGATCCACATTCCACATTTGCGTCATAGAGATTATATTAAATGGAAAAACATGTCCTCTATAGTATTTAAGATCATAGAAAAACTGTGAATAACCTGAATGTATTATTAATTTTCCAAAACGAAGCATACAACCAATAACTAAGTACACACCAAATGTTTTGAAAGTTCAGCCAAAAGGCAACCCATGAACACAGAAGGCCTCAATCAAGATCCCACAAGGTTCCATAGAGCAGTACACATCGACCTTTGCATCAAACAATTCGATATATAAAAAAAAACACATTGTGGCATTGGTTTTTGTTCCCTGACAAAGATTGATACGATTTTTTATTTTTTTTCAGTCAATATGCAATATCGCATTGTCCTCATTCAAGGTATATTTTCTATGTATCCGAAAGTCGCACAACATGTAGACACTCTTTGCCTTTTTCTATAGGTCTTCTTCATATGACAATTCTTCTAACCCAGAAAGCACATCTTGTAAAGAGGTTGTCGAATTGTACAATGCACAGTTGTGTTTTCATCGGTTCGGATGGAAGCATTGAGGCAATGTCTATATATGTATGGACATTTTTTACTTCATCATAGACAATCAATCGTATAATCACTTATGAAAGAATAAGTAGAAGCAAGAGAGTTGCATTTCGCACATACAGGATCAAAGGGGGTCGAGTACACATTCGCTGCAACCAAAACACCTTCAACCTGGAAACGTGAGCATAGTAGTTAATATATTGAACAATATAATATACAACTGCACCCCCCCCCAAAAAAAAAAAAAAAAAAACTATAGAAATTTGGTCAAGGCTATTTGTATGAGCAAAGTGAGGATGAAACTGTAGATGTATATGCACAACATTTTTAGAGCTAGTTATCTTCTTGAGATCTTGTACTATGTCTGCTCGCAACTCTATTACAAATGTTGCTTGGGTTGTGTGAAAGATCCTTTCTTTACAATCCATTTTCTTTGTTATATTTTTGAAGAGCATAAGTGGAAATTTCCCTTTATGTAATTGTTGTTCGACTGAAGAAAACAAATTTGAATAGGTATCGAACAATTGCAGTTGCAACATGGAACAATGCAATATTTGTGTAACTTAACCAAGATACATGAACATGCGAAAGAAAATGACAAAAATGGATATGGAGAATGGTACCATTGCCTTGTCATTCTCTGACTCTCTATATTTTATATGGAGAATGTGTTGTGAGGCAAGTTTTCTCGCAAGTGTGACAGCTTCCCCAATGGTTCTGATTGGGTAAATTTCATTGCTCTGTGCGAGTTGGTTGATAGTTGTGTCCGGGACGAAACAATATTCTGAACAAATAGCGGGAATTTTTTTCACAATACTTGTTTCGTTGAGCAAAATAATCCGATCACAATCACCATGGTCATATATTGTTTTGGGCAATATATTAAAATTTGTAATGGATATCCCATTACCTGGAAATATATTTTATGCATGTGTGTGGACAAGTTGTGCAGAAATAGTCAGTGTGACTGTCATGAGGGCCTCCTTGTTTGTCATGTCAACATGCATAATGGATATAGTTTTGTTTTCATTGTCCAAGTAGGTGTTATAGATGACCATTATGTCCCCGATGAACACTTTTCCAGTTCGGTGGCATTATTTTTTTGTTTTCTTTTTTTCCTGGCATAAATGTACAAGTAGACACACAACTTCGATGAACTATGGAGCTAGAGTTTTGCAACCAGACCTCTTAGTCTGCGGAACCTGCGCTATGTTTGGCGTCTCACTTGTACTTGTTGATACTTCTTGTGAACTGCAAAGTATGTGTTGCAAATGACATCAACATATTCACAATGCCATAGATGAAAAAATATTTGAGGATATTTGTTTGGTAAACATACGAGGAACAGAATGTATGCATCTTTACCTTTGGCCTTGTTGGTATGGTGATGTTTGGGATGATTGAATGCTCATGTCAATGTCACTAGTCCAACTTTTTATGATGCAAGCATGTGTAGATGAACATCAGAAGGACTAAACAAGCATATGCATTGTATATTGTCCATAATTGTTCTTAATGTCACATGTAGGGTCGAAGGAGATGGAATATGAAATAGGGTGTGAAGGGATACTCAGAAAACATGAGGACCTGAGGGTCAAATTGTATGCCTTGGATTTTTTGACTGAAAAAATGTGTAACAGTAAATAGGGCAGAATGGACAAAATGTATATCGTGGAACCTCTGAAGCTAGAGACGCAATATTGAACCCGCCATCCCTGCACCCGCAATCGACAAAGTGGGTAAGTATGTAATAAGGTAGAAGCATGACCATAAATGTGAACCCATGAGTCTGCCAACCTGAGCACGAAGGCATTTTCGGAAAGACGACTAAGCAGAGAAATCAGAAATCAAAAGGGATAATAGAAAATGGAAAAATTAGAAATGGGGAGGGCACAAAGGCTCATTATTTCCAACTCATCATTTTCTAGTCCAATATTATATGCCCCCACCCATTTTGTATGTTTAATTTAATAGCACAGTTGGTATACCTTTTCGAAGACTATACCACAGACCCCTCTGTTGTTGCATATAAGAAATCATCTTCCTGTCCAACCAATATGTTTCTTCCAAGGTAGCAAGGCCGAGTATACAGTGGACATGAAGGCAAGTTAGTATGAAGAAAGACATGTAAAAGAAAGAAATACAATTATATTTATTTCAATGTAGAAGCAAAGAGAATACGATTCACATGAGAATAAGCAGAAACATATGTAGTATATGCATACAATAAAAAAGGTGCAAAGAAGTAGAACAAGCAGAACAAATACACAGACAATAAATGAAATACTAAACATTGGAATATGAAATAAGAGTACAGGTATGCACCTCTGCAACTCCTCATCTATATTCGCGCCAAAGAGTCTATCGTCCTCTCCAGCCACTCTGTTTGTTTAAATGTAGCAATGCATGAAAAATACAATGGACACAGGAAGACATGTAATGAAGATAAGTTACTATGTAGGAAGGCACGCAATATCTACATACAATAAACTAGGTGAACACATATACAGACAATAAATAAAATACAAAACAACGGAATATGAAATAACAATACAATCATGTGCCTTTGTATCTCCTCTTCCACCGTTGTACTTAAGACTCCTTTGTTTTCTCTGGCAATTTTGTTTGTTTAAATGTGGGAACGCACAAAATACAATGAACATGAATGGAATCTGGTATGCAACGGAGAACAAGCAATATGTACATATAGTAAATGAGAATCAACGAATAGAATAATAGATAGTCAGAAACATGAACCTTTTCTTTTCTCCATCCATGGTTGTAAATATATAGAGTTTTTCCCTGCCCAAAATATATTACAAGCCACAAAATATTAAGAAATTGCATGGACATAGCTAAATGATTTTGGTTTTCTGTGGCAAAGTATCCAGATATGCTTCCAGACATGGAAATATAATTTTGCAGTGTCTTTGGTGTATGTATCATATCTCAAGAAGAAGACAAATTGTATCGTGGTCACACCAGTTTGTGTAGAGGATAAAGAAGTTGTATTGTCATATGGGCACATTTCACCATATATGGTTAATAAGTGTGATTTACATATGTTTTATTTTAACAAAAAAACAGCGGATACTGCAATTGCACATGTAGTTGTCCAATTATTTCTTATGCCACTGTTTTGTATCATGTCAACACTGAAGTATCAACCAAATTTCACAGCAGAACAGGTGAGCACGGAACATGTGCTAGATCTCGGCTTCGCTAGACATGGAAAACAACACAACCGCAGATCCACTCGCGCATGCAGGATCTGAACACCGCAAAGCACCCAAAAAAAAAACAGCTCCAACTGTCGGCACAGGACCCCAACCCTGTAAATTCAAAGAAAAAAAAAGAAAACAACAAGCACCAAACCAGTGAGAAAGCACGAACAGGACCGACCGTAGCCACATGACCCCAAACTCGCAATCTTGAGCTAAACAACAACAACCAGCAACCAACGAACCATCGAACCAGCGAACAAGCAACAACCACCGAACCAGTAAACAACATATGTATCTCCAACGATTACCAAACTGCAGCCAAAGCATGGAAGGAACTAAAAACATATGACGAGCATGTCAGTAGAAATAAGAAAACATTCTTACTTGCAAATTGCAAAAACTGAACAACAAAGAAGGAATAGAAAATGAAATTATGGAATGGAAACTTACTCCGAAACGATGAACGGTAGAAGCACAGGTCAAATTGTGGGTGCACCACTTGGACACCGCAAAGTAAAAAAAAAAAAAAATAGATCCAACTGTGAATGCAGGACCCCAACCTTGCAAAGTTGAACCATACAACAACAAGCAGCAACCAACGAAACAACAAAGAAGAAGTACCCTCTGAACCATTAAACAATGTATGTAGCTTCAACGATGATGAAATTTCTTTCAAAACCTAGAAGAAGTATGAAACATACAATTCCTATTCAACTGGCGGTGGACAACAATATTGTCCAAATTCACTGCAACATTGTATGGAAAATTTGGAGGAAAAATGTACTTCAAGAAGCCTATTTAGGTAAACATTTAAGGTTGTCAGAATGTGTAAGGGCTTCGCAGTATGCAAACATTTAAGTTGTTAGGCATGTTTCAGGACCTCGCGCCATGTAAACATTTAAGCTATGAGGCCTATTCAAGCACCTCAAAAAAAGTGTCGATGATCTAAACCTTCGATATGCAAACATTTCAATACAAATACAAAGGAGTAATAATAATAGAACAAATACATTAATAGGGGCTAATAAAAAACAACTTCCATGCTCAGAACTTTCGATTTGTAAACATTTCAGTAAAAATGTAATAAAAAATAAAAAGGAGCGTCTAAGCTCAAAACTTTGGATATCTACACATTTACAACATTGGGAACAACGAAGCTGGCAAAAAGACCTTGAATATATTCTCCAATGAGACGATGACATATAAAAAAAAAAATTTAATATAAAAAATAATGGTTTTACTTCTATAGTACGAACAATAGAGATAATACGAAAATTTATAGTCAAAGGACAGATTAATATGAAGTCAACAAATTATTGATCGCTATAGTCCCTCTACACCTTCGACGGGGACTAATAAAATATGTTAAAAAACAACTTCTTTTACTTTAAAACAAACTCCAAACTCGATGATCACGATATTCATTTTCTAGATTAATAATATGATAAAGCCAACAAACAAAATATTACCAAAGAATAAAGAATTAGGAGGGTATTTAAATAATGCCATAAAAAGACACAAGAAGGCATCTAATAGGATAATTAAAGAAAACAAAAAGTACAAAATATCTTTCATCGTGAATTAGGTCGCTACAATTAAAATTTATTTGGGATTGGTATTGAAGGTTATGCCCACCTTAAATAGTTAATTACAAATATAACCATATATCTTTGTTTCTTTCCCATATGAAATAATATAGATTCTACGTTTTGGTTTTTGGTTGACTTTTTTTTATTTTAATTATTAATTTTTAAGTATTTTTTTTTATATAGTTGAATGTAATGAAATTGACTTATTTCTTCTTTTTCTCCTTTCAAATGGACTTTTATGTATGGGAATCAACAAGAAGGAAGTTACCTCTTGACATATTATAGCTACAACAATTTCGCCACTACTTTTAAGCATTAGAGTCATCATAGTGTGTGAAAGGAGCATGTGTGGAGTTTTAAAAATTCTTAATGGAATCCATCTAATGGTTATCCATTTTTACATAAGGGATTTCGTATTTTTCCTTTTGAAGTTGGAGAAGACATTATTGGTCAAAACAAAGTATGCAACAAAAATCAATGTATTCTTAATCCAAGGGTTTGAGTCCAATGTCAATTGTCACATTCCAACATAATGCATTGAGAAAGACTTTTACTTAAATGTCTCCTCTTTCCCTTTCCAGGAGGTCAATGATCGATCTACATCTCGTGACTTCCATACATGGGAACCGACAAGAGGGGAGTTTCCATATGAGATATAGTAGATACTGCAACTTCTTCACTGCTCTCAAGTACTAAAGTTATCAAAATGCACATAAGGAGTAAATGTTTAGCCTTATGAAGTCTCAATGGGATCCACCCAATAGTTGTCCATATTCATAAGAAGGCTTTCATGTTTTTTTCTTTTTGGAGTTGGAGAATACTTTTCCTTTGACTCAAAAGTTGTCACATGGGAATGGTTAAAGCAAAGTATGTAATGAAATATAATGTGTTAGTACTCCAAAGGTTTGAATCTAGTCTTAATCCCCACTTTCTAAGAGAATGCATCTAGAAAGATTTTTACTTAAATGTCTTTGTTGTCATATTCCATAAGGACTTCCATGCATAGGAATCAATAAGAGGGGAGTTGCTAGACACTACATCTAGAAAAACATTTTTACTCAATGTCTTTGCTTTTTCATTCCATAGAGACTTATGTGCACAAAAATCAACAAGAGAGGAGTTTCCTCTCAACATATCACAGAACTTAAACTTACAATGACTTCTCCACTACTCTTAAGAACTAGAGTCGTCATAATCCTTGAAAGGACCATGTGTTAAGTCTTAAAAATTCTTAATGGAATCACCCAATGCTCATCCATCAATAATGTCATTAAATAAATAATGCCATGAAAAAACATAATAAAATATTTAAGAGTATGACTAAAAATAATAAAACAAAAGCAACTTAGTAAAAAAAACTTTCATCATAAAGAAAGAAACTTTGGTATTTGAGTTTTGTTACTTTTGTTATATCGTAGTATCTTGGTTTCTTTTACCTAACACATCTTATTTATTTCTTTAAATCATATTTATACATTTTATTTTATTTTTCTTGATTCCGAACCTAAAATATTTAAGAGTATGACTAAAAATAATAAAACAAAAGCAACTTAGTAAAAAAAACTTTATCATAAAGAAAGAAACTTTGGTATTTGAGTTTTGTTACTTTTGTTATATCGTACTATCTTGGTTTCTTTTACCTAACACATTTTATTTATTTCTTTAAATCATATTTATACATTTTATTTTATTTTTTTTTATTCCGAACCATTGTTCAAAGTTATTTTTTTTTATTCCGAACCATTGTTCAAAGTCTTTTTGATTGGTAGAGTCTTTATCATGATAAAGATATTGAAATTGCTTCAAAGCCTTCTTTGAAATTGATTGGTAGAACCTTTATCATGATAAATATATTGAAATTGGATCTGTAATATAAGGGAGGAATTTGATTCATATTTTAAGTTTTCTTTTCCAAAAAAAATTCCATGCATGAAAAATTAACAGGAGGAGTTATTTGTAAAGATATAATAATTACCATTGTTTTTAATTAATGTAATTATAAGGTCGCAATAATTCATGCAGAGTAGTTATAACTTTTAATTAATTTAAGTATAAGGATTGTAATTATTTATGCAAAGTATAAGGATTAATGTTAAAGAAGTTTTGTTTGGATCCACTTAATGGTTATATTGAAATTGCTTCAAAGCCTTCTTTGAAATTGATTGAACCTTTATCATGATAAATATATTGAAATTGGATCTCTAATATAAGGGAGGAATTTGATTCATATTTTAAGTTTTTTTTTTCAAAAAAAAAATTCCATGCATGAAAATTAACAGGAGGAGTTATTTGTAAAGATATAATAGTTACCATTGTTTTTAATTAATTTAACTATAAGGTCACAATAATTCATGCAGAGTAGTTATAACTTTTAATTAATTTAAGTATAAGGATTGTAATAATTTATGCAAAGTATAAGGATTAGTGTTAAAGAAGTTTTGTTTGGATCCACTTAATGGTTGTTTATGAAGAGGGTTTTTGTTTTCTTTTTCTTAAATTTAGAGAAGATTTTTCCAACCCAAGCGCGTAAGATATTATAAGACAATAATCCAACAGAGTTGTTTCTTTCTACGCACGATCCGAGGACTGGTGGTTATTCTATGCAACTGAAAGGACTGACACTAAGGGCGCGGACTCGACATAGATAGCGAAAGGGATAACCTTCTCTTTCTTCCCCTAACTAATCAATTTTATCTCATGCCTATTATATATGATATTCTGCCAACCATTTATTTACTTTTTCCCACTAATAATATATGGACACTTGCCCTAAGGTCTTTCTTTAGTCCCATGCCCTATGGCCTTGCGAAAGCCTTAATAGTATTCCTTTGATTAAACAAAATAAAATATATAATAGAAGACAACGTGTTCATATTCAAGAGTTTGAATCGAACATTGATTGTCATTTTCTAAAACAATGCACCTAGAAATGTCCCCTCTTTCGCATTTCATAGGGACTTCCATGCATGGGAATCAACAAGGGGGTGTTCACTATTGAGATGTCACAATTATAGTGGCTTCTCCACTACACTTAAGCACCAGAGTTGTCAAAGTGTGTGAAAGGAGCATGTGTTGATTCCTAGAAAATCTTAATGGGATCCATCAAATGGTCATATGTCTTCACATGAGGGCTTTCATGTTTTACCTTTTCGAGTCAAAGAAGACTTTGTCTTCTAGTCTAAGGCTACTTCATGGCAATGATCAAAGAAAACTATGCAAAAAAAGACAACATGTTAGTACACCAAGGGTTTGGGTCCAACACTAATGCCCACTTCAAAGACAATGCACCCAAAAATCTTTTACTTAAGTATCTTATCTTTACCATTTCAAAGGGACTTCAATGCATAAGATTCAACAAGAGGGAAACTCTCCCTTAAGAGGTTACAAGTACAATGGCTTCTCCACTATTCTCAAGTACTAAAGTTGTTGCAATGTGTACAAGGTATAATAGTTAAATTTTAAGAAGTTTTAATTAAATCCATTCAATAATCATCTAACTTTACAAAAAGGCTTTTCATATTTTATTTTTAAAATTCGAAAAAGACAATCCTAATGAGTTAAAGGTTTTTTTAAGATATTAAATCAATTTATACATTCAAAAATATAATTTAAATAATGAAAATTTTTATTTTACCAACCATTACATAACTAAACTTCATTAATAATTTTCAAATAAAATAACAAACTTAAACCATTTACACGGATCAGTTTCTGAGACAATGCATCCAAAAAAATCTTATACTAATATATACATATCTGTACATACACGATCACATGTTTCCAAAGTACATTCTAGAAATCCAAATCTTCGAAAACAATCGGATAAGGACTGGAGAGAGACGTGTGGATAGACAAAATTGCTCACATTACATGACAACCAGTGTCGGTCCAGTCTGCCTTTCACTCTAATTCATTCACGAGCATCCCCATCTGACAAAATTCGACTTTTATCCTGAAATTCTGGTTATACATAGCTTTCTCGTCTTGATAGTTACGAGATTCACACACGGCTACTGTACAGAGCTTTCTTAAGTAATTCTTCGCTAATTCGCCGGATAATTCGGCTATAGACAACTTTTTGCAAGATTGAAACACGGCTATACAGAGCTTTCTTAAATAATTATCTGCTAATTCTCCCGATAATCCGGCTATACACAGCTTTCTCAACTTAATAATCACTAGATTCTCACACGGCTATAACGTAACGAGATTCTCATTGAATTAAATTATTTGTTGAAGCATCCAATTCTAATCCAACTCAACTCAATAATAACGAGATTTTCACACGGTTATACAGAGATTTGAGTGACTACTTTTGTATAATCCAAGTGTCTTTGGATTTTTTAGCACATTGAATCCATTTACGCATTTAGAAATGCAATTTAAACAATAGGTATTAGGGATTTTGTCCAGATTTATGTCGTCAGATTCCAACCAAAAAACCCAAAAGATAGAACGTTTAGCCAACGCCCAATGAAATTGTATCTATGTATCTTCTTTCTCCTTTCAAATGGACTTCCATGCATGAGAATTAACAAGAGGGAAGTTGCAATGCATAAATAAACATATGTCTAGACAATCTTAATGACATTCACTTAATAAGAACACCTAATGTGTTAGGGACCTAACCCCTCGTGTAGGTAGAATAATATATTCCGATGTAATAAGGTCAATATTAATTAGGTCTAGCAATAAGGAAGAATAAGTCCAATGTAAGAAGACCTAATAGAAGCTTCTGTTTCTAGAAGGATCTTCCTCTAGATGGTTCTTTTGATAGACATATTTAGTATAAATAAGAGTCGAGGGTATGAGAACTTTTGTTTTGGATATTATTATAATAGAGCTATGCTCTATTGGAGGTTGCCCCCCTCAAAGAGGCAAGTGAACATTGCTCTTAGTAATCAAAGTGCTCTTTCTGGTGTTATTCTGCTATCATTTTGGTATTATCGTGGTTTTGTTCTGGTTATATTGTTGATCATCTACCATTTCTAGCTATTTTTTTTTGTTCTGCGTACTTTTTTATATCTAGAATATTACAAGTGGTATCATAGCACCTTCCTCGACAGAAAATTGTGGGTTAATTTTTTTTTCTAGGGTAGAGACGTATTCCGGCATCTTTAAGCTACAAAGATCTATCGTTACACGCATAAACCTGTGGTCAGGGATTGATACACGCAGGAAAAACAAGAGGTACTTAAGCGCACATCTATTGGCCACCCTTGTAACCCATGTTGGTACCCCTTCGAGTGGTGGCGCATCAGACAGCACCTGTATACGAATCGGCCTAAATCTCCTGAAGCCCACCATAGATAAACCGATTGGTCGCTTGACTGCTATAGTGCCACCGAGAACAACACTCTCGAAGATACTCTCTAGTACCTAGGTAGTCGGGTAGTACGGCTAAGAGCATGGTCTAGCCTCCTTAGTTGGTGCCCTGAGATATTGGGTCGAGTACTATTGTTGGACCCCACACGTATATCAGAGAACTATAGCACAGGGAAAACCCTTGTCTATAGAACCCTTAAATACCTAAACCTTGGGAAGGAAACAAAAATATAACAAACAAGATCTACTGTTGTGCAAATGTGTCTCTTGCATTCGAGTTGTGAAATTACTACACATTTCTTTATGTTAAACATTTGGGGATTTCATCACTGCGGTATTCTTCAGATCGGAGTATAACTCCGCAAGAGTAAAAAAAAAAAAAAAAAGTTGAGATCCCCTTGGCACCATTATTTGATACCTATTTCATTGGATTTCTCTCTTCGCCCTTATCGCAGTCATACCTATCATTTTTCAGCAAAAAAAAAATTGTGGACCCAACCCCCTTCCAACACCCTTATTTGGGCTTTACCTCATTGGATTCAACTCGTCGCCCTAATCATTATGATACACTTCACCCATAACCCATTTTTTGTGTGGTCCCACCCATCCCTTTTCGTGTTCCCTAGTCACCATGGCCCATACCCATAGCCAAGAATTGGAAGCTCGCTTCAATACCTTGCACTCTAATTTCATAGAAACCCAACAATAAGTGTGACAACTCAGTGCCAATATTGTCTCCATCAATCAAAAAATGCATTCCTCCATAATTGTCTCAATCGTTGCCTCAATCGCGGAACTCAAACAAGACATGACTACCCAGCTTGAATTGGTCACTACGATGATCTACACTGAGCTACATATCCCTGCAGATCTTCCCTTATCTGACCCACCTTTACATACCGAAGGTGAAACTTCCTCTCATTCCTAGAATTTTCAGCCCCATCACTTTCAACATGACCTACTCCTTCCGCGTGTGGATGTGACCAAATTTGATGTCTCGGATCCCACTGGATGGGTAACTCAAATGGAACATTATTTCTATTTGTATGGCATTATAGATGAGTTGGCCAAACTCTGGTATGGTGTTCTCCATCTAGATCAAGAACGTTGGCAATGGTGGCAATGGAGAAAAAATGTCTACCAAGGGTATGTGGCTTGGACATACTTTGTTGCAAAGCTTTATGATCGTGTTGACACTGACACAAACCATTTAGGTCTTTTGACAAAGTTGAAACAATCTGGCACAGTGGAAGCCTTTATAGTTGCTTTTGAGCGACTAGCATTTCGTACAAAGGGCATGTCTGATGTTTTTTTTCCAAGAATGTTTTATCAGTGGCCTCAAGGATGAGATTTGTGCCCATGTCCTCATGGCTCGACCTCAGAGTTGGGTGGATGCTACTAAAATAGATAAGGAAGCACAACAAGTTGTCTCTTCTCAAAACCGAAAAGTCTCCTTTATTCCTCGCACTAAACCAATAACTCCAACTCCTCCTTCTACTCCACTAAAGATCCAGAAATTGACTAGGGATGAAATGGTTGAACACCAACTCAAAGGCCTTTTTTATAATTGTGATGATAAATATTTTCTGGGACACAAGTCTAAGGAACAAAAGTTTTTTATGGCCATCTCAGAGGATGTTTCGGAAGAGGATGTTGAGGCTCCCCTTGTGTCTGTGTCACCTGAACCCACTAACATAACCCCTCCCTCAAACCCTCCCGAAGTAGAACTGGTCATTTCCCTAAATTCTCTCATTGGCTTCTCTACTCCCCAAACCCTCAAGCTAATTGGTTACATCAAGCATAGGAAGGTCATTATTCTTGTTGATAGTGGAAGCACGCATAATTTTATTCATCGTCTCATTACCCAAGAAACTAATTGCTATATCCATGCAGTCAATAATTTCCAAATCATGATTGTCAATGGTGAGTTCATGAAATGTGGAGGGCGTTGTGAAAATGTGTGTCTCCAAATTGGTGACTACCACCTGAAATATCATATGTTTTCTATCGACATGGGAGGTTGTGACATTGTGTTGGGTGCAGAATGGCTAAGGACTTTGGGTCTCATTCTCATGGATTTTAACGAATTAACCATGCAATTCCACCAGGAGGGATAATAATATAAGTTCCAAGGCATTATCGTCAATTTCCCAGAGATCATTAATTCTCATCGCATGGAAAAGCTTCTCAAAAAAGGTCATTCTGGCGTTATTGCCCAACTCCATGCCATACAAGCAACTAAGACACTCTCTATGCAACAGGACCTCCAATCCATCCTCTCTAAAAATCAAGTGGTTTTTTCCACTCCCCAGGGACTCCCTCCTTCCCATGGTGTTCATGACCATTCCATTCCCCTTGTCCCAGGAAGCCTTCCTCCCAATATATGTCCCTATCATCACCCCTTTTCCCAAAAAAATAAAATTGAGAAAATGCTTCAAAAACTGCTCAACGCGGGTGTTATCCGCTCTAGTAAGAGCCCCTACTCTTCTCTTGTGATCATGGTCTTTAAGAAATAAGGTTCTTGGTGCATGTGTCCTGACTTCTGCGCCCTCAAAAAACTCACCATTAAAGAAAAATTTATCATTCTCGTCATTGATGACCTCTTGGATGAATTGAGTGGTCCCCAGTTCTTTACTAAACTTTATCTTCGTTCTAGCTACCACCAGATCCGTATGAAAGAGGCAGACATTCCTAAGACTTCCTTTAGAAATCATGAGGGCTACTATGAGCTTTTTTTCATGCCCTTTGGCTTGTGTAATTCTCCCTCCACTTTCCAAAGCCTCATGAATCATGTCTTTCATCCCTTTCTCTGTCATTTTGTCTTAGTTTTCTTTGATGATATCCTCATCTATAACAAAACCTGGACAAACCATCTTGCTCATGTGGATCAAGTTCTCCATCTACTCTCTCAGCACCAACTTTTCCTGAAACAATATAAATGTGTTTTTGACGCCTCGGAAGTCGAGTACTTGGGTCATCTTGTTGGCAAGGCTGTTGTCAGGGTGGATCCTAAAAAGATTGAAGCTATGCAAGATTGGCCTCCACCCAAAGACTCTCAAAATATTGCGTGGATTTCTGGGCTTAACAAGTTATTATCGCAAGTTTGTTAAGAATTATGGCAAGATTGTGGAACCTCTCACTGCACTCCTTAAAAAGAATTCTTTCACTTGGACTCCAGCAGTTGCTCAGGATTTTCAAACCTTGAATATGGTCATGTGCACCACTCTAGTCCTGACCCTTCCTGATTTCACAAAGACCTTTGTCCTGAAATGTGATTCTTCAGGGAAAAGAATTGGTGTTGCCCTTATGCAAGAGGGTTGGCCTTTGGCCTTTACCAACAAACAATTGTCTGAGCGAAATTTAGGCAAATAAATCTATGAAAAGGAAATGTTGGCTATTTTGCATGTCGTTGATCTTTGGCGCCCTTATCTATTGGGGCAACACTTCCAAATTAAGATAGATCATCAAAGCCTCAAGTATTTTCTAGAACAATGCATTTCCTCCCCATAGAAACAAAAATGGATGACTAAGCTCTTTGGATATGATTATGAGATCATTTACAAGAAAGGCAAAGACAATGTGGTTGTTGATGCACTTTCCAGAAAATATGAAGATGAAGGGTCCCTTTTTTCTCTCTCCTTCATTGTACTAGATTGTCTTCAAGCTATTCGCCAGGAATGGCTACACGATCCCAAAAGTTCGCATCCGATACAACAATTGCAGTCCAATTCTCCAGTTTCCCAAGGGTACTCTTGGCTCCATGATGAGCTTCAATACAAAGGCTGTTTATATTTAAGTAAACAGTCAAAACTTAAATCCATAGTATTTTTCGAGCTTCATGCTACACCCACAGTTGGGCACTCCGGGTTTACCAAAACCTATGACAGGGTCAAACATTCTTTTTTCTAGGATGGTATGAAACAAGACGTTTGTAATTTTGTGGTTGAATGCGATGTATGTCAATGCAACAAGGGCAAAATAGTCAAATCTCCTAGCACACTACAATCGCTTCCAATTCCACCTGCTATTTGGCAGGATATCTCTATGGATTTTATTGTAGGCTTACCTAAATCGGGCAATAAATCAGTCATCATGGTGGTAGTTGATCGTCTTTCCAAGTATGCTCATGTATGTGCTATTCAACAACCATTTACAGCATCCATTGTGGCTCAACTTTTCATGGATCATGTCTTCAAGCTTCATGGCATGCCGCATTCTATTGTTTCTAATCGCGACCCAACTTTCACCCGCAATTTTTGGCAAGAATTTTTCAAGCTACAAGGCACCCAATTGCATCTTAGCACTGCTTACCATCCCCAGACTAATGGCCAAACTGAAGTTGTCAACAAGTGTTTGGAAACATATTTGAGGTGTTTTGCCTCAGAAAGGCAAAATCAGTGGGCTCAATGGTTACCACTAGTTGAATGGTGGTACAACACTTCATACCATACAGCTACATGCATGACTCCTTTTGAAGCAGTATATGGACAAAATCCACCTTCAGTTCTCTCATATTTTCTAGGTGTCTCGAAGGTCCAGGAAGTTGACCAAACACTTAAAGTTCGAGAGGCTATTCTTCATACCCTCAAAGAGAATTTGGTCATGGCCCAGAATCGCATGAAGCAATAAGCAAATCAAGGTCACTCTGAATGTCAATTTGCAGAAGGGGATCAGGTGTTTCTTCAACTGCAACCTTACAAGAAAAATTCCCTCGAGGATGACAATTGTCAAAAACTGGCGCCCAAATTTTATGGTCCTTATACCATTCTTAAGCATGTGGGACAAGTGGCCTATTAGTTAGCTTTGCCCAGTCATTCTAAGATCCATCATTTTTTCATGTTTCCTGCTTAAAGAAGGTGATTGGAACTAAGTGCCAAACTCAAACCAACCTTCCTGAGATGGACAAAGAAGGCTCCATTTGGCTACAACCACAAGTATTTTTGGACCAGCGTGAGCGTCGTCTACGTCAACGGACCATCAAGGAAGTGTTAGTCTAGTGGAAAGATACAACTCCAGCATATGTTACTTGGGAACCAACTACCATTCTGTAGCAATTTCCACGTCTCAAGCCTTGAAAACAAGGTTGTTTTTAAGGGGAAGGAAATTTTAGGGAGCTAACCCCTCACGTAGGTAGAATAATATATTATGATGTAATAAAGGTCAATATTAATTAGGCCTAGCAATAAGGAAGAATAAGTCCAATGTTAGAAGACCCAATAGAATCTTCCGCCTCTAGAAGGATCTCCATCTAGATCGTTCTTTTGATAGACATATTTAGTATAAATAGGAGTCGAGGTTATGAGAACTTTTGTCTTGGATATTATTGTAATAGAGCTTTGTTCTGTTGGAATTTTCCCCCTCGAAGAGGCAAGTGAACATTGCTCTCAGTAATCAAAGTGTTCTTTCTGGTGTTATTCTGGTATCATTTTGGTATTATCGTGTGTTGTTATGGTTATATTGTTGTTCATCTGCCATTTCTAGCTATTTATTTTTGTTCTGCATACTTTTTTATATCTAAAATATTACAATATGTAAAGAGAACAAAATAAGAAAATTTTACTTTCTATATATATGACACAAAAATGTTTTATTTAAAATGGACATTGAAATATTTCATTTATAGTTGATATTGAAATATCTTTTTTAAATGTCATGCTTAAACTCTATGTTGAGCACAATAGGAATTACACATTGCTATTTTAATTGATTCAGGAGTTAGTCATAGTTATCTAGATCCTAAGATGGTGGAAAGATTCCAATTGCCAAGAAGCAAGCTTAGAAAACCTTGGTTGGTGCAATTAGCTATAGGAGCAAAAAGGAAAATTATTGAGATGGTTAATCCATGTCCAATGGAAATGAATGGACTGCGAACAAAATTTGATTTGAATATCATACCTTTGGGCTCATATGATTGCCTCATTGGTATGGGTTGGTTAAACCAATATCATGTTTTTATAGACTATTACAATAAGGAATTTACTTGCTTGGATGAAGCAGGAAACTTAAGGACAGTTCAAGGAATTCCAAGAGTTGTAACTATCAGAGAAGTTTCATCCTTGCAATTGAAAAAAAACTACAAGAAATGATGTCAAGTATTTGTAGCGCACATGGAGGAGGCACCTAAGGATAAAGTGTCAAATGTTGAAGACTACACAGTACTAAAAGAATTTGAGTATGTCTTTAAATAGATATTGTGGTTGCCACCGAAAAGAGATATTGATTTCTCTATAAACTTGAAGTCGATCGCAACACCCATATCCAAGACTCCTTATAGGATGAGTATGATAGAGTTGAAGGAATTACAAATGAAAATCAAAGAGCTTCTGAAGAAGGGGTATATATGCTCAATGATGCAACCCCCATACTCTCCCTCGGTCTACGCAACCTCCCAGTCAAGGATCTTCGATTCAGTGAGCCAAATCGGTTCTCTGAAACTTTGATGGTCTCACTTTGTAACTCAACACAGGCTCTTTCAGCTTTTTGGTGCAGGTTCTATGGCACCCTCAACCTCTCCCTTCACGTTGTTGAGCTATCATGTTTCAAGCACTAGCCCCTTCCTAGATGTGAACTTGGGATATGACCTCACGTAAACACATGATTGTGGGGTGACCAAAAGTGGTTTGAAACCACACTGCTTTTCTCCCCGCAATTCACTACCAATCACCACACGATCTTTTGGCGATACCATGGTTTCAATTGCGGCTCGCTCTCATATTTTTAAAGCTCGAGCATCTTCTGTCTCTACAATCCAGCGTGACCGTTGATCTTGCGATCTTGGGTGGGGCCTCTTTATCAACGGCTCAGATCTGCCTCCTTTCCTTTCTTCTCTCTACATCACACGTTCTCATATCTTTACGATCTATCGACACATTCCTCTTTCAAATAAATTATCGTGATTTGCTTCGGGATTTGGTTTTCAGAGTTTTCAACTCTCAAACCTTACTTTCTCCACAATGCTTTTATCCGAAGCTCACGATCTGTCGACATGTGTCTCCCGTATATCGACGACCGTTCTTCACTTTGAGTCTTCGGGCTTCAGAAGTTTCAAAATTTTTCACTTGCTTCGTCTCGAAGTACTTCTATCTGAAGTACACGATCTGTTGACGCATGTCTTCTTGGATCCAACGGTAATTATCTCCTTCGACTCTTCAGACTTCAAAAATCTCAACTTCTCCCCACTCACTTTTTCCTGGAGTACACAATTGGTAGACGCGTGTCCTCCTACAGATTGACGGTCCCTAGCTACTTCGGCTATTCCAGCTTCGGAAGTTTCAACACTTCGCCTTTGCTTCCTTCTGAAGATCACGATCCGTCGCCACGCATCCTTCTGGATATGACGGTCCAGATTCACTTTGGACTTTGGGTTTTTGGAGTTTCAACTCTCAACTGAAACCTTCGAAGTGATTTTTCCCGAAGCCTCAAATCTGTTGACACGTACCCCATGACGATCAACGATCAGGATTTACTTCGGCTCTTCGGCAATTTCGCCTCCTCCTTGTCTATGAACTTATGAAGTTGTATATATTCTGCCACCTATCCCTCTGGATGATAGATGGTCCCTAATCACTTTGGGACTTCAGGACTTCGAGGATTCAGCAGTCCACTCTCCTCTGCGCTTCAAGAGACATAGATATCTCGCACCTTGCCTAGATCCAACGGTCTGGAATGATCCCGCTCCCTCCTGGAAGGATCTTAACCGATAATTCGTGAAGTCTTCAGACCTTCACTCCTTTTGAATATTTCTCCTCGCTATCCCTTTTGAGCTTGATTCCTTTTAGGATTTTGATCTCCCACACACTCATTGCATTCTTGGGATCTCGACAAACTCAGATCGAAGGATTTATTTGAAAGAAATTATTCTCGCACTCCTTGCGCTCCTATGTTCTGGTTCTTCGAAAGTTAGTCGCTATTTGAGTTTGTGCACTCCTTGGACTTGGTCTAAGTTCCCGTCATTCCTTTTGAAATTCTTTGAGTCAATTCAAGAATCTGTCAACGCACCCCTTGCGTATGAGATGCACTCCTTACATATGAGTTCTCATAAGAGAAACAATTGAAACTTATCCAATTCATCACAATTTCATATGATCAATCATAAACAATCATACATAAACGACATGAACTAAAACACACATAGAATATAACATGCATTCAATTTCACTTCAAAATGAACATTATCCAAGGAATTGGAACAATTAAGTCTGCTCTATTCATTCATGAAATAAATTACATAGTATTGCAGTTCTTGACTGTGTTTTTCTTCTCTTCCTATCTGCTACTCTACAACTCACTATGTTCTTCCTTCTTGTGTCTCTTATCCATAATATAATACAACAACAAAAAAAAACTATCTAAGGAGTGGCTCCTCGAGCTCTTCTTCATGTTTGTAACCTATCCTATCAGTTTCTAGTGGTTACCTACTTTGTCCTATTACACTAACTATCAGTTATTACCCGATAAGGGCTCCCACTCCCTATCTGCAACTCCTTACAATCATACATGACTTTACAAACAAGATATATTTAAAAACTTCATTTCCAAAATATCTCAACAACTCGTTCTGTTTCTGAGTTAAATGTTGATTTGAAATTATTTCATGTTGAGATGTCATATCTTTGCCTCCACTCTTGCTTCTTTGACTTTGAAGGCGATGCTCCTGCATCATACTCCTCTAGCTAAAATATTCATGGGCTCATGTCCATGAGCTCCTGCATTGTTTTTCCATGCTTCAAAATATCAGGTTCAGTGACCCAACTTGAATCTTCCATTGGGTGATCTTTCAACTTCACTAAGTATTCAGGATATGTCTTTCTCCTGGTCTTCTTTCCAACTCTTTGTTCTACGATTTTCTCCATCTGAGTTTTTTCTGTTGTGGGAAATTGTTCTTCCCACTTAAATTCTTTTTAATCATCTGATTCTCGTGCATCATCTCTTTTGTAAGGATACAGGTCTGCAACATTGAATATCGATGATATCCCAACATTGTCTGGCAATCCAATTTCATAAGCATTGGCTGCAAATTTTATGAGAATCATGCATGGTCGTATCTTCTTCATATTTAACTTGTTATATGTTCCCCTTGGGAACCTTTCTTTTCTCAAATGAGCTAAAAATTCATCTCCTACTACGAATTGAACTTCTCTCCTCTTTTGATCAACTCTATTCTTATATTTCAGGTTGTTGTCTTGTAGTTGTTCTCTGACTCTGTCATGGAGTTTCTGCATTTCTATTGCAAAATATTCTGCGCCGACACTTCTAAATTCATCTTGATTCATATCTCTCAACTTTGTAAACCCTCTTGGCTATATACCATACACAATTTCAAATGGAATTTTTCCTGTGCTCCTGTTCACTGAATTGTTAAATGCAAATTTTGCTTGTGCCAAAATCCGATCCCATTAACGGCCTTGTTCAGTGACTAAACTTCTTAACAATTTTCCCAAACTCTTGTTTACCACTTCAGTCTATCCATCTGTCTGAGGGTGATATGTTGAACTAAAGGACAAGTTTGTCCCCAGCCTCTTCCATTGATTTGTCCAAAAGTGTCCTACAAATTTTGTGTCTCTATCTGAGACTATGCTCCTAGGAAATCCATGTAGTCTCATCACTTCTCTGAAAAACAAATTGGTTATGTGTGTAGAATCGTTTGTCTTTTGGCATGGTATGAAATGTTCCATTTTTTAAAATATGTCCACCAAAACAACTAATGAATCACTCCCTTTCTGGGTTCTAGGCAATCCCAATACAAAATCCATACTAATTGCATCCCATGGCCTTTCCGAAATTGGTAGTGGTTGATACAAACCAGTGTTTTGCTATCTTCCTTTTGCATACTGGAAAATTTTTCATTTGTTCAAAAACTTTTTCACCTTTACCCTCATGCTCGACCAATAGTATGAATTTCTCATCTATGCAAATGTCTTATCATGACCAAAATGTCCAGCTAAATCTCAACTGTGTTTCTCTTTTAGTAGGTTATCTCTCATTGAGCATATTGGTATGCATAGTTGGCTCCCTTTGAACAATAATACATCCTGGATCAAATATTTTGTCCATGGGCTTCTGTCTCCCAAAAAAGGATTCTTACATGCCTCATAAGATTCCTTAAAATCTGGATCTTCTCAATACATTTCCTTGAGGTGTTCAAACCCTAAGGTCTCCACTTGGAATTCCTGTACAATCAAATTCCTCCTGCTCAAAGCACTTGCAACTTTGTTAGCAGTTCCAGCAATATGTTTAATAACAAAAGCAAAATTCTACATAAATTCTACCCATTTAGCATGTCTCTGATTCAACTTTCCTTGCCTAGTAATAAACTGCAAAGCTTGATTATCATTGTACAAGAAAAATTCTTTAGGAATTAGATAGTGACTCCACTTCTTCAAAGCTTGAATCACTGCATAAAATTCTTTGTCATATGTGGAATAATTCTTCTTGGTGTCATTCATCTTCTCACTAAAATAAGCAACTGGCTTATTATCCTGACTCAAGACTGCTCCAACAGCTACTCCACTTGTATCACATCTCACTTGAAATGTTTTTCCAAAATCTTGTAAGACCAGAATTGGTTGTTTTATGATCTTCTCCCTCAACACTTTGAAACTTTTTTCAGCTTCCTTTGCCCATTTAAAAGACTTGTATTTCTTCTTCACGGTGTCCAGCATGGGTGTACATATACCACTAGAATTTCTGATAAACTTTATATAAAAACTTGCTAACCCATACAAACTTCTTACCTCAAATATGTTTCCTGGAGAAGGCCATTCTTTGATTGCTCTCACCTTTTCTGGATCCATCTTCAATTCATTTGAAGAGATCACAAAACCCAAGTATATGAGTTATGTCTGTTAGAATATGGAAGATGGTGTGCTCGTTTTACCATTGACGATACCTTCATCACCCAACCATAGGCCAAAGCCTCCCTCCGAGCACCTTAACCTTGACTGGGAATTCCTCTGGAAGAAAACCCTAGGCTAGATAGCCAAACAAATAGTAGCGCATCAATCCCCAAGGATAGCGCATCACAAAAAGATGATCAGATGTTCCAAACCCTAGCCAAGAGATATCCAAGCCAATACTGGAACTAGCTGTTGTTGCACCTGCACCTGCAACCCTCCTCCAAACCTACGCCCCAGACTGCAACTGCAGTGTGCACCAACTGGGAAACTGCAATTTTGAGATGTTGTCAAATGAGAACTGGTGCCCTGTATTTATAGTAATCCTGTCAGTTTTTTGGGGCCGACTTCTCCTTCTGGGTATGTGTATGTTCAGTATATTATTAATTCTGGCCGACTTCTTCTCTTGGAGGATAATAGCCTAATATAAATTATCTTCTTGAGCCGACAAGGCTTCTAGGGTTATTAGCTAACTCATTAGGATTTATGTTGCTTTCCGGAGTCTTCTATTCTTGTCAGGTTCACACGTGAGGGTAAATACCTCCCGTAGCTACCATAATATTAACACTCCCTCCTAGCTAGAGAGGTATTTATAGGTAATGGACTTGAGCACAAAACACACCATTTACCTGGTAGCATCAATATAGTCATCTAGACTATTTCATGACTAGATCATGAGCATCACCATCA
>ML798339.1:221914-276795 GCA_009831015.1 Picea engelmannii | reverse complement strand
CCTTCTTCTAGTTTGGAGAGTCTTCCCTTCCAGCTAAGAGAGTTATTTCCACGAGCTCTAGCTTGAGTATGCAAGTTCTTTCATCTTGAGTAGAGGCTTTACCAAAATGTATGCTTATCTGCTCATCTGCGGAGATATGTATTAGAGAATCACTTTCTTCTTTCTGGACTTCATCATGGATAATGTAATGCTTGTACTTTAGTTTGGAATACTTAGAAGGCTTCATGTAGATCTGATCAATAAAGTATATCAGAGTTGGAGAACTCGAACATATCCATGTGGTACTTCTTCTATCATCACGAGATCTGATCTTCTGAGTAGTCATCTTGATGTTATAGGAAATCTTCACCACGCTTATGTTGTGCACTGGAGGTTCTCCACCAAGTTGTCTTCTTCTTATATGTATACAGGAGTCTCTTTCTGGTATGTCTCAAAGTCTTGAGATTGCTCTGCATGCGCTCTTTACTCAATTTCTTCTAAAGAACATTCTTTGCATTTATCTGAAGTAGAATTCCAACTCATGGATGTTGCGAATGATATAAGTCTCATATAGAGATAAGTCTGGTATACTTGGAATAAGTAATTATCATAGTCTTCTCCCTCCATCTGGGAAAACCTCTGGTTCTAGATCTCGCAATGCTTTCAATCATAAGTATTCCATACACTGTTCTTCATCACAACTTCCAATTCTTCTGCTTGATTGCTTCCATATCAGGTTTGTGATTATTGATGTAATGATCGATTGTTCTAGTTCTTCTTTCTTGGAGTCTTCATGTTCTTCTTCATATTTTTCTTTTACTTTTGGATCCACGGAGTTTCTTATAGATTCCATGCCCTAGATATTCCACTTCTACCTTTCATCATAGGATCACGGATCTGGATGGACAACCAGGAATTCTTTAAGGCTTCTCTTTGAAGAGGTATTCTTCTGTGGTTGAGTTGAACACGTACTGTCTTTTCATGGTTTCTACCATGGATATATATATATATATATATATATATCATCTTCAATAGATCATAGGATTATCTCCCTCCTAATCCTTGCTTCATGTAAGAGTGCATATAATCAGCTCCTTCCGTCTGATAAAGTCCATGCTTTCATCTGCATCCTTATTGTCTTCTGCAATATATAATTGGCTCTCTTTGTCAAACGGAGTCCACGCTTCCATCTTAGTTGTCGTCATAAGTCTTTCTCCAATTCCTTTTGATGTCTGACTTCTAAGTCTCTTCATGATTGATTCTGATTTTGGCTTATCTTGTAATAGCTTTCACATGATATATTTCATCCCTTCATCTGTATTATCTAATGATATTCATTCTTATTTTGTTGTTCTTCCATAGGGATAGTTCTTCTTGGAACACATTATGTTCCAAGAGATAGATATACAAGATATGTACAAAGATGATGCAAGCAAGATATGTACAAGAAAATAAGAAGAGTGTTGTTACCTTTTAGTAGAAGAAGTCTCTTCCATCCTGCTTAGTCTTTTTTGTTGGTTCCTTTTCTTCGGAAATCGAAGCTTTGTGTTTATTCTTCCTTTTCTTTAGCTCGGGACACTGATTTCTGTAGTGACCGTACTTCTGATAGTTGAAGCACTGTATTTCTGAAATGTCTTTCCCTTGGTTTGGCTTCCTCCTTGAGCCAAACTTCCTTTTGTTCCTAAAGTTCTTGAATCTTGTTGTGAAGGCTTGATCATCATACTTCTTTTGAGGTTTCTCTTTTGCATTGATTCTTGATTCTTCTTGAGCACAGCAAGTCCAAATTTCTTCAAATGTCGGGTACTCCTTCCTTGCGTTCATGCTTGCGACAAATGCATCCCATGTCTTGGGAAGACCATTGAGTATTATGTTCACCAATTCCTTTTCTGAAGTGATCTCTTCAATATCTTGTAGTTGATCTCTTAGCTGGGAGATCCTTACAAAGTATGATGTTATGATGTTGTCATCATTCATCTTCATTTCACGGAGCTCATTCTTCAGACTCATAACTTGTCCAATGTTTCTGACTGAGAAGAGATTTGTTAGGGCATCGTACATATTCTTTGATGAGTCAAGATGGGAGATGTAGGTTATCAAGTGGTCTTTTATGGAATCCACTATGATACTCATGGCATTGATGTCAACGTCTTTGAACTTCTCCATAGATGCAATGTTTTGCGGTTCCTTCTCTTCTCCTTCTTTAAACTCCGGCTTCACGATCTTTCCTTTCACAATATCCAGCACTTTATTCTTAGCAAGGATGAGGTCAATCCTTCTCTTCCATGCTCTGAAGTTAGAGGCAACATATAGCTTGTTCTCAGACTTCATAGAGTTCATCATGGCTTGCTTGACTTGGTCAAACCCTAGATTTGACCGAAAATCCAAACTTCACGTCTTGGCCTTCTGAGAGTACCAGGAGATGTGCAGGGCTAGGGCACACTGATCTATCTAGAGATTAGGTCAATATCGTCACTTAATGTTCATTGACAAGAGGTTTAGGGTTTCTACAACTGCTTCTGTTAGTAACCCTAGCTACAGTGCTTTTGGAAACTGCTCTTGCTAGTAACCCTAGCGACAGTTCCTCAACGAGCTCAATATCTAGCGGTTATGCTTCCTTCCAGCATTTTAGGCTGACTGAAGGGGTGTGGGCCCATAACCTATTAGAATATAGAATATGGTGTGCTCATTTTACCATTGACGATACCTTCGTCACCCAACCATAGGCCGAAGCCTCCCTCCGAGCACCTTGATACCTTCGTCACCCAACCATAGGCCGAAGCCTCCCTCCGAGCATAGCCAAACAAAGAGTAGCGCATCAATCCCCAAGGATAGCACATCACAAAAATTTGATCAGATGTTCCAAACCCTAGCCAACAGATATCCAAGCCAATACTGGAACTAGTTGCTGCTGCAGTTGCACCTGCAACCCTCCTCCAAACCTGCGCACCAGACTGCAACTTCAATGTGCACCAACTGGGAAACTGCAATTCTGAGATGATGTCAAATGAGAACTGGTGCCCTGTATTTATAGTAATCCTGCCAGTTTGTTGGGGCCGACTTCTCCTTCTGGGTATGTGTCTGTTCAGTATATTATTAATTCTGGTCGACTTCTTCTCTTGGAGGCTAATAGCCTAATATAAATTATCTTCTTGAGACGACAAGGATTCTAGGGTTATTAGCCAACTCATTAGGGTTTCTCTTGCTTCCCGGAGTCTTCTATTCTCGCCAGGTTCACACGTGGGGGTAAATACCTCCCGCAACTACCATAATATTAACAATGTCTTCATAAAAGAGATTTTTTTTTTCAGATTTATCAGCAATTTTTCTTCCTGCAACCTTCTCATCACTGATGTCAAATTTTTAAAGTGTTCTCCCTCTGTCTTACTGAAGATCAGTATGTCATCCAGATACACTATGACAAATTTTCTTATGAAGTCTTTCAATACTTAATTCATTAATCTCATAAATGTGCTTGGAGCATTTGTCAACCCAAATTGCATGACCAGCTATTCAAACAAACCTTAATTTGTTTTGAATGTTGTCTTACATTCATCTCTCTCTCATTATTATTTGATGATATCCACTCTTCAAGTATATCTTGGAAAAATAGCTTGCTCCACTCAAACAATCCATAAAATCATCCATCCTAGGTAAAGGGAATCTATACCTAACGGTGATCTTGTTCATGGCTTTGGAATCTGTACACATTCTCCATCCTCCATCCTTATTTGGACTCAACACAATTGGTACTGCACATGGACTTAGGCTTTCCCTGACTAAACCTTTATCCAACAACTCTTGGACTTGATTCTTGACTTCCTCATTCTCTTTAGGTGTCAACCTATAAGCTGATTTGTTTGGTAAATTGGCTCCTATAATAAAGTCAATATGATGGCTTATAATCCTAATGGGTGGCAATGAGTGAGGTAAATCATCCACTATTATGTCAGCAAAGTTTTCTAACAGCTCCTGGATTTCTTCAGGTAAATACTCCACATAAGTATTTGTAAGGATAACTCTTGGTTTCCTCACTATAGCAAACTACATCTCCTACTCCTTGACTTCATTCAAGAGTTCCTTCCCACTCATGAGAAGTACACTTGAACTAGCTTCCTTCTTTTGTTCTTTATCTTCTATTGATAACAACATATGTGTCCTACCATCCTTTTCTAGGGTATAAGCATTCTTCCTCCCATCATGAATAACTTTTCTATCAAAATGCCATGGTCTCCCCAATAAAATATGACAGACATCCATAGGAATTACATCACATAATATTTCATCCCTATAACCTCCTATTTTGAATTCAACTTGGCATTGTTGACTTACCATTACTTGATGTCCTTTCTGTAACCATGATACCATGTATGGGTTTGTATGTGCAATTGTATTCAGCTCCAGTTTGTCCACCATCTCTGTGGATACTAGATTGTCAATGCTCCCAGTGCCTATGATCACCTTGCAAACTCTTTATTTCATCTTGCAAGCAGTTATGAATAGACTTGTTCGTTGAACTGGTTCCTCTACCTCCTTCTCTAGTTTAAGAAGAACTTTCCTCATCATGAGGCTCTTTCCTCCTTATGTTGCTTCTACTTCCACATTCTTTTGTGCTTCAGAAATGTGTGCTTCTCCTTCTATAGTGTCTTTCTTCTTCTCTGGGCATTCGCAATACATGTTCCTTGTATTTCCACAGGCATAACATCTAATTTCACCTCCTCTGGATCTTCCTCTTCCTCTAGGAAAAGAGATTCTTCCTCCATGTTGTCCTTCTTTAGAACTTCCATCTTTCTCAGAGTGACTATGTTTCTTTCCAGCTTCGTGCTTTGGTTTATGGGACTTCTCTTTGTTGGCTCCCTTACCTCTGCTTGAATTTCCTCCTATGTTTCATTGGCTTTGTTTTCTGGCCAATTTCTCTTCGTCTTTCAAGGCTGGTTGATAAGCATCCTCAACTTTACTAACAAACATCATGTTGATCTCCTCTTGTATTTCATATCTCAGTCCATTGATATACCTAGTTGTTTCTTGATCATCATTCTCTTTCTGTCCATCCCTAATGTTCAGTCTGTAAAATTCCTCAGTGTATTCTTTCACTGATAAGATTTTCTATCTCAAGTTATGCAATCTTCTGAATAGATTGATTTGATATTCCTTTGGGATAAATTATTCTTTTATCTTGGCTACCATCATATCCCATATTTTAATTTTCTCCTTGCCCTTGCATCTGCAATCGGCTTACAGTTCATCCCACCACAGTGTCGCATTGCCCTTTAGTCTTGTCACTGCATGCTTCACCATCTTCTCTTCTTCGATATCCTCATAATCGAAGTACTTGTCCATAGCATGTACCCAAACCAACAATTCTTCAACTTCTAAATTGCCTTCATACATTAGTAGCTCTATTTTTTCTCTGGCCCCTATTCTTGAAACAGATTTCAATAAGCGATCTTTTGCAGCATCCTCTACTACATATTCTTCGACCTCTATCTCTTCGCTTTCAGCTTCACTGATATCTCCAATGTCAGGTGCTCTCCTCTGCATTGTTTCCATGGCATTCAGTCTCATTCTGAGTCGCCTCATTTCTTCTTCCATTTCTGGATTCGCTCTGCATCTTCTGGGTGGAATGACTCCACTTTCTCGCCTTCTGATGTCTATAAATAGAATCAAATCTCGATACCACTAATGATATCAATTTATCTCCTTTCTCCTTTGTATGTTGTCTGCAAACAAATTCAATAGCTTTGATACCACTTGATGCAACCCCCCTACTCTCCTTCGGGCTACGTGACCTCTCGGTCAAGCATCTTCGATTTTGTGAGTCAAATAGGCTCTCTGAAATTTTGATGGTCTCACTTTGTAACTCAACACAGGCTCTTTCATCATTTTCGTGCAGGTTCTATGGCACCCGCAACCTCTCTCTTTGCATTGTTCAACTATCATGTTTCAGGCGCTAGCCCCTTTTCCATTAGCCCCTTCCTAGATGTGACCTTGGGCTATGACCTCACGTAAACACGTGATTGCGGGGTGACCAAAAGTGGTTTGAACCCACACCGCTTTTCTCCCCGCAATTCAATACCAATCACCACGCATCCTTTTGGCGATATTGTGGTTTCAATTGTGGCCCACTCTCAGATTTTTAAAGCTCAAGCATCTTCTGTCTCCGCAATCCAGCGTGACCACTGATCTTGCGATCTCGGGTGGGGCCTCTTGATCAATGGCTCAGATCTTCCTCCTTTCCTTTATTCTCTCTGGATCACACGCTCTCGGATCTTTACGATTTATCAACACATGCCTCTTTCAAATAAATAGTCATGATTTGCTTCACGATTCAGGTTTCAGAGTTTTCAACTCTCAAACCTTACTTTCTCCACAATGCTTTTATTCGAAGATCGCGATTTGTTGACGCGTGTCTCTTGTAGATTGACGACTATGCTTCACTTCGGTTCTTTGGGCTTCGAAACTTTCAAACTTTCATACTTCCTTCATCCCGAAGTACTTCTATATGAAGTACACAATCTGTTGATGTGTGTCTTCTTGGATCTGACGGCCGCTATCTCCTTCAGCTCTTCGAACTTCAAAAATCTCAACTTCTCCCCGCTCTCTTTTACCCGGAGTACACAATCAGTTGATGTGTGTCCTCCTACAGATCGACGGTCCCCATCTACTTCGGTTATTTGGGTTTCGAAAGTTTCAACACTCTGTCTTTACTTCCTCTTGAAGCTCATGATCTGTCGCCATGTGTCCTTCTGGATATGACGGTCCAGATTCACTTCAGGCTTTGGGTTTTGGGAGTTTCAACTCTCAACTGAAACCTTCAAAGTGATTTTTCCCAAAGCCTCATATTTCTTAACACGTACCCCCTGACGATCAACGATCATGATTTACTTCAGCTCTTCAGCAATTTCGCCTCCTCCTTGTCTACGAACTTCTGAAGTTGTAGATCTTGCACCACCTATCCCTCTTGATGATGGACAGTCCCTAATCACTTCGAGACTTCAGGACTTCAACAGTCCACTCTCCTATGTGCTTCAAGAGACTTAGATATCTCACACCTTGCCCAGATTCAACTGTCCGGAACGATCTCGTTCCCTCCTGGATGGATCTTAACCGATAATTCCTGAAGTCTTCAGACCTTCACTCCTTTTGAATATTTCTCCTCACTATCCCTTCTGAGCTTGATTCCTTCGAGGATTTTGATCTCCCACGCACTCCTTGCATTCCTGGGATCTCGACAAACTCAAATCGAAGGATTTCTTTGAAAGAAATTCCTCTCGCACTCCTTGTGCTCCTATGTTTTGGTTCTTCGATAGTTAGTCACTCCTTGAGTCTATACACTCCTTGCACTTGGTCTAAGTTCTCTTCATTCCTTTTGAAATTCTCAGAGTCAATTCAAGACTCTGTCGATGCACTCCTTTCATACAAGATGCACTCCTTGCATACAAGTTCTTATAAGAGAAACGATTGAAACTTATCCAATTCGTCACAATTTCATATGATCAATCATAGAAAATCATACATAAATGACATGAACTCAAACACACACAGAATATAACATGCATTCAATTGCACTTCAAAATGAACACTATCCAAGGAATTGGAACAATTAAGTCTGCTCTATTCATTCATGAAATAAATTACATAGTATTACAGTTCTTGACTGCGTCTTTCTTCTCTTCCTATCTGCTACTCTACAACTCACTATGTTCTACCTTCTTGTGTCTCTTATCCATAATACAATACAACAACAAAACAAAACTATCTAAGGAGTGGCTCCTCGATATCTTCTTCCTCATGTCTATAACCTATCCTATCAGTTTCTAGTGGTTACCTACTTTGTCTTATTACAATAACTATCAGTTATTACCCGATAAGGGCTTCCACTCCCTATCTGCAACTCCTTACAGTCATACATGACTTTACAAACAAGATATATTTAAAAACGTCGTTTCCAAAATATCTCAACAACTCATTCTGTTTCTGAGTTAAATGTTGATTTGAAATTCTGTCATGTTGAGATGTCATATATTTGCCTCCACTCTTGCTTCTTTCACTTTGAAGGTGATGCTCCTGCATCACCCAAGTGTGTCACCTTGGGGTGCCCCAATATTGTTCATGAAAAAGAAGGATGGTACGTTGAGACTTCATATCAACTTCAGGTAATTGAACAAAGTAACAGTAAATAACAAGTATCATTTGCAAAGGATAGATGACCTCTTTGATCAACTGAGGGGTTCACGAATATTTTCAAAGATTGATCTTAGATCTTGATATCACCGAGTGAGAATTAAAGAAGACATTAGAAATACTACCTTCAGAACGAGGTACAAACATTATGATTTCATAGTGGTTCCTTTAAGGTTGTCATATGCACCAATTGTCTTCATGTGTTTGATGAATGGAGTTTTCATAAATTACTTAGATAAGTTTGTCATTGTATTTATGGATGACAAACTTATTTACTCAAAATCTGAAGAAGAGAATGCACAACACTACAGGATGGTGCTACAAGTTTTGAGGGAGCATTAGTTGTATGCAAAGTTGAGCAAGTGCTCATTTTACTAGCAACAAATTTGTCGCTGGTAAAATGAGCACTTGCTCAACTTTGCATAAAACTAATGCTCCCTCAAAACTTGTGAGCCATATCATTTCCAAGGAAGGAATAGTTGTGGATCCGAAAAACATAAAATCCATTGATGAATAACCAACACCAAGAAATGTTGTAGAGGTGAGGTCCTTCATGGGACTTGCAAGTTATTACAAAAGGTTTATTGAGGGCTTCTCAAAGATTGCACATTCAATCACATTCTTGCACAAGAAAGTTGTACAATTTAAATGGACTATGGATTGTGTAAGGAGTTTTCATCACTTGAAGAGTTTGTTGACAAGTGCGTCAATTTTGAGAATTGTTGATTCAGATGAAGACTTTGTTGTGTGCACCGATGCATGCAAGGAAGGGTTCGGTGGAGTCCTTAGTTAGAATGGGCATGTGATATGTTATGAATCAAGAAATTTAAAAGAGTGTGAAAGACTCTATGCTACTCATGACTTAGAATTGGCAGCCATAGTGCATGCCTTGAAGATGTGGCGGCACTCTCTCATGGGTAAAAAATTTGAGCTAAGAACAGACCATAGTGGTTTGAAGTATCTGTTTGGACAATGAAGTTTAAATGCCAAACAAAGCAGGTGGTTATAATTCCTCATTCAGTATGACTTTAACATAAAGCATATCAAAGTAAAAGAGAACAAGGTGGCTGACACACTCAGCAAGAGGGTGCATGAGATGCATACTACAACCATTATCATGTACAAATTAGATTTGTGTGACAGAATTTTAGAAGTTGCCAAATCAGATCAATGTTATGTGGACATAAAGGTGAATTTACAACAAGGTATGTCGCAATAGAAATTTGAAAGTTTTGAGCTAAAAGAGGATGGAATCCTCATGTATAGGCGCAAAGTCTATGTGTCAAATGTTTAGGAGTTGAAAAATATGTTATTGTCAGAGATGCATAAGGTTACTTATGCAGGACACCCAAGCTACGAGAAGACAATTGTCACAATAAAAAAACAATATTATTGGCCAGGCATGAAAAATGAGGTTGCTAATTTTATTGTTAGATGCCTTGAATGTCAAAAGGTCAAGGTTGAGCACAGACATCCAATTGGTTTTCTACAACCATTGTCCATTCTTGAGTGGAAATGGGAAGTTGTAACTATGGATTTCATTACTAAGCTTCCTAGGATTGCTAAGAAACATGATTTTTTTATGGTAGTGGTGGACAAGCTTACTAAAGATGCCCATTTTATTCTAGTGAAGTTAGCCCGCAAGGCAATGAATATTGCTGAAATATATATGCAGGAAATCACTAAGTTACATGGTGTACCTAAGACAATTGTGTCTGACAAAGATTTTAAGTTCACCTCAAACTTTTGGAAAGGGATATTCAAAGGATTTGGGAGAAATATGAACTTTAGCACAACATATCACCCTGAGACATATGCACAAATAGAAAGGGTAAATCGGGTGCTTGAAGATATTCTTAGGATGTATGTGATGGATAAGCCATCAAAATAGGAAGAATAACTTCACTTGGTAGAGTTTGCTTACAACAATGGGTATCAAACATCTTTAAATATGATCCCATTTGAGGCACTTTATGGTAGAAATTAAAGGTCCAATGGACTTGGTATGGTCCTGAGAATGCAACTTAAGAGCGCGAGGATGCTATGCAGGTAGAGTATATGCATATTTTTGAACATTTTTTAAATTTTATATGTACAAGTGTATATAATGCACTGAGGACAGTGCATAAATAGTGGGGGGGGGGATGTAATGTCCCTAATCCAAACCCCTTTGTAATTGTACATATAGGCTAGTGAGCCATTGGTACCATTTGTAAATGTAAATGTACATATAGGCTAATGAGCTGTTAGAACCAAGTTTTTCTTTTAAGATCACCTAAGCAATGTGCAAGAATTGTTATCAAAGAAAGGGTGTGCACATTTCATAGTGATGCGCACACCTAGGTAAGTTCACCTAGTTGCACATCAAAGGAAGGGTGCACACATTTCACAGTGTTGTGTGCACTTGAGTAAGTGCGTAGGGATTACTTGGAAGTGTGCATCGATCCAAGTTGTGTGTGTGTGTGTGTGTGTGTGTGTGTGTGTGTGTGTGTGTGTGTGTGTGTGTGTGTGTGTGTGTGTGTGAGAGAGAGAGAGAGAGAGAGAGGGAGGTTGGAGATTCAGTGTGGTTATGAGGATGGTGAGTCAGGACGCAAATAGGTCATTGCGCCTATCCTTGAAAAATGTAATTATACTCAAGTTATTAATAATATCACATCATTGCGCGCGGACAGATCAAATGAAAAGAGATGGGGAGCTAAATCCACCAAAAAAGGGAAAAGGGGGGGGGCTTAAGTCCTAGGGAATATTTTATTAATATTTCTGAAAAGTGTAAGTTATGGATAATTATTTGTCCTAAGTTCCCGAGGAATGGGAAAGGGTCACCAAGTGGCTAAAGAAAGTTTTCAAGGTGACAAGTGTCCAATTTAAGGCATGCAATATATATTGTCATCCTTAGTGTATTTTGGAAAAGGGAGAGAAACTCATTCTTTTGGGGGGATTATTCATTCATTTTCTCGTGGGAAGAAGGGGTTCAGACCATCTAAGAAAGGACGACCATTACCTTATCTGTAGAGAAAATATTGTAATGTTTTTTACTATATTGTTTTTTACTATAGAGAAAATAGAGTATTTCCAAGGAAGAGGTGGGTTTTCATGCCCATGTGAAATCTCTTTAGGTGAGATATTTGTTGTCGAAGAGGTGGGTTGTCGAGTATGTGAGCATTATTTTCAGGTGAGATTTTTTCTCAGAATTGTTCCCTGATGCACTAGGAATTAGTTGCAGGGCTCTAAGATTTCATGTTCGGCTTGTTGTTGGAACCCTAGAAGGGAAGTGGGGTAGCTGAGGGATTGTTGAGAAGAGAATGGGCACACTTCCTTGGGTGTAACACGCATGCGGGGAATGAGAGATTGTAGTATAGTTGTAGCAATGGCACCTTGGACTAACAAATTCTGTGATTATCAGACCTTAGCTTGGAATTAGGAACCCTTTTTCCCTGGTAGAGTTAAGCCTCAGCTCGGGGGTGACCTATTGCTAAAAGTATATGAGCAACAAATTCTATGACTGGGAGGAACATCTGAGTTCTGCGCGCAATTGATGGCATTTCATAAAAGATAAGTGTCTTTATGTGCTTGTCTCATTTGTTGTGTGCTTAATTCTCTATGTTCAATATGGGTTTAATTCTTATATGTTGTTGCATATAAGCAATTGTTTTTATTCTGTATAATGTTGCTTGCACATGTAAGTGTGGTGTTGATATTCAATATTTGTAGTCTTCCATGAGTATGATAGTTGTTGTTAGTTATTCATGTTAAGTTAACCTTATCATATTGGTCATGAGTCTTTGGGGAAAAATTAGAATGGCCATGCGCACAGGGAAATACTATGTGTGCATAAGAGGTTGGATTCACTTGTGCACACAGGGAAGCAATCCGCACGCACAAGGAAAATAAATAATTGGTGTGTGACGCTAGAATGGTTGTGCGTGTAGTAGAGATCACATGTTTAGAGTGGATTAAACACACAATAGTGTTTTGTGCTCAGTATGCTTGTGTGTGTAGTTGTTTAGAGTTACTTTCGTTGTTATAAGTTGTTTCAGAAGAGGAAAGTTTGGGTGGTGCGACTTAGCTTGGGGTTGAGTGTGTTACTTCAAGCAATCATGTGCAAGCTAATGTTATAGAGTAGAATCTGCGCACTATACTTTGGAGTAACATTGCTCAGTAGTAAGCTAAGGATGTTACATTATGGTATCAAAAGAAATTTGATAACAAGGTACGTTGCAGATTGGTATCATAGGAAGTTTGGTAACGAAGTACGTTACAAGCACTCCCCTTACCCACCTTCTTCCAAACCTTTTGCGTAAAGGAATTGGGATAGTCTACCAAAATATGACCATACTCATGGAATTAGACGCATCGAAACGATACATTCACATAATCTAGTTTATGTGTATAATGATGCGACCCTAGAACTAATTCAACAGGCTCAAATAATCCCTTGGAGAGATCCAAATTGACCAACACTCTAGCCATTGATCACTTCCTTCTTAAAAGAAAACTCTCGTCAATTAGAATAGTGATTCCCAATTGGTTACCTATATCCCTTAATGCATGTTCGAACCAAAATTCCATCGACAACCTTGGAATCTTGACTCAATCTGGTGAACTCTCCAAAGACTTAGAAAAAGCATCAAAGAGCATGTGCCATGGCTTCAAAACGAGTGGTGAACTATCCAAGAGCTAAGTTCCTTTAAGGAACTTTATCGCATCCTCCTTCAACCGAAAAATGAAGCCACACCAACCCTTTGCTAGACTATGATAAATTGGGCTATATCCTGGACCAAGGGCCCAGACCTGTGATACCCAAGAACCTAGAAAATCCATTGAAAATCGGCAGCTAGAGAATTTTCCAACTAACGAAGTGTCTATCAAATCCAGGATTTGATCTAGCTGCACATCCCTTCCCACTACCAAGGAAATTTCGCCACCCTTGCTCTTGACAACTTTACACTTCTTTTTGGACTTAAGGAAAACTGCTAGCAACCCCTATCCTCGTTGGAGTTGAGTGACATCCAATTGTGAACCCACAAAACCATTACCTTTCTCAGATAGTGGAGAAGACCTAACCTCAAAGGTAATAAAACCATGATTCAATGGCTCTGAGCTTGCCATGTGATTTTGATCTTGGTCCAGAACAAGAGATCTATCAAAACTTAACTCGACCTTGCAACTTTAGTTTCCACACTTCTTGCGGCAGCAGGAAGAGGAGTCTTAAGACCCACCCAAAGATTTTTTTCCATCCTTTTCACATGCTCAAATCTCTCAATCAAAGAGCTAGCTCCAGACATACAATCAACATCGACTCTTCTGACAGTACCAACATCACCTTCTGGACCTGAGGCCTCCACCAGATGATCTGAAATATGATCTATCAACGTGACAAGGCTAAGAGGAGTGGAAAATATCTTATCTTTTGATAGGTTATCATTTGAATAATCAACTAGTGGGACATGATAGGTGTCTAAGTCATCCATGCTATGGAAACCCTCTTGAGGAATTTGATTCATATTTTAACTTTTCTTTGCCAAAAAAAATTCCATACATGAGAATTAATAAGGGAAGTTATTTCTCAAGATATAGTAGTTATACTTCTCCATTACTCTCAAGTGCAACAATTGTCACAATTCATGCAAGGTGCAAGGATTGAGCCTTAAGAAGTTTTATTTGGATCCATAGATTGGATTTCCATTTTCATAAGAGGGTTTTTGTTTTCTTCCTTTTGGATTTGGAGAAGACTTTGTGTTTGGATTAAAAATTGATCCATGGCAATGGTTAAGAAAAATATACAATGGAAAACAATGAGATATTTGTCACTTCACTATACTTAATCAATCAAAAAACCTATTTTTTTAATTTAAAATATTTAAAAGTAAAAAAAAAAAAAAAAAAATTATTTATAATATTCTAATTAAAAATTATATTTTCACAAACTTTAAAAAATATTATTGAAATTTTTGTAAATTTATAAATTCATTTTTTTTGAACTTACAATAGATTGCTATAATTCCCACTCGAACATGAACTAACAAGGGTTGCATGGCAACGTAGTCCCTACCGAGTTAGTTAGGAAATACATGTTGAACAATGAAACTTAGTATAACTAAATGCATAAGTAATGAATTTTTTTTGTCAAAAGATAATAATTGAGGGTTGTTTGTTATTCAAAATGTATATGAACCGTGAATGGAACTATAATATTCATAAATATAATGTAAATATAATAATAAATAGTATATTAGATAACAAATATAATATAAATGTAATAATGCATAAATAATAAATACTTAGTATAACTTTTTATTCTACATTAATATAAATATATTTAGATGTGGTGATTGGTGAAATTCATTGATTATGTAATTAATTCTACATATTGAAAGACGTGAAGGGAACATTAACATTTCAATTCTATCAACCAATTAAAAATGAGAAACACAAATATTTGTATTATATCAAAAAATATATATTTGTTTTCCTTTGTTAAACATTACATTACATACGCAAATTTATAATTAAAGACAAATTAATGTCACATTAAAAACAAACTTATTATTATAATCCCATGGCAGGGACTAATAATACAATAACACCGAAAAAAAAAATATTTACCAAAGTTTACCAACATTTATAAAATATGAATGATCTTCCATTGGATGATCCAACTTGAATCTTTCAGTGACCCAACTTGAATCTTCCATTGGATGATCTTTCAACTTCACTAAGTATTCAGGATATGTCTTTCTCCTGGTCTTCTTTCCAACTCTTTGTTCTACGATTTTCTCCATCTGAGTTTTTTCTGTTGTGAGAAATTGTTCTTCCCACTTAAATCTGGTTTAATCATTTGATTCTCCTACATCATCTCTCCTATAAGGATACAAGTCTGCAACATTGAATATCGATGATATCCCAACATTGTCTGGCAATCCAATTTCATAAGCATTGGCTGCAAATTTTATGAGAATCATGCATGGTCGTATCTTCTTCATCTTTAACTTGTTATATGTTCCCCTTGGGAACCTTTCTTTTCTCAAATGAACTAAAAATTCATCTCCTACTTTGAATTGAGCTTCTCTCCTCTTTTGATCAACTATGTTCTTATATTTCAGGTTGTTGTCTTGTAGCTGTTCTTTGACTCTGTCATGGAGTTTCTGCATTTCTATTGCAAAATCTTCTGCGTCAGCACTTCTGAATTCATCTTGATTCATATCTCTCAACTCTGTAATCCCTCTTGGCTATATACCATACACAATTTCAAATGGACTTTTTCATGTGCTCCTGTTCACTGAATTGTTAAATGCAAATTTTGCTTGTGCCAGAATCTGATCCCATTTACGGCCTTGTTCAATGACTAAACTTCTTTTCCAAGACTCTTGTTTACCACTTCAGTCTATCCATCTGTCTAACGATGATATGTTGAACTAAAGGACAAGTTTGTCCACGGCCTCTTCCATAGATTTCTCCAAAAGTGTCCTACAAATTTTGTGTCTCTATCTGAAACTATGCTCCTAGGAAATCCATGTAGTCTCATCACTTCTTTGAAAAACAAATTGGCTATGTGTGTAGCATCATTTATCTTTTGGCATGGTATGAAATTTGCCATTTTTGAAAATATTTCCACCACAAAAAATATGGAATCACTCCCTTTCTGGGTTCTAGGCAATCCCAATACAAAATCCATACTAATTGCATCCCATGGCCTTTCTGGAATTGGTAGTGGTTGATACAAACCAGTGTTCTGCTATCTTCCTTTTGCATACTGGAAAATTTTGCATTTGTTCACAAACTTTTTCACCTTTTCCCTCATGCTCGGCCAATAGTATGAATTTCTCAGCTATGCAAATGTCTTATCATGACCAAAATGTCCAGCTAAATCTCAACTTTGTTTCTCTTTTAGTAGGTTATCTCTCATTGAGCATATTGGTATGCATAGTTGGCTCCCTTTGAACAATAATCCATCCTGGATCAAATATTTTTTCCATGGGCTTCTGTCTCCCAACAAAGGATTCTTACATGCCTCATAAGATTCCTTAAAATCTGGATCTTCTCAATACATTTCCTTGAGGTGTTCAAACCCTAAAGTCTCCACTTGGAATTTCTGTACAATCAAATTCCTCCTGCTCAAAGCATTTGCAACTTTGTTAGCAGTTCCAGCAATATGTTTAATAACAAAAGTAAAATTCTGCATAAATTCTACCCATTTAGCATGTCTCTTATTCAACTTTCCTTGCCTAGTAATAAATTGCAAAGCTTGATTATCACTGTACAAGACAAATTCTTTAGGAATTAGATAGTGCCTCCACTTCTTCAAAGCTTGAATCACTGCATAAAATTCTTTGTCATATGTGGAATACTTCTTCTTGGTGGCATTCAGCTTCTTACTAAAATAAGCAACTAGCTTATTATCCTGACTCAAGACTGCTCCAATAGCTACTCCACTTGTATCACATCTCACTTGAAATGTTTTTCCAAAATCTTGTAAGACCAGAATTGGTTGTTTTATGATCTTCTCCTTCAACACTTTGAAACTTTTTTCATCTTCCTTTGCCCATTTAAAAGACTTGTATTTCTTCTTCATGGTGTCCAGCATGGGCGTACATATACCACTAAAATTTTTGATAAACTTTATATAAAAACTTGCTAACCCATAAAACTTCTTACCTCAAATATGCTTCCTGGAGAAGGCCATTATTTGATTGCTCTCACCTTTTCTAGATCCATCTTCAATTCATTTGAAGATATCACAAAACCCAAGTATATGAGTTATGTCTTCATAAAAGAGATTTTTTTTTTTCAGATTTATCAGCATTTTTTCTTGCTGCAACCTTCTCATCACTGATGTCAAATTTTTTAAGTGTTCTCCCTCTGTATTATTGAAGATCAGTATGTCATCCAGATACACTATGAAAAATTTGCATATGAAGTATTTCAATACTTCATTCATTAATCTCATGAATGTGCTTGGGGCCTTTGTCAACCCAAATTGCATGACCAACCATTCAAACAAACCTTAATTTGTTTTGAATGTTGTCTTCCATTCATCTCTCTCTCTCTCTCTCTCTCTCTCTCATTCTTATTTGATGATATCCACTCTTCAAGTATATCTTGGAAAAATAGCTTGCTCCACTCAAACAATCCATAAAATCATCCATCCTGGGTAAAGGGGATCTATACCTAACGGTGATATTGTTCATGGCTCTATAATCTGTACACATTCTCCATCCTCCATCCTTATTTAGACTCAACACAGTTGGTATTGCACATGGGCTTAGTCTTTCCCTGACTAAACCTTTATCCAACAACTCTTGGACTTGATTCTTGACTTCCTCATTCTCTTTAGGTTTGAACCTATAAGTTGATTTGTTTGCTAAATTGGCTCCTATAATAAGGTCAATATGATGGCTTATAATCCTAATGGGTGGCAATGAGTGAGGTAACTCATCCACTATTATGTCAGCAAATTTTTCTAACAGTTCCTGGATTTCTTCAGGTAAATCCTCCACATAAGTATTTGTAACGATAACTCTTGGCTTCCTCACTATAGAAAACTACATCTCCTACTCCTTCTTGACTTCATTCAAGAGTTCCTTCCCACTCATGAGAAGTATACTTGAACTAGCTTCCTTCTTTTGTTCTTTGTCTTCTATTGGTAACAACATATGTGTCCTACCATCATTTTCTAGGGTATAAGTATTATTCCTCCCATCATGAATAACTTTTCTATCAAAATGCCATGGTCTCCCCAATAAAATATGACAGACATCCATAGGAATTACATCACATAATATTTCATCCCTATAACCTCCTATTTTAAATTCAACTTGGCATTGTTGACTTACCATTACTTGAAGTCCTTTATGTAACCATGATACCATGTATGGGTTTGTATGTGCAGTTGTATTCAGCTCCAATTTCTCCACCATCTCTGTGGATACTAGATTGCCAATGCTCCCAGTGCCTATGATCACCTTGCAAACTCTGTCTTTCATCTTGCAAGCAGTTCTGAACAGACTTGTTCGCTGAACTGGTTCCTCTACCTCCTTCTCTAGTTTAAGAAGAACTTTCCTCATCATGAGGCTCTTTCCTCCTTATGTTGCTTCTGCTTCCACATTCTTTTGTGCTTCAGAAATGTGTGCTTCTCCTTCTATAGTGTCTTTATTCTTCTCTGGGAATTCACAATACATGTGCCTTGTCTTTCCACAGGCATAACATCTAATTTCACCTCCTCTGGATCTTCCTCTTCCTCTAGGAAAAGAGATTCTTCCTCCATGTTGTCCTTCTTTAGAACTTCCATTTTTCTCAGGGTGACTATGTTTCTTTCCAGCTTCATGCTTTGGTTTCTGGGACTTCTCTTTGTTGACTCCCTTACCTCTGCTTGAATTTCCTCCTATGTTTCATTGGCTTTGTTTTCTGGCCAATTTCTCTTCATCTTTCAAGGCTGGTTGATAAGCATCCTCAACTTTACTAACAGACATCATGTTGATCTCCTCTTGTATTTCATATCTCAGTCCATTGATATACCTAGTTGTTTTTTAATCATCATTCTCTTTATGTCCATCCCTAATGTTCAGTCTGTAAAATTCCTCAGTGTATTCTTTCACTAATAAGATTTTATATCTCAGGTTATGCAATCTTCTGAATAGATTGATTTGATATTCCTTTGGGATAAATTTTTCTTTTATCTTGGCTACCATCCTATCCCATCTTTTAATTTTCTCCTTTCCCTTGCATCTGCAATCGGCTTACAGTTCATCCCACCATAGTGTTGCATGGCCCTTTAGTCTTATCACTACATGCTTCACCATCTTCTCTTCTTCGATATCCTCATAATCAAAGTACTTGTCCATAGCATGTACCCAAACCAAAAATTCTTCAACTTCTAAATTGCCTTCATACATTAGTAGCTCTATTTTTTCTCTGGCCCCTATTCTTGAAACAGATTTCAATAAGCGATCTTTTGCAGCAACCTCTGCTACATATTCTTCGACCTCTATCTCTTTGCATTCAACTTCACTGATATCTCAAAAGTCTGGTGCTCTCCTTTGCATTGTTTCCATGGCATTCAGTCTCATTCTGAGTCGCCTCATTTCTTCTTCCATTTCTGGATTCGCTCTGCATCTTCTGGGTGGCATGACTCCACTGTCTCGCCTTCTGATGTCTATAAATAGAATCAAATCTCGATACCACTAATGATATCAATTTATCTCCTTTCTCCTTTGTCTGTTGTCTGCAAACAAATTCAATAGCTCTGATACCACCTGATGCAACCCCCCTAGTCTCCTTCGGGCTACGTGACCTCCCGGTCAAGGATCTTCGATTTTGCGAGTCAAATAGGCTCTCTGAAATTTTGATGGTCTCACTTTGTAACTCAACATAGGCTCTTTCATCATTTTGGTGCAGGTTCTATGGCACCCGCAACCTCTCTCTTCGCGTTGTTCAACTATCTTGTTTCAGGTGCTAGCCCCTTTCTAAATGTGACCTTGGGCTATGACCTCACGTAAACACGTGATTGCAGGGTGACCAAAATTGGTTTGAACCCACACCGCTTTTCTCCCCATAATTCAATACCAATCACCATGCATCCTTTTGGCGATACAGTGGTTTCAATTGCGGCCCACTCTCAGATTTTTAAAGCTCAAGCATCTTCTGTCTCTGCAATCTAGCATGACCATTGATCTTGTGATCTCGGGTGGGGCCTCTTGATCAATGGCTCAGATCTTCCTCCTTTCCTTTATTCTCTCTGGATCACACGTTCTCGGATCTTTACGATTTATCGACACGTGCCTCTTTCAAATAAACAGTCGTGATTTGCTTCACGATTCAGGTTTCGGAGTTTTCAACTCTCAAACCTTACTTTCTCTACAATGCTTTTATTCGAAGCTCGTGATCTGTCGACGTGTGTCTCCTGTATATCAACGACTATACTTCACTTAGGGTCTTCGGGCTTCAAAAGTTTCAAACTTTCACACTTGCTTCATCCCGAAGTACTTCTATATGAAGTACACGATCTGTTGACGCGTGTCTTCTTGGATCTGACGACCGTTATCTCCTTTGACTCTTTGGACGTCGAAAATCTCAAATCTCAACTTCTCCCCACTCACTTTTTCCCAGAGTATTTTACCCGAAGTACACAATCAGTTGACATGTGTCCTCCTACAGATTGACAGTCCCCATCTACTTCAGTTATTCGGGCTTTGAAAGTTTCAACACTCTGCCTTTGCTTCCTCCTAAAGCTCATGATCCGTCGCCACGCATCCTTCTGGATATGACGGTCCAGATTCACTTCGGGCTTCGGGTTTTGGGAGTTTCAACTCTCAACTGAAACCTTCGAAGTGATTTTTCCCAAAGCCTCATATTTGTTGACACGTACCCCCTGACGATCAACGATCATGATTTACTTCAGCTCTTTGGCAATTTCGCCTCCTCCTTGTCTACGAACTTCTGAAGTTGTAGATCTTGCACCACCTGTCCCTCTTGATGATGGACGGTCCCTAATCACTTCGAGACTTTGGGACTTCAATAGTCCACTCTCCTATGTGCTTCAAGAGACTTAGATATCTCACACCTTTCCCAGATCCAACTATCTGGAGCGATCTCGTTCCCTCCTGAATGGATCTTAACCGATAATTCTTGAAGTCTTCAGACCTTCACTCCTTTTGAAGATTTATCCTCGCTATCCCTTCTGAGCTTGATTCCTTTGAGGATTTTTATCTCCCACGCACTCCTTGCATTCCTGGGATCTCAACAAACTCATATCGAAGGATTTCTTTGAAAGAAATTCTTCTCACACTCCTTACGCTCCTATGTTCTGGTTCTTCAACACTTAGTCGCTCCTTGAGTCTGTGCACTCCTTGCACTTGGTCTAAGTTCTCTTCATTCCTTTTGAAATTCTCTGAGTCAATTCAAGACTTTGTCGACGCACTCCTTGCGTACAAGATGCACTCCTTGCATACAAGTTCTCAAAAGAAAAACGATTGAAACTTATCCAATTCCTCACAATTTCATATGATCAATCATAGAAAATCATACATAAATGACATGAACTCAAACACACACAGAATATAACATGCATTCAATTGCACTTCAAAATTAACACTATCCAAGGAATTGGAACAATTAAGTATGCTCTATTCAGTCATGAAATAAATTACATAGTATTGCAGTTCTTGACTGCGTCTTTCTTCTCTTCCTATTTGCTACTCTACAACTCACTATGTTCTACCTTCTTGTGTCTCTTATCCATAATACAATACAACAACAAAACAAAACTATCTAAGGAGTGGCTCCTTGAGATCTTCTTTGTCATGTTTGTAACCTATCCTATCAGTTTCTAGTGGTTACCTACTTTGTCCTATTACAATAACTATCAGTTATTACCCGATAAGGGCTTCCACTCCCTATCTGCAACTATTTACAGTCATACATGACTTTACAAACAAGATATGTTTAAAAACGTCATTTCCAAACTATCTCAACAACTTGTTATGTTTTTGAGTTAAATGTTGATTTGAAATTCTGTCATGTTGAGATGTCATATATTTGCCTCCACTCTTGCTTCTTTGACTTTGAAGGCAATGCTCCTGCATCACCCAAGTGTGTCACCTTGGGGTGCCCCAGTATTGTTCATGAAGAAGAAGGATGGTATGTTGAGACTTCGTATCAACTTTAGGCAATTGAACAAAGTAACAATAAATAACAAGTATCATTTGCAAAGGATAGATGACCTCTTTGATCAACTGAGGGGTTCACGGATATTTTCAAAGATTGATCTTAGATCTTGATATCACCGAGTGAGAATTAAAGAAGACATAAAAAACACTACCTTTAGAACGAGGTACAAACATTATGAGTTCACAGTGGTTCCTTTCGGGTTGTCAAATGCATCAATTGTCTTCATGTGTTTGATGAATGGAGTTTTCAGAAATTACTTAGATAAGTTTGTCATTGTATTTCTGGATGACAAACTTATTTACTCGAAGTTCGAAGAAGAGAATGCACAACACTACAGGATGGTGCTACAAGTTTTGAGGGAGCATTAGTTGTATGCAAAGTTGAGCAAGTGCTCATTTTACCAGCAACAAATTTGTCGCTGGTAAAATGAGCACTTGCTCAACTTTGCATACAACTAATGCTCCCTCGAAACTTGTGAGCCATATCATTTCCAAGGAAGGAATAGTTGTCGATCCGAAAAAGATAAAATCCATTGATGAATAACCGACACCAAGAAATGTTGTAGAGGTGAGGTCCTTCATGGGACTTGCAAGTTATTACAAAAGGTTTATTGAGGGCTTCTCAAAGATTGCACATTCAATCACATTCTTGCAAAAGAAAGGTCTACAATTTGAATGGGCTATGGATTGTGTAAGGAGTTTTCATCACTTGAAGAGTTTGTTGACAAGTGTGTCAGTTTTGAGAATTGTTGATTCAGATGAAGACTTTGGTGTGTGCACTGATGCATGCAAGGAAGGGTTCGGTGGAGTCCTTAGTCAGAATGGGCATGTGATATGTTATGAATCAAGAAATTTAAAAGAGTGTGAAAGACTCTATGCTACTCATGACTTAGAATTGGCAGCCATAGTGCATGTCTTGAAGATGTGGCGGCACTATCTCATGGGTAAAAAAATTGAGCTAAGAACAGACCATAGTGGTTTGAAGTATCTATTTTCACAACGAAGTTTAAATGCCAAACAAAGCAGGTGGTTATAATTCCTCATTCAATATGACTTTAACATAAAGCATATCAAAGTAAAAGAGAACAAGGTGGCTGACACACTCAGCAGGAGGGTGCATGAGATGCATACTACAACCATTAGCATGTACAAATCAGATTTGTGTGACAGAATTTTAGAAGTTGCCAAATCAAATCAATGCTATGTGGACATAAAGGTGAATTTACAACAAGGTATGTCGCAACAGAAATTTGAAGGTTTTGAGCTAAAGAGGATGGAATCCTCATGTATAGGTGCAAAGTATATGTGTCAAATGTTTAGGAGTTGAAAGATATGTTATTGTCAAAGATGCATAAGGTTACTTATGCAGGACACCCAAGCTACTAGAAGACAATTGTCATAATAAAAAAACAATATTATTGGCCAGGCATGAAAAATGAGGTTGCTAATTTTATTGTTAGATGCCTTGAATGTCAAAAGGTCAAGGTTGAGCATAGACATCCAGTTGGTTTTCTACAACCTTTGTCCATTCTTGAGTGGAAATGGAAAGTTGTAACTATGGATTTCATTACTAAGCTTCCTAGGACTGCTAAGAAACATGATTTTTTTATGGTAGTGGTGGACAAGCTTACTGAAGATGCCCATTTTATTCTAGTGAAGTTAGCGTGCAAGGCAACGAATATTGCTGAAATATACATGCAGGAAATCGCTAAGTTGCATGGTGTACCTAAGACAATTGTGTCTGACAAAGATTCCAAGTTCACCTCGAACTTTTGGAAAGGGATATTCAAAGGATTTGGGAGAAATATGAACTTTAGCACAACATATCACCTTGAGACATATGCACAAATAGAAAGGGTAAATCAAGTGCTTGAAGATATTCTTAGGATGTATGTGATGGATAAGCCATCAAAATAGGAAGACTAACTTCACTTGGTAGAGTTTGCTTACAACAATGGGTATCAAACATCTTTAAATATGATCCCATTTGAGGCACTTTGTGGTAGAAAGTAAAGGTCCAATGGACTTGGTATGGTCCTGAGGATGCAACTTAAGAGCACGAGGATGCTATGTAGGTAGAGTATCTACATATTTTTGAACATTTTTTAAATTTTATATGTACAAGTGTATATAATGCACTGAGGATAGTGCATAAATAGTGGGGGGGGGGGGATGTAATGTCCCTAATCCAAACCCCTTTGTAATTGTACATATAGGCTGGTGAGCCATTGGTACCAATTGTAAATGTAAATGTACATATAGGCTAATGAGTTGTTAGAACCAAGTTTTTCTTTTAAGATCACCTAAGCAATGTTCAAGAATTGTTATCAAAGAAAGGGTGTGCACATTTCATAGTGATGCGCACACCTGGGTAAGTTCACCTAGTTGCACATCAAAGGAAGGGTGCACACATTTCACAGTGTTGCGCGCACTTGAGTAAGTGCACAGGGATTACTTGGATGTGTGCATCGATCCAAGTTATATGTGTGTGTGTGTGTGTGTGTGTGTGTGTGTGTGTGTGTGTGTGTGTGTGTGAGAGAGAGAGAGAGAGAGAGAGAGAGAGAGAGAGAAGTTGGAGATTCAGTGTGGCTATGAGGATGGTGAGTCAAGACGCAAATAGGTCATTGCGCCTATCCTTGAAAAATGTAATTATACTCAAGTTATTAATAATATCACATCATTGTGCGCGGACAGATCAAATGAAAAGAGATGGGGAGATAAATCCACCAAAAAAGGGAAAAGGGGGGGGCTTAAGTCCTAGGGAATATTTTATTAATATTTCTGAAAAGTGTAAGTTATGGATAATTATTTGTCCTAAGTTCCTGAGGAATGGGAACGGGTCACCAAGTGGCTAAAGAAAGTTTTCAAGGTGAGAAGTGTCCAATTTAAGGCATGCAATATATATTGTCGGCCTTAGTGTATTTTGGAAAAGGAGAGAAACGCATTCTTTTGGGGGCATTATTCATTCATTTTCTCGTGGGAAGAAGGGGGTCAGACCATCTAAGAAAGGATGACCATTACCTTATCTGTAGAGAAAATATTGTAATGGTTTTTACTGTATTGTAACCAGAGAGTATTTCCAAGGAAGAGGTGGGTTTTCATGCCCATGCGAAATCTCTTTAGGTGAGATATTTGTTATCGAAGAGGCGGGTTGTCGAATCCGTGAGCATTCTTTTTAGGTGAGATTTTTGCTTGGAATTGTTCCCTGGTGCACTAGAAATTAGTTGCAGGGCTCTAAGAATTCATGTTCGGCTTGTTGTTGGAACCCTAGAAGGGAAGTGGGGTAGCTGAGGGACTGTTGAGAAGAGAAGGCGCACACTTCCTTGGGTGTAACATGCATGTGGGGAATGAGAGATTGTAGTATAGTTGTAGCAATGGCACCTTGGACTGACAAATTCTATGATTATCAAACCTTATCTTGGAATTAGGAACCCTTTTTCCCTGGTAGAGTTAATCCTCAACTCGGGGGTGATCTATTGCTGAAAGTATATGAGCAACAGATTTTATGACTGGGAGGAATGTCTGAGTTATGTGCGCAATTGATGGCATTTCATAAAAGATAAGTGTCTTTATGTGCTTGTCTCATTTGTTGTGTGCTTAATTCTCTATGTTCAATATGGGTTTAATTCTTGTATGTTGTTGCATATAAGCAATTGTTTTTATTATGTATAATGTTGCTTGCACATGTAAGTGTGGTGTTGATATTCAATATTTATAGTCCTGCATGAGTATGATAGTTGTTGTTATTTATTCATGTTAAGTTAACCTTATCATATTGGTCATGAGTCTTTGGGGAAAGGTTAGAATGGCCATGCGCACAGGGAAATACTCTGTGTGCATAAGAGGTTGGATTCACTTGTGCGCACAGGGAAGAAATCCGCACACACAAGGAAAAGAAATAATTGGTGTGTGACGCTAGAATGGTTGTGCGTGTAGTAGAGATCACATGTTTAGAGTGGATTAAACACACAATAGTGTTTTGTGCTCAGTATTCTTGTGTGTGTAGTTGTTTTGAGTTACTTTCGTTGTTATAAGTTGTTTCAGAAGAGAAAATTTTGGGTGGTGCGACTCAGCTTGGGGTTGAGTGTGTTACTTCAAGCAATCATGTGCAAGCTAATGTTATAGAGTAGAATCTGCACACTATACTTTGGAGTAACATTGCTCAGTAGTAAGCTAAGGATGTTACATTATGGTATCAAAAGCAATTCAATAACGAGGTACATTGCAGATTGGTATCACAGGAAGTTTGGTAATGAGGTACGTTACAAGCACTCCCCTTACCCACCTTCTTCCAAACCTTTTGTGTAAAGGAATTGGGATAGTCTACCAAAATATGACCATACTTGTGGAATTGGATGCATCGAAACGATACATTCACATAATCTAGTTTCTATGTATAATGATGCAACCCTAGAACTAATTCAACAGGCTCAAATAATCCCTTGGAGAGATCCAAATCGACCAACACTCTAGCCATTGATCACTTCCTTCTTACAAGAAAACTCTCGTCAATTAGAATAGTGATTCCCAATTGGTTACCTATATCCCTTAACACATGTTCGGACCAAACTTCCATCGACAACCTTGGAATCTTGACTCAATCTGGTGAACTCTCCAAAGACTTAGAAAAAGCATCAAAGAGCATGTGCCATGGCTTCAAAACGAGTGGTGAACTATCCAAAAGCTAAGTTCCTTTAAGGAACTTTATCGCATCCTCCTTCAACCGAAAAATGAAGCCACACCAACCCTTTGCTAGACTATGATAAACTGGGCTTTATCCTGGACCAGGGGCCCAAAACTATGATACCCAAGAACCTAGCAAATCCATTGAAACTCGACGGCTAGAGAATTTTCCAACTAACGAAGTGTCTATCAAATCCAAGATTTGATCTAGCTGCACATCCCTTCCCACTACCAAGGAAATTTCTCCACCCTTTCTCTTGACAACTTTACACTTCTTTTTGGACTTAAGGAAAACTGCTAGCAACCCCTATCCTCGTTGGAGTTGAGTGACATCCAATTGTGAACCCACAAAACCATTACCTTTCTCAAATAGTGGAGAGTACCTAACCTCAAAGGTAATACAACCATGATTCAATGGCTCTGAGCTCGCCTTGTGATTTTGATCTTGCTCCAGAACAAGAGATCTATCAAAACTTAACTCGACCTTGCAACTTTAGTTTCCACACTTCTTGTGGCAACAGGAAGAGGAGTCTTAAGACCCACCCAAAGATTTTTTTCCATCCTTTTCACATGCTCAGATCTCTCAATCAAAGAGTTAGCTCTAGACATACAATCAACATCGACTCTTCTGACAGTATCAACGTCACCTTCTGGACCTGAGGCCTCCACAAGATGATCTGAAATATGATCTATCAACGTGACAAGGCTAAGAGGAGTGGAAAATATCTTATCTTCTGATAGGTTATCATTTGAATAATCAACCAGTAGGACATAGGTGTCCAAGTCATCCATGCTATGGAAACCCTCTTGAGGAATTTGATTCATATTTTAACTTTTCTTTGCCAAAAAAAATTCCATACGTGAGAATTAATAAAGGAAGTTATTTCTCAAGATATAGTAGTTATACTTCTCCATTACTCTTAAGTGCAACAATTGTCACAATTCATGCAAGGTGCAAGGATTAGGCCTTAAGAAGTTTTATTTGGATCCATCCATTGGATTTCCATTTTCATAAGAGGGTTTTTGTTTTCTTCCTTTTGGATTTGGAGAAGACTTTGTGTTTGGATTAAAAATTGATCCATGGCAATGGTTAAGAAAAATATACAATGGAAAACAACGAGATATTTGTCACTTCACTATACTTAATCAATCAAAAAACCTATTTTCTTAATTTAAAATATATAAAAGTTGAAAAAAAAATTATTTATTTATAATATTCTAATTAAAAATTATATTTTCACAAACTTTAAAAAATATTATTGAAATTTTTGTAAATTTATAAATTCATTTTTTTTTTAACTCACAATAGATTGCTATAATTCCCACTCGAACATGAACTAACAAGGGTTGCGCCGAGTTAGTTAGGAAATACATGTTGAAAAATGAAACTTAGTATAACCAAATGCATAAGTAATGAATATTTTTTGTCAAAAGATAATAATTGAGGGTTGTTTGTTATTCAAAATGTATATGAACCGTGAATGGAACTATAATATCCATAAATATAATAAATATATTATAAATATAATAATAAATAATATATTAGATAACAAATATAATATAAATATAATAATGCATAATAATAAATACGTAGTATAAATTTTTATTCTACATTAATATAAATATATTTAGATGTGGTGATTGGTGAAATTCATTGATTATGTAATTAATTCTACATATTGAAAGACGTGAAGGGAGCAATAACACTTCAATTCTATCAACCAATTAGAAATGAGAAGCACAAATATTTTTATTATATCAAAAAATATATATTTGTTTTCCTATGTTAAGCATTACATTACTTACGCAAATTTATGGTTAAAGACAAATTAATGTCACATCAAAAACAAACTCATTCCTATAGTTCCATAGCAGGGACTAATAATACAATAACAACGACAAAAAAAAATATTTACCAAAGTTTACCAAAAATTTACCAATATTTATAAAATATGTAAAAAATCAAAATCAAATTCAAATTATAACATATTAAATCAACAATGCTATGAAAAAACGTGATAAACATTTAAAAATGTGATTAAAAATAATAAAACAAAAGAAAATAACTTTCATCATGAACCAAGAAACTTTGGTATTTGAGTTTTGTCACTTTTATTATATCGAACTATCTTTGTTTATTTACCTAACAAATCATATTTTCTTTTATATAGAAAATCATATTTATATGTTTTTGTTTTTATTGATTCCAAACCCCTCTTCAAAGTTTTCTTTGAATTGATTATTGAAACTTTGGTATTTGAGTTTTGTCACTTTTGTTATATCGAACTATCTTTGTTTATTTACCTAACAAATCATATTTTCTTTTATATAGAAAATCATATTTATATGTTTTGTTTTTATTGATTCCAAACCCCTCTTCAAAGTTTTTTTTTAATTAATTATTTAAATATTTTTGTTTTTTAATTGATTCCAAACCCCTCTTCAAAGTTTTTTTTTAATTAATTATTTAAATATTTTTGTTTTTTAATTGATTCCAAACCCCTCTTCAAAGTCTTCTTTGAAATTGAGTAGTAGAGTCTTTATCATGACAAAGATATTGAACTTGACAAAGATATTGAACTTGATGGATAGAGACATGATAAAGATATTGAAATTGGATTTTTAATATAAATGAGGAATTTGATTCATATTTTAATTTTTTCTTAATTCATATTTTAATTTATTTTTTTTCAAAAGAAATTTCATGCATAAAAATTAATAAGGAGAATTAGTAAGAAATTATAAAGATATAATAGTTATTATAATTTTTAATTAATTTAGTTACAAGGATGGTTACAATTTATGCAAAGTGTAAAGATTGAATGTTAAGAATTTTTATTAATTAATTTAATTATAAAAATTGTTGATGGCAATAATCAAAACAAAATATATAATAGAAAGGCAACACGTTTATTTCAAAAAGTTTGAATCCAATATCTATTATCACTTTTCAAGATTTTTCTTTAATGCTCCTTTTTTCTCATTTCATAGGGGCTTCCATGCATGAGAATCAACAAGGAGGGGTTGACTATTGAGATATCACAATTATAGTAGTTTCTCCACTACGCTTAAGCACTAGAGTTGTCGGAGTGTGTGACAGGAGCATGTGTTGATTCCTAGAGAGTCTTAATGGGATCCACCCAACCATCATCCATTTTCACAAAAGGGCTTTCATGTTTTTCCTTTTGTAGTAAAAAAAGACTTTGTCTTCAAGTCTAAGGCTACTTCATGGCAATGGTCAAAGAAAACTATGCAACAAAAGACAACATATTAGTACACCAAGGGTTTGGGTCCAACACTAATGCCCACTTCAAAGATAATGCACCCAAAAACCTTTTATTTAAGTATCTTATCTTTACCATTTCAAAGGAACTTCAATGCATAAAATTCAACAAGAGGGGAACTCTCTCTTGAGATGTTACAGTTACAACGACTTTTCCATTATTCTAGAGTACTAAAATTGTTGCACTGTGTAGAAGGCACAATAGTTAAATTTTAAGAAGTTTTAATTAAATGGTCATCTAACTTTACAAAAAGACTTCCCATGTTTTACTTTTAAAATTTGAAGAAGACATGGGTTAGAAAAAAAAAATTAAATATTAAATCAATTTATGCATTAAAAAATGTAATTAAAGTAATGAAATTTTTTTATTTTACCAACCATTACATAACTAGCATCCGTTGATAATGGCCAAATAAAGTAACAAATCTTAAAACATTTAAACGTGTCGGTTTATAAGACAATGCCCCGAAAAAGCTTATACTAATACATACATATATGTACATACATGATCACATGTTTCCAAAGTACCTTCTAGAAATCCAAATCTTCGAAAGACAATCGGATCTACACCTCCGCACGATAATGGATTGATATTAGTAAAAGGAGTGGAGAGAGACGTGTGAATATTGAGGTGGCTAATAGACAAAATTGCTCCCATTACATGACGACCAGTCTCGCTCCACTCTGCCTTTCACTCTAAGTGGTTCACGCGCATCCCGACACCTATTCGACTTTTCTCCCGAAATTCCGGTTATACAGAGTTTTCTCGACTTAATAGTTACGAGATTCACACACGGCTGCTGTACAGAGCTTTCTTAAGTAATTTTCCGCTAATTCGCCCGATATTCCGGCTATACACAAACTTTTTGCGAAACTGAAGTTATGAGCTTTTATTGAATATTTTTAAAAAGCAATTTTGATGAACATGGATATACAAAAGAAAATGAAGAAGTAACAATTATTGGAATTATTAATAAATAAAAAATTTAATAACGAAAAAAATATCAATTACTAATTAGTGATATTTTTGACACAATTATTTAATCACGGTGATAATTGAATTTATAAAAATTTGATACTTAATTTTTAATGTATATAATTACCATGTTTAAGAATTTGAAATCAAAACATATATTTATCATGAACATGGATTTACAATCCAAGCAATTGCAATGTAATTAGTGCTTAATCCAAGGGTTTGAGTCCAACATCAATTGCCACATTTCAACATAATTCATTGAGAAAGTCTTTTACTTAAATGTCTCCTCTTTCCCTTTCTAGAAGGTCACTAATCGATCTGAGTCTCGTGACTTCCATGCATGGGAACCGACAAGAAGGGAGTTTCCTCATGAGATATAGTAGATACTACAACTTCTCCACTACTCTCAAGTATTAAAGTCATCAAAATGCACATAAAGAGTATATGTTTAGCCTTAGGAAGTCTCAATGAGATCCACCCAATAGTTGTCCATCTTCATATGAGGGCTTTCATGTTTTTCCTTTTGGAGTTGGAGAAGACTTTTCCTTTGAGTCAAACGTTGTCACATGGGAATGGTTAAAGCAAAGTATCTAGTGAAAGATAATGTGTTAGTACTCCAAGGGTTTGAATAGAGTCTTAATCCCCACTTTCTAAGAGAATGCACCTAAAAAAATTTTTACTTAAATGTCTGCTTTGTCCCATTTCATAAGGACTTCCATGCATATGAATCAATAAAAGGGGAATCGCTAGACACTACACCTAGAAAAACATTTTACTCAATGTATCTTCTTTCTCATTCCATAAAGACTCTTATGGACATAAATCAACAAGAGGGGAGTTGCCTCTCAACATATCGCAGAACTTACAACAGCTTCTCCCCTACTCTTAAGAATTAGAGTCACCATAATCCTTGAAAAAAGCATGAGTCTTAGCAAGTTTTGATGAGATCATCCCATAATCATCCATCAATAATTCCATTAAATAAAAAATATCATGAAAAGACCTAATAAAACATTTAAAATTATAATTAAAAATAATAAAACAAAAGCAACTCATAGAAACTTTGAAACTTTGGTATTTGAGTTTTGTTATTTTTATTATATCTAAGTATCTTGGTTTCTTTCACCTAACAAAGAAACTTTGGTATTTGAGTTTCATCATGAACAAAGAAACTTTGGTATTTGAGTTTTGTTATTTTTATTATATCTAAGTATCTTGGTTTCTTTCACCTAACAAATTTTATTTGTTTCTTTTAATCATATTTATTTTTTTAAATCATATTTATAAAAAATATATATATTTTCTTGATTCCAAACCCCTCTTCAAAGTTTTCTTTGAAATTGATTGATAAGAGTCTTTATTATAATAAAGATATTGACCCTCTTCAAAGTTTTCTTTGAAATTGATTGATAAGAGTCTTTATTATAATAAAGATATTGAAATTGCTTCAAAGTCTTCTTTGAAATTGTTGGTAAAGCCTTTATCGTGATAAAGATATTGAAATTGGATCTTTAATATAAGAGAGGAATTTGATTCATATTTTAACTTTTTTTTTAAAAGAAATTCCAGGCATGGAAATTAATGAGTGGTTATTTGTGAAGATATCGTAGTTACTATAACTTTTAATTAATTTAAGCATAAGGTTGCAATAATTTATGCAAAGTGATTATAATTTTTAATTAATTTAAGTATAAGGTTGCAATAATTTATGCAAAGTGATTATAATTTTTAATTAATTTAAGTATAAGGATGGTAATAATCCATGCAAAGTGATTATAATTTTTAATTAATTTAAGTATAAGGATTGCAATAACTTTGTAAAGATTGAGTGTTAAGAAATTTTATTTGGATTTATTTAATGGTTGTTTATTTTTATAAGAGGTTTTGGGTTTTTGGGTTTTTTAAATTTAGAGAAGATTTTTCCTTTGGATTAGAGAAAGTAAAATATGTAATAGAAGACAAAGTGTTCATATCCAAGAATTTGGATGGAACATTGATTGTGACTTTCTAAGACAATGCACCTAGAAAGACTTTTCTTTAATGTACCCTCTTTCGTATTTCATAGGGATTTCTATGCATGGGAATCAACAAGGAGGTGTTCACTATTGATATATCACAATTATAGTGGCTTCTTCACTACTCTTAAGCACTAGAGTTGTCGAAATGTGTGAAAGGGGCATGTGTTAATTCCTAGAGAGTCTTAATGGGATCCACCAAATGGTCATCTATCTTCACAAGAGGGCTTTCGTGTTTTACCTTTTGGAAGATGGTCAAAGCAGACTATGCAAGACAACATGTTAGTACACCAAAAGTTTGGGTCCAACACTGATGCCCACTTTCTAAGACAATGCACCCAAACACCTTTCACTAAATATCTCATCTTTACCATTTCAAAGGGACTTCAATGCATAAGATTCAACAAGAGGGGAATTGTCTCTTGAGATGTTGGAGTTACGATGACTTCTCTACTATTCTCAAAGTACGGAATTGTCTCTTGAGATGTTGGAGTTACGATGACTTCTCTACTATTCTCAAAGTACTAAAGTTGTTGCAGTGTATAGAAGGTGCAATAGTTAAGTTCAAAGAAGTTTTAATTAAATCCATTCAATGATCATCTATTTTTACAAAAGGGTTTCCCATATTTTTCTTTTAAAAATTGAATAAAACAATTTTATTGATTTAGAAGTTTTTTAGGTTGTTGAATCCATTTATACATTCATACAATTTAAACAATAGAAAATTATCATTTCACCAATAATTATATAACTAGATTCCACTAATAATTACCAACAATTATATAACTAAAATCCACTTACCAAATAAAATAAAAATCTTAAAACATTTAAACGTAAAACTTTATAACACATTGCACCCAAAAATACTTATACTTGTATATAAATATCTGTACATACATGATCACATGTTCCAAAGTACGTTGGAGAAATCCAAATCTTCGAAAACAATCGGATCTACACGTCCGCACGATAATGGATTGATGTTAATACGAGGAGTGGAGAGAGACGTGTGGATATTGAGGTCGCTGATAGACAGGCATACTGAGGTCGATATTACCAGTCTCGCTCCACTCTGCCTTTCACAAAGTCATTCACGGGCATCCTCATATTTAGCTCCACTTTGCCTTCCACTCTAAGTCATTCACGGGCATCTTCATATTTATTCGATTTTTATTAAAAAAAAAATGATTTCAGTTAAAGTTAAAGTTGATCGAAAAATATATCTTGAAAATTTTTTAAAAAATTAATTTATTTTAAATTATTCACCGGTATTTTTATACTTATTTGACTTTTTTATTGAAAATTTTCTAAAAAAATAAATACGTTTAAACTTGAAAATTTTCAAAAAAAATATCAAATATATTTAAACTCGAAAAGAAATTTTTCAAAAAAATCAAATACGTTTAAACTAAATAATAATAACATGACTGTTACAATTGTTGATAATTTTCAATCTTCTTTATTAAAATTGACATAATAAATATTAAAGTGATTAAAACCGTTAAATTTGACAGACTGTTTAATTTTGAAATTCTAACAAACCCATTACACAAAATAAATTACAACCAGTCTATGGGCCTCGGTGTACCTTTTCACTTTAAGTCATTCACGCACATCCCGATACCGATTCGACTCTTCTCCCGAAATTCCGGTTATACGGAGCTTTCTCGACTTAATAGTTACGAGATTCACACACGGCTGCTGTACAGAGCTTTCTTAAGTAATTCTCCGTTAATTCGCCGGGTATTCCGGCTATACGATTGAAACACGGCTATACAGAGCTTTCTTGACTAATTCTCCCGATAATCCGGCCATACACAGCTTTCTCAACTTAATAATCACGAGATTCTCACACGGCTATAACGTTACGATTACGAGATTCTCATTAAATTGAATTAGTTGCTGAAGCATCCAATTCTTCTACTAATCAATCAAATTAGTTGCTGAAGAATCTACTACCATCAATTATTGATCTGCTTTTGCTATACGCAATGAATTTGGATATATGTATCTTCTTTCTAGTTTCAAATGGACTTCCATGCATGGGAATCATCAAGAGGGAAGTTGCAATGTATAAATACTCTTAATGGGAATCAACGAGAGGGAAGTTGTAATGTTGAGATATTTTTAATGGGATTCAATTAATAAGAATATCTCACTTAATATATATAAAAGAATATCTCACTTAAAAAGTACAAAATACTAATTTTTTTAATATATATATATATATATATATTAATTAGTTAATGTTTTATTTAAAATGAATATTGAAATATTTATTGATGGATGATGTTGAAATATCTTTTTTAAATATTATGTTGAGCACAAAAGAAATTATATGACATCCCTATCATAACGGGTGCTCCATTACATCACAACGGGTGCTCCATTACATCACAGTGTTGTAAGAAGATTTTCATGTTTTTTTCTTTTAGAATTAGAGAAATTTTGTTTTGAGTTGGAAGTCACCACATGGTAATGGTTAAAGTAAAGTTTTCAATTAAAAATAACATGTTAGTACTCAAGGTTTAAGTCTAATGTCAATCTTCACTATTTAAAACAATGCATCCATAAATATTTAGGACCTTACCTAAACAATGCATCTAGAAAAAAACTTTTACTTAAATATTTCATAGTTTTGAGTATGTAGATTTTTACAATTAATTATGATGATACTTGAACCTTTTAGAAATGAACACTATGTCATCTCCAAAAATTTATGTATAAAAAATAATAAAAAGAAAAATACATCTTAAAATATCACAATTACATYTACTTATCTACTACCCTTAAGCCATTAAATCATTAAAATTATTACATAAAAAAAAACATACATTAATTCCTAAAATTTCTTAATTAAATTAAATTTACTTATTTTTAAAATAATATATCCATAAATACTTTTACTTAAATTTAAGTAAATAAATATTTTGAACTTTACAAAAACAACTTCTTTTCCTTTTAAAACAAACTCCAAARACAATGACTATGRTAATCATTTTYTAGATTAATAATATGATARCGCMAACAATAGGAATATTACCAAAGAATATTAGGAGGGTATATAAATCAACAATGCCATAAAAAAATATGGAAAGACATCTAAAAGCATAATTAAAGAAAAAAACAAAAATACAAAATAAATCCTAAAATTTCTTAATTAAATTTAATTTACTTCTTTTAAAAATAATATATCCATAAATACTTTTATTTAAATTTAAGTAAATAAATATTTTTAACTTTACAAAAACAACTTCTTTTCCTTTTAAAACAAACTCCAAAGACAATAACTATAATAATCATTTTCTAGATTAATAATATGATTTTAAAACAAACTCCAAAAACAATGACTATGATAATCATTTTCTAGATTAATAATATGATAACGCAAACCATAGGAATATTACCCAAGAATATTAGGAGGGTATATAAATCAACAATGCCATAAAAAAACATGGAAAGGCATCTAAAAGCATAATTAAAGAAAAAAAACAAAAGTACAAAATATCTTCCATCATGAATTRGGTCCATAYGATTAAAACTTATTTGGGGTTGGTATTGAAGGTTTTGCCAAGTTTGATTAGTTGATTACAAATATAACCACATACCTTCGTTTCTTTCCTCTATAAAATAATAYAGATTCCACATTTTGTTTTTGTTTTTCRTTGACTTTWTATTTTAATTATAATTTATTTGTTTTTAATTATTTGTTTTTATTTGTTTTTATTTTTATTTTTTATGTTAATTATAATTTAATTTTTTTTAATTATTAATRTTTAAGTATTGATTWTTTTTTAATATARTTGAATGTAATTAAAYTGAATTTCATTTTTCATTTAARGAAATTGACTTGTTTCTTTTTTTTTCTCATTTCAAATGGAYTTTCATGTATGAGAATCAATAAARAAGTTTSTCCTTGACATATTGTAGCTACAACAATTTTTYCACTAYTTTTAAGTATTARAGTCACCATATGAGAATTAATAAGGAAGTTTCCCYTTGACATATTGTAGTTAMAACAATTTTTYYATTACTTTTAAGCATTAGAGTCATCATATTGTATGAAAGGAGCAYRTGTTTGAGTTTTATGAAGTCTTAATGGCATCTACCTAATGGTTGTCCATTCTTACAGGAGGGCTTTTGTATTTTCCCTTTTGGTGTTGGAGAAGACATTATTGGTCAAAGCAAAGTATGCAACAAAAAATAATGTGTTCTTAATCAAGGGTTTGAGTCTAACATCAATTGCCACATTCCAACATAATGCATTGAGAAAGTCTAACATCAATTGCCACATTCCAACATAATGCATTGAGAAAGAATTTTACTTAAATCTTTCCTCTTTCTCTTTCTAGAAGGTCAGTGATTGATCCGAGTCTCATGACTTCCATGCATGGGAACCAACAAGAGGGGAATTTCCTATTTAGATATAGTAGTTACAACAACTTCTCCACTACTCTCAAGCACTAAAGTCATCACAATGCACATAAAGAGTAGGTGTTGAGCCTTAGGAAGTCTCATTGGGATCCACCCAATAGTTGTCCATCTTCATAAGAGGGATTTCATGTTTTTCCTTTTGGAGTTGGAGAAGACTTTRCCTTTGAGTTAGAAGYTRTCACATGGGAATGATTAAAGAAAAGTATCTAATGAAAGATAATGTGTTAGTACTCCAAGGGTTTGAGTCTAGTCTTAATCCCMACCTTCTAGGAGAATGCACMTAAAAAGGATTTTACTTAAATGTCTCMTCTRTCCCATTCCATAGGGAYTTCCAAGMATAGGAATCCATAAGAGGGGAATTGCTAGACACTACACYTAGAAAAACATTTTTACTTGTCTCCTCTTTGTTATGATTCAACGCCTTAAAAATGACAAAAAGTCAATGATWACAGTCCACTTCGARGGGGAATCCTCCTTTTACAATATATCCAATTCAGAATACAATATGAGATTAGATAGGATGATCCTAAGACTAGGTCTCCTTRGTRTRTATATATATATAATATATATATATATATATATATATATATATATATATATATATATATGAGACAAAKGATACAATTATAATGAAAGGGTGTGATGAAGGGGTTCAGATCTTACATACAAATGTAACAYGCAAAATGTAATACTTCAATAAGGGGCCTAATAATGGTTTTATATGTAACACCCCAARACCRAGCCCCAGTTGTAAATGTGAATATGTTTTGTAGGYTGGTGAGYCAGTTTAATATAAGTYARGAGGCTTATGTAATGATTAGGCYAGAGAGCCTAGATGTTAAAGGCCGRTGGGCCTATTTTTGTATATGTAAACACTCATATCATTAATATAATACATCGTTGYGTGTAGACTRACCATGATAAAAGAGTATGGGGGACTAAACTCCACTAGGAAGGRAAAGGGAGGGGCTATGAGACTAGGAAAAAGGGCRAAGCTTGAGGGCTTAACWCCAAGAGAATATTATATTATTATTTCAWAAAGACTATGGTGAGGATAATTATTTTATCCTAAGTCTCWTGGAAGAGGGAATGAATCACAAGTGGAGAGAAAGCGAACTCCTGGAGCACCATGTGTCAATCGGGGYGCATGCAAATATATGTGGGGAAAATAGTTTGTTTTTCCATCTTCCCCCATTCACACACGCACTCATCCACTCTCTCCATCATTGAAMCTYGRCATCATTCACGCACCYCAGAGCYTGYACACACTTTGTAGYTACCCCATACATTTCYTRTTATGCACAATGCACCCGTACCTTATCTAAACCYGTATTGTGCCTTATTYGAAGGCTGTCGCTGYTGCCATTTCCTRTTCCTTACCCGAACTTTGTTWTTGACCATCACCCATACCTTTCYAGTTATGTGCAGYGCCCTGTTCATTTCCTGAGYGTGGTTGTTGCCACCAACTGTTCCATAATCCRTTTTWTGTYGCTGCATTCACCTGAGMTGATACCTGGTTTACTAGAGTGTTGGATTGAAGAAGCAGGTTRTCAKGCCCGTGGGATTGAAGAGGCAAGTTGTCAGGYCTGTGAGCARCTCTCTCTAGGTGAGAGAATTGTTGGGGAATTCAATTCCTGAAGGAGCMTAACTGCAGTTACAATGCTCTGAGACTTCTTGTCCAATCTGTTRTTGAAGCCYTGGAAGGGAAGTGGGGCRGTYGAAGSAYTGTTGRGCASRGAAGGGGCACACTTCCTGGGGTGGGACATGCATGTGGGGAATGAGATGTTGTAGGYTGGTAGTTTGAGTTAGCTCCTGGGATGAAATCCTTCTTKTTGYYTGTATTGTCTCAACCTAGCTAGGAATCTAGGTGGAGTTTGGTCCCCRGCTCGGGGGTGACYCACTRCTGAGAGMWTTGAGCAGTGTGGTCTAAGACTRGGAGGTTCATGGARGRTYTGCATGCARTTGGTGGTCTTCTATAAAAAGATAAGTATCAATTATGTGTTCAATTGCATGCTATGTATTTGTACATGTCTTTATAATTAAGAGTATTTACTGTGTATGATGTATGTATAGGCTYATTGTTATTCYACATGAATCTATGCATTATTAGAATGTATCTGTMTGTTTTAAATTTGTATAAATATATACAGTAGAAATGAAGAATTGTTATGTGGCATAGCCCAGCGGCCTAAAGATGGGGATGCTACAATTTGGTTTCAGAGCCTAGTAAGAGGGTGGTATGGAGTAGCATGGTCCGRCTTGGAAGGTTGGGGATGTTACATTATACATAACATGGGCTTTGTATGGGGCTTTGTCTAGGGATTAACACTCTTTCCCATTCCATAGGGACTCTCGTGCATGGGAATCAATACGAGGGTARTTGTCTCTCGACATATTGTATAACTTACAACGACTTCTCCACTACACTTAAGAACTAKAGTTGTCATGATCCTTGAAAGKACCATGCATTGAGTCTTAGGAAGTCTTAATGGGATCRCCTAATGGTCATCCATCTTCACAAGAGGGCTTCCATGAAATTCCTTTTGAGTTGGAGAAGACTTTGTCTTTGGGCTTGAAACCAAGGCATCACAATGGTAAAAGCAAAAYATGCAATGCAAGAGTCGCTAGGGATCATTTTGAGGATGGAAATTGATCTCAKAATGTAGAAACCTTGGTGAATCTTACTAGTCCTTAATATGCAAATTATAAAATGTTTGGCRATATTTTTGTAAAAATATTCAAATTTCTAAGGATTTAATATATWTTCTATAAAMCTTGGGCTATTTTTAASGYAAWAYAATTTTATTTTATAGAACTTGGGTGAATCAATTTTAGAAAAAATGAAAATTGRYGAATCTTTTTTTTGGAAAAMGCATGGAAAATTAGCCCATGGGCGATATATAGCCCCTAAAATTTTCCATGTGCAAGACAACATGTTCATAATCTAAGGGTTTAAGTCTAGCATCTACTACCACTTTCTAAGACAATCCACCCTAAAATACTTTTACTTAAATGTCTCATCTTTCCCATTSCATAGGTACTTCCATGCATGGGAATCAACAAGAGGGGAGTTGCCTCTCGAGATATTGTAATTACAATGGTTTCTCCACTATTATTAAGCACTAGGAGTTATTGTASTGCAGGAAAGGAGCATGTGGTGTTGAGACCTAGGTAGTTCCATGCATGGGAATCAAYAAGAGGGGAGTTGCCTCTCGAGATATTGTAATTACAATGGCTTCTYCACTATTCTTAAGCACTATAGTTATTGTAGTGCAWGAAAGGAGCATGTGTTGAGAGCTAGGTAGTCTTAATGGGATCCACCCAACRGTCRTCTATCTTCACAAGAGGGATTTCATGTTTTTCCTCTTGGGGTTAGAGAAGAATTTTCYTTTGYGTCAAAAATTGYCRCATGACAATGGTCATAGCAAAGTATGAAAGACTTAAGTTCRACTTTGATTGCCACTTTCTAAGACAATRCCCCCAAAAAGTCTTTTACTTAAATGTTTCYCTTYTCCCATTCTAGAGGGACTTTCATGCATGAGAATCAAYAAGAGGGGAGTTGCCTCTTGAGATTTAACAATGAACGACTTCTCCATTAGTCTCAAGCATGGGARTKGTTATAGTACATAGAAGGAGTAAGGGTTGAGTCTTAGAAAGTYTTAATYGGGTTCACCCAATGGTGATCCATCTTCATAAGASGGCTTCTGCGTTTTTCCTTTTGGAGTTCAAGAAGGCTTTGCCTTTGGCCTAGAAGTTGCCACATGACCATGATCAAAACAAAGTATAAAACAAAARACAATGTGATTATAATCTAAGGATACAAATCAATCAACCACTYTRTAAAACCATGCACTAAGAAATACTTTTACTTAAATRCCTCCTCTTTCACATTTTATARRKACTTCCATACAATAGRAATCAATAATAATAAAAAAAATTACATCTTRAAATATAACCACTTTGTAAAAARARGCACTAARAAAATACTTTTACTTAAATACCTCCTCTTTCAATACCTCCTCTTTCCCATTRTATAAGGACTTCCATACATARGAATCAATAATAAAAAAATAAAAAAAAATAAAAAAAGTTAYATGTTGAAATATAGCACTTACAACGACCTCTCCATTACTCTCAAACAATGGAGTCATCACAATGCATGGATGGAAGGAGGAGGGGGGYTTGAACCCTACAAATTCTTAATTTYTTAATTGGGTCCACTAAATAGTCATTCATTATTTTTCCTTTTTYYTTTTTTTWAAGTCTTAATTGGGTCCACTAAATAGCCATTCATTATTTTAATTTTTCCTTTTTAAGAATTGAAAAAGACTTTAGGTAAAAARATGACACATAACCATAGTCAAAACAAATTATGCAACCACACATAACTTATTGATACTCCAAATATTTWAACCCAACTTAAATAACCGCTTTTTAAAACAATRATATACATAAATACATATCTTAACCTAAGTAGTATATAACATAGAATGTTTAGACTACTTTTATACATATTCACGGATTTTAAAGATAAAAAAGATAAATGTGTTCAAAGAATTGCAAGTATGAAAGACAGATTATTCAAAGAAAAGTRCATTCYAGAAATCCTCCAAATATTCCGAAGACAACCGGACCCACCCGTCCGGATGATCTGTACCATCATTAGACGTGATAGATCTGGACCGAYGCTGGATCGAGGGGTCGAGAAAATCAAACATTATCTGYTAGATATGGATYGATGTTAAATCGAGCGGTCGAGAAAGCCAAACAGTATCTGTTACTCTAAGACGTCTGGAATATAAAGAGCGCTGATAGACCAGTCTGTGCTCAYGAGCATAGATCGGTGACGAGAAATCATCCCCGCGCACKACGGAATTCTTCGAATCCCGATACCGGTTCGACTTTCCTCTGCTAATTCTTCCAATRTTCCGGCCATACMCATMTTTTCTCGACTTAACAGTAACGAGATTCAAGGCACCCGAGGCAGTCCTGCCGTCTGAACTGCGACAYAYCGATCCGGCTTTCGTCCATTCAGCATTAATTAAATTCGTTGAGAACGAATAAGCGATGACACTTAGCCAATGTCATCAATTGGAAAACAAATAAAATATACATGTGTATATATATAGATAATTCAGTTATACTCCGTTTGAATGAATCAATGATGAATATGATATATAGAGGGGGCAAATAGAGATAATCATGGGCATGAGTGGGCCACCTGTGAAACAGAGAGAAAAAGAACTTTTGAAGCCGCACTTCCTCAACACCCATCTTCTTGTTTTGTTTGAAATGGCTTATTTTGAAAGAGTCCTTTCAATCCCCCGCCTCTGGAAGTGGTAGCCCTGTCTAGTTTTTCCGGAGGCCTGTCCTCCGCCTCTGGAAGTGGTAACCCTGTCGAACTTTTTCGGAATCCCGTCCTGGTCCCTGCCACGGTTTCTGTGCATTCGTAAGGATTTGGCCTGACATTCCATTCTCTTTAAAGTACATTAAAAATGCTGATTTTGGCCAGGACGGACACAGTCCTAACCTGCCATCATCCGAGACAAGAATTTGGTATTGATAAAGCTTGCACTTCTTACAGGTTCAAGTTCATAAATAAAACAACAGCTGCAGGATCAGAAGGATCAGAAGACCGTTCGTTTTTCAGGACAATTGAGAATGGTGGTAGCAAGGAAGCCTCGTTCTCTTCGGCATCAATGGCTTTCCAGATTAATGGACTTTCGGCTTCTGAGCTTACTGTTTGCGCTTCTGGTATTCACTACAACATGTTTGCTGGTTTCTAAAAAGGTCAGTTCTGCCATTCTCAATCTTGGGTTGGAGATTTTTTTAGTATTGGTTTAAGACCCCAAAGTCTCCGAGCCTTTTTATTAGTTTTCTGATTGTGCTGTTATTCTATTAGATGGATGCTTTGTTTATTTTTCATTTTTTTTTTTATATATATGCAGTTCAATGCTATCACACGAATAAAGACAGTTGCTGGGGACAATCTGAAACCCACCCCATGGCATGGATTTCCACTGAAAACTTTTTCTTCTTCTAGCAAATATGGGAGAGCTTCACAGATATTCCAGTGCTCCTACTTGAGCTGCGCTTCGCCCTTGAGATTGATACGTTCATCCACCAGTAGAGATAACCTCTTCCAGAATAGCAGCGGGTCATGTCCTGCCTTTTTCCAGTGGATTCACGAGGATCTTGCTCCGTGGAGGCGGGGTGGAATCACAGAAGACCACATCAGGGCTGCCCAAGAATTCGCTGCCTTTCGGGTTGTAATCGTGGACAGTCGCCTGTATGTGGATCTATACTATGCTTGTACGCAGACCAGAATGATGTTCACAATTTGGGGACTGCTGCTGCTCTTGGAACGGTATCCTGGTTTGGTACCCGATGTGGATCTCATGTTTGAGTGTATGGATAGGCCCACGATTAGAAGATCACAATATGATTTTGGCAAGAAATCGCCACCTCCTCTGTTCCGGTACTGCAGCAACAAAGATCACTTTGACATTCCTTTTCCAGATTGGTCCTACTGGGGATGGTAAGCAAAATAATCAATTCATGCTTAGTAGTTCATGTGTATGTATGTTTCTGGAAACCGTGATTGGAAAAACAATTTGTCTGTTTTAAGGGTAGAGTCAAACTTGGTTTACAAATTTTTGAAGAAAGAAATCCCCAAATAAAATGGCAGATGCTTTGAAGAACAGCATAAGTTCACCTAATCCCTCTCCTAACACAATTAGTGCATACAATCAACCTTGGTCTCATATCAGAGGTATAAAGAGATGATCAATTTATTGTCTAACTATGCAAAGTAATGCATTTCGTTCATTCATCAATCCTCTTGCATTCCTGTTATCACTTTCTCTGGTGTAGTGTTTTGCAACATTTACCCTTTCCTTATATTAGATGTCTTATCTCATACCAGTCCTATACACTTAGAAAGTTTCTTTGTGTCTTGTTAATATTTCTTTTACAGTTTTCCAACTTACCATTATCCAACTAGTTTACATTGCGGTGGGGGGAGTTTCTTTTTCTCTGCTGATATATTTATTATTTACAACTATTTTTTTGGAAAGGCAAACAGTTTTACATTAAATGATTAAATACAAATTTATAGGATATAGTGAAGTTGGCCATATTTACAACCACTTTTTCTCCGAGAAAAATATTGCAGGGAAACCCAAGGCATGCTTCCCCACATTCGTGGATGGCATCCTCAGTAAACCCGTTGGCGTAGGCTAGTGTTGGAACCAGGCACCTGCTGGCTTGGAACTAGCCAAATGTCCAACAACATTGGCTACAGCCAGTTGAGCTAGACCCTTGGTTCCAACCATTATTCAGTAAGGGCTGACATATTTGACTTCCAAATCCATTTGTTGGCCATATTGACAACCACTATCCAGTAAAGACAGTTACATTTTTTACTTTCGAATCCAATTCACTCTAATCTACAAAATTCCTACTGCCCTCTTAAGATGTTTCCATGTCTAGCAAATGACCATCAGGATTGAATGCTTCAAAGCAACGTTTGGAACAGTTTTTGCAACTAATTCTTGAAGTCGACTAAAAGATACTACTTTGACTTTCTAATATTTCCTTTACATTCACCCATCGCCTTTCCTTTGGCTTAGTTTTCATGAAGGTATTTGTTCTGTCAAAATAATACGGGGCATGTGCTTGGCCTTATCCCCAAGACATCATAGGATGTTAATCGGATATCCAGCCTGCTGCTCTTTGGCTTAGTTTATGTGAAGTCATTTATTCTGTCAAAATAACCCAGGACTTTTACTTGGCCTTATCCAAAAGACGTCATAGGATGTTCATTGGATATCCTGTCTGATGCTCTTTGGCTTAGTTTCAATGAGTGTATTTACTCTGTCAAAATAACCCAATACTTGTAGTCGGCCTTATCACAATATGTCACTGGACATTTATCTAGCCTGCTGCTCTCTAGTGTCGTTAAGAGCAGCATTGAAATGCTTGTAGACAATATCCCACAATGGCAGACTTTCAGGGGCTGTTGCATGCCTGATAACAAGGATTCCCATAGTGGCATGGGCTATAGGCTGTGACAGAAGTTAGAACACAAACTTCTACTTCTTGATACTGAATAGGCTTCCCATAGCCTCATTTTGGCCATATCCAGTTCAAATCTAAGACTGATTCTTCTGAGGTCAGCTTGGCTTGTTTAGCATTTCCAAGTTTATTCTCTTTTATATATTTAACTCAAAGGGCCATGCCCATGCATATGACACAGGATAACAAGGCCGCAAGGTTCAAATGAGTCTCTGCAAGAGACTACAAACAAACAATTGTAAGCAAGCCCATAAATAAACCTAGGAAAAATCCCACTGAAGAACAATCTAAAAGATGGTCAAAGGTTTTCCCAAGGTCTAGCTCAAGATCATTTCTCTTCCTCTAGGGAGTGCTAGAGATTCAATCTCAGTAGGAGCATATTCCCATAAAGTGCTAAAGTGGAAATGGCCAGAGGTGCTTCACTCTTGGGCAAGTGCCTACAGCAATTTGCAACTCTATCCATCAAGCAACAAGATCCAGACAATCAAACAACCAAGCATTGCCAAAATATATTTATAAAAAATGATCGATGCAGAACCAATTTTACCTCTGGGCTTTTGGATTGCAATCGGTTCCCCATTTCAGGTCACCTCACCTGTAAAGGAAAAAAGCCTCATGTATAGGCAAATCTAACATTGTTCTTGCAAACCGTTTCCAAATAGTTCACAATATATGATTTGCTAAATGGTGAAAAGTTTGTAATTTTCCAAACAATTTGTGTTGCAAATTAATGACCATTTTTTCAAGCGGATAATCGAATATTAAGGTCCTCTTAATATTTGCAAAAGTGGACAAAATCATGACAGTTGTGATCTATAAATTTTCTGTTTAAGGTATAAGATGGGAAGAGTTCAATCAGATTAAATCTTGTGCCTTGGAAAAGAAAAGCTTGGGAGTTAAAGGAAAAAAATGTCAAGTCTAGGAAACATGTTTCAATTCTATGTATTAATCATATGGGGCGAAGTCATGAAATCATGCTCAAATGCAAATTTTCTTATTTGAAATGGCTAAAGCTTCCAACTCCTGAACGCTGAAACATCTAATTGAAATAGGATTCTTATAAGTTTCAGGTCTTTACAATTGGAGTTTTCCAGTCAAAAAGGTAAATAGAGCACTTATAGATGGACTCACAGTCATATGCTGCTGCTCAAGAGTCAAGATCATCATATACTTCAAAGTATGATCCATGGAAATCCACACTTAAGCTTGCATAGGATAACTGATGTAGTTATAATTTCCAACCACTTGATTAAATTGTGAAATTGAACTTTATCATGCCTTGCTCAGTTTTGAAACTGATGGACACCCAATCCTATCAATTCCATGTATTAAATGGGGCCAAGCCATGAAGTCATGTTTAAATGCAATATTTGACTCTTTGAAATGGCTAAAGCCTCAAACTCCTGAAACATCTTTGAAATAGAATTTTTGTAAATTGCAGGTCTTTGCAATTGGAGTTCTCCAATCAAAGAGGTACATAAACCACTTATATATGGTCTAACAGCCATATACTCAAGAGTCAAAATCATCCCATGCTCCAAATTATGATCCATGGAAATCCACGCTTAACCTTTCATGGCATAACCAATGTATCGACAATAACCAACCACTTGTGTAAATTGTGCAATTGAACTTTATCATGCATTGCCCGGTTTTGAAACTGATTGACATCCAATCCGATCAACCCACCAACGAGAATCATATATTTAAAAGTGACTGATATATATGGGGTTTGAGGCATTCTTAAAACATATTTTTGAACACAAGATTCAAATATAATGTGGTCAAAATCATTATTCTACCATGTTTGTTTATCTCTTACAGTGCGACCTCCACTAATATCAATTCTGAGATACTCTGGCAATAACATCTTCTTGAGTAGCATGTTTCCAGTTATTATTTCTTGTTGATTTTTAGCTATGTACATTGACATCTATGAGTGTTTACTCAGGGCTGAAGTGAATCTTCCACCTTGGGAGGAAGAGTTCTACAACATTAAACAAGGGTCCAAAGATGTGAAGTGGATAGACAGAAAACCTGTGGCATATTGGAAAGGAAATCCTGATGTGGGTGCTCCTATACGGGAAAAATTATTTGAATGCAATAACTCCAGGACATCGGGGGCTGAAATTTTGCGGCAGGTGGGTTTCAACCAACTTGTCTTTCTTGATAAGTTCAAGGGTATTTAAAGTAGTGTCCACTTGTCCATTCACCAATAAGATGCTACTCTATCCTGTAATCTCTTGCAGGCCTTCAAATGCTAACATGAGTGAGTATGTTGTGTAAAATTATAACAACTTATTTTTTCTTGCAGAATTGGATTGCAGAAGCAGGTATGGGCTATGAGCAGTCAAAACTCTCAAAGCAGTGCAGACACAGGTGAGAATAACTAAGCTTGGACATTCATGCATACATTTGAAGTCTTGCCAAGTGATTCATGTAGCATTTTCTTATTGTAGTTTGTTTTTATGCTTGTTCTTTTTCTGAGTTTTTTTCTAATCAGCATTACTTTATTACTGGGAAAATTTCAGTTGTCTTAGCTTTTATTTTCCTTACACAGGTACAAACTCTACGTGGAAGGCTTTGCATGGTCTGTGAGCTTCAAGTATATACTATCATGTGATTCACCTGTACTTGTTGTAAGCCCTGAGTACTATGATTTCTTCACACGCGGGCTCATGCCGAAAGAAAACTATTGGCCAGTGAGGCCTAGAAAACTTTGTCCGTCCATTAAGTTTGCCGTTGATTGGGGTAACAGCCATCCAACTGAGGTACTCTATCAGCCACCCTCTGTATTCATGCATTCCTCCATGTGCATCAATGCCCTTTTTCTCTTCCAATATTCTGAATGGCACAGATTGTTGTGTGTGCACATATCAAATACCAGTGAAATTCCTTTCTGTATTCTAATTGTTGTTTGTAGTGAATAAAGAAATAATGTAGCTAGACAACGTATCTTTTATGTGATTGTTGGTGCTTAGATCTCTATTGACAGAAGTACTTCACATGCTCTAGAATACAGCTATCCAGCATTCTAGATGGAAATGACTTTGATCATCAAACATAAAACCAATGACATACATGCATGATGAGTAATAGATATAACATATCATCTATGAATATTGATATAAATATGCCTGCCATCCCCCTAGGGGGTTTTCAAAAGGAAAACAATGATCTTTGCAGCTTTGTATGCTTCACATTGCACACAGAGCTCATCAATAACTGACATGCTGTGTCAGTTATTGTCGATTACTCAGTTAGCTGTGTCAGTTACACAATCATGCTTCACATTGCACACAGAGCTTATCAATAACTGACACAGCATGATTACCAATAAATTGTACAATTAGCTGTGTCAGTTACACATCATGCTTAACATTGCACACAGAGCTCATCATCCCATGCTCCTCAAGTTATACAAGAGTGGAGCATGATTGTGTAACTGACACAGCTAATTGTACAATTTATTAGACTGAAATTACCATTAGTTGAATGCATTCAACCTATCATGATGCATAGCCACCGTTTCCATCAGCTTTAACCATCAGATCATTTGACCTTCTAAATTTCCTTTTCCTTCTTTCCTCAGATGCCTGTCAACATGATTCAATTTTTTACTTGAAGTCTTTTCCTTCTTTGGAAAATCCTCTTCATCTCTGAATTTGAATAACCCATCAAGAATCTCAAATTTAATTATGCTATTTTGGCATGAATAACGTCTGTAATGTTGAAATGTTGCAGGCAGAAGCCATTGGGAAACAAGGCCAACAATTTATGCAGAACTTGAACATGGAAAATGTTTATGATTACATGTTTCATCTTCTTTCAGAATATTCAAAGCTACAAAAGTTCAAGCCTCAGGTTCCTACTACTGCACAGGAGGTATGCAAGGCATCTATTCTCTGCCTTGCAGATTCAAACGAAAGGATGTTTTTAGAAAGGTCTATACCAAAGACTGCAACAAAATCACTGCCTTGCTCTCTGCCTAGTCCCAATCATGATTTGACCAAGCAGTGGATCGAAAAGAAAAACGGCATAATCAGTCAGATTGAGAAGATGGAAAATGTGCCTCAGGGTAAGAAAATGGAAAAATTACCTAGGGCTAAGAAGATGGAAGATGTGCCTCAGGGTAAGAAGATGAAACATGTGTCTTGGACGTAGAAGTTGGAACATGTGCATTGGACTAGGAAGACGAAAGGTATGCCCAGAGCAAGAAGATGGTAGATACATCACAGCCTAGTTGTTAGGAATGCAATTGCATATCCACGTCTTATGGGTGCATGTTTATTTTGAAGATACATGCCCCTTGAGAGAACAGTTCCCATCTAGATCAGATTTATCGTAGAGATATTGGTCCATGCAGATATCACGTATGAAGAAAAGACTAATGTAGAATTCATGATTTTGTTCTTGCAGTATGTAATTAACATGCAGGTATCATGTATGAAGCTGAGATTAATGTAGGACTGCATTATTTTTATCATGCAATATGTAATTAACATGCAATGTGCTGGCATGTAAATCTCCAAAGATATAAGGGTCATTGTAGTTTATTATATAATATGTATGCATATTCAAATAAACGATGAAAGGTACTTCTTCAATTGAGTAAACTTGCTGTGTGTGCGCTTTATTGTGCTCCGTGATGTTCAGCTCTGCTTCTCTTACGTTCTGATTTTCTTCACAAGTAAAAGAGGCTGAATCAGAAAAGGTATAGGAACCAAATTCAGACAGAGATCCACTCTCTTTGCTTCCAAGTGTTGGTGTCATGTAATCACGGTGATTGTGTGATAATTGTGCAAAAGAAACAGTAGAAATTTCAGAATTCACTGACCAAAGTAAGGAAGTGTTATTTGTTGGTTGGCACAAACGTCCTGTATGATGTGTCAACTGTGATTCTTTATCTGATAAGGTTATTGCTATGTATCTATTGCAATATAAGAAGTCAATATTATCTCTGATTACTGAGCAACAGTGAGTTTTAGTTGAGAACCATGCTCAACTTCTGAAAATGGAATGAACTCTGCTGATAATTCATGTTACTTGAATAAAAGACAACAAGAAAACATTGCTGCTCTGAAATTTGTCAGTGGATTGATACCACTATTTCAAAGACGTTACTGAACAAGTGCGTGTGTGTGTATCCAAGAATACAGATTTCCAGTGTCATAATGCATATGAAAGTTTTTGGATATTACTGCTATTATTTAGATACCCCAGTGTTTCGAGTCGATGCGTCTACTCATAGTGAGGGGAAGCAATAACAGCTAACCATACAAAGATAGCCATAATACTTCCAAAGATGACAATAGAATCTATCATTATATTTTGGTTAGTGTACTTTGAGTTCTGGATTTGTGGGAGTTGTCGAGTCTAAAGTTGAAATCTTGATGTTTAAGAAAAATGAGAGCATAGCAATATCAAAACCACCAAATTAACAATTAAAGTGTCGTAACAGTTGTCCCTCCACCTAGTTGTATGGGATATATGTAGAATTTAAAAGGGTATCCATATTTTCAAAAGGCTTAAGATCTCGTTGAGATGATTGGAGTGCAGCATTGTAAGACATCATTCACTAGAAAGTTGGGTGCAAAAGACGATGTGCCTAATTAGATTAAACACAAACAGTTGGAGATGAATGTCCGAACTTTTTATGCTTTAATTTCTGCTTTCAGATAATTTTATTGAAGAACTAGACTACACCCAGTTTCAACTTTCAAATCAATGAAAATGAAAAAACATAAGAACTGCAAAATGATAACGTTGTAAGAGTGGAAAATATTGTAGAGAAGTTATCTACAAAGTTGTCATACTTCCGAAGAATTAGTCATCTTAAATTAGTCTTAGAAATCACATTTTCCCTTATTTTGGGGATGGTTTATTATCAATAAGAAAAAAATGTACTGAACTTCAACATCGGATTTGAAATATAAAAGTCTAATTGGAAACCATTTAACATTTGTAAAACAATCAAATCTGCAACGCAACATCAAAAAAAGCTTCTCTAAGGCACAACATAAACTTTTCAACAACAATATGCTCCCTCTACATCTACTTTTTACTCTTACATTTTCTAAGTATCACATATACGGTGTAAGGTATTTGTATCACTCAACAAAACATTTAAAATATGTTACCAAACCAATCCATTGAGCTCCTCCCTGATTTTCTGTATCTGAAATCTCTAATCCAATTATTGAATTAGCCCTATTACCTCTTTTCATTAATCAAAATTAGGGTTTTATTCACTCTTGGTCACTTGCCTCGCACATTCTTCTGCCTCAGCTGTAATTGATTTTTCACCCATTGCTTCCGTGAGGGCCATTTGTTTTGCAACAATTCCGCGAAACATCTTCAAATAGTTCCAACAATGCCGCAAAACATTTCAAAATTTGTGGACTGAATATGATATCTGGGCAAATCACTGAACTTGTGCCCTAGTCAGGGCATTTATATCGGTAATGGCATGTGAAAGATGGGTCTCCTTTCTCTTGTCTGCAAAAATAAAATCCTGTATATATGTTCTGGGTCAAACCTTAAAATGTGTGCAAATTGTGCCTTAATTTCTCCGTTCAGGGTCAGGGTTGCTTTGTATCTTGGCTTCTACACTTCACATTGATACGCCTGCGTGGGTTCAAACCTCCGTCAATGATATCTTTTTGATGGGTGTTTTTCCTCCATGATCAGGGGCGTGCATTTCTCTGTGCTATAACTCTTTTCGGGCCACTGGTGCTCCTTAGTTAGTCACATTGTCGCATCCGTCTCTAATGGGTTCTCGTTATGCAAGTCACCTAGATGTGTGTTTGATTCCCCACTAACTTGAAAATCTCCAAATGTCCAATTTCTGATAATCTTCTGCACAAGCGTTTCGATTCTTCACCCGGGTTGGGTTCGTCCGCAGTGAATTTGACTTTCATAGATGTAGAATTATTTTAATGCGGGGTTCGTTCGCTGTGAATTTGACTTCGATAGACGGTTTATTTTAGTTAGATTAATGTAGATGCATTTTAGCTCCGGATTTGGATTTATCATGCTCAAAATCTTAGGAGTTAAGATGGATCTACAATTGTGTATTTGCATTGATAAAGACAATTAAACATTAATTTTTTTTCAACAGAAAAATTGTTTATTTATATTTATAATATAAATGTGTATACATAACATCATATCTTTTCCATACATATTCTGCCCTCTAATATTATTAATGGCTCACTGAAGTGATTCATGAGCAACCCATAACTACAATAAAAAAGCTAATGTGCAATACTTCTATTCACCTATTCAAATAGGATTTCCTTTCAAAAATAAGAAACTATCATCTTTCTCTTTTGTTTTAGGAACTCCCCAAAAAAATATTTTTTGCTAAAACAGATTTAAATAGAGGGTAGAACCCTCATTTCCATCCTACCTAGAGGTTGTATTCAATTTTTCCTTCGATCTTTAGCAAAGCCTTCCTTGAGAGACAATCCACCTCCTTGTTTTGTTCCCTATATATATGCGAGTAACTGATCTCCTTGAAAGATTTTGTGGGCTCTCTAATCCTATCCTTCCATCCCACAAGAGAGGCAACCTATAATTTCCCTCTGCCATTCAACCAGTCAATGATAATTTTAGAGACGCCAAAGGCCTGAAGGGCTACAATGTTCAAATGCATTGCCAATATGAGGGTAGCCCAAGCTCCTAGCAACTCTGCCCTAGTATTTGTCCCTGGGCCACAATTGTATGTCCATTTATAAACTGTGTTTTCATTTAACCTTATCATTCCCCCTGCCCCACTTTGTTGCCCCTTTGTCTGCGTTGCTCCATCGAACCAACCAACTGTGGGAAGCAAGTGACTAGGGAATTGGACATTTCTTGGAATTTCCTTTTTCTGAGAAATTGTCATTTTTGTTGAGTTTCCAAGTATTTTGTATACAACTGAAAAGATAGAAGGGTTCCTATTTTCAAAGATTCTCTTATTTCGCTCCAACCAAACAAACCAACACACTAAGGAGGGAAGAGTGATGTGAGTTCTCTCCTTTCTAACCCAGTTTTCATAGCAAGCAGTTATAGTATTTCCTTCCCAAACAATATTTAAATTAAGACCTCCTTTTACCCTATCCCAGAGTTTATGGTATTTCCTTCCCAAACAATATTTAAATGAAACTGCACTTAACAAAAATATGTACCACAGATTCTGCTTCATTTGAGCACATAAGACAAATACTAGGACCTTCCCAACCTTTTCGTTGCAGTGTGTCCCAAGTTAGTATTTTTTTCTTTGTAGTTAACAAAGTGAAAAGTCTATTTTTTTGAGTGATATCCCACTTCTACATATGTCTCCTCCAACCTCCAATTACTTGGTGCCACAACATTTTTGTTATCGCACAATAAATGTTTTTAACCATTAGAGTACCTGATTTATCTCCCACTATCCAAATAAGTTCATCATCATTATTTTGTAGTTGCACTCCCGCTCCAGTTAACTCCCTATAATAATCATCCCATTCCATTGCCAGTTCACCTAAGAGATCGAGCTCATCACTAGTTTTCCAGTTTTCAACAATAATACCAGGTCTGATTTTACCTTTAGCCTGGTCTAGATAATTCAAATTTTTTCCTTTCAGCAATGTTAAAAGTTGTAGTGATAAAAAGGAGGACTTCCCCATCCCCAAAATGCAATCCTTTCCAATCATGACTGAATGACCAAATCCATGACTCTAACTCAGCCAATGGGTGATCAAATGGAGAGACTTTAGTAGATTTTTCCAGATTTGAGAGGTGGAAGGTATTTATCATTGATCACCTTATGCCATATTCCATCCTTCATCAAGACCTGCCATAGGGAATTTGTTGCCAACGCTCTATTAAAGAGAAAAATATTTCTTAACCCCCAACCACCCAAGTGCTTTGGTTTTGCTATAACTTCCCAACTGCATAAATGAAAGTGGTGTTTTCCGTTGTCGCTCGACCAAAGAAAATTAAACATTAATTTTCTGATCTTATCGAGAACTGATACTGGAATGACAACAAGTGCCATCCAATATATCAGTTGACATTCAAGTACTGCTTTGATTAGTGTGAAGCGGCCTCCGAGAGACAACCATCTGTTGCACCAATGTCCGATCATTTTTTCAAACTTTGCTAGAAGCCATCTCCAGTCAACAGACTTGTATGAATCAACTTTTAGGAAGTATCCAAGATATTTGAATCCCTTTGAGAGATCATCGAAATTGTAAGGGAAAATTTCTTTTAACTTTTCTAATGACTTCCCTTGTATTCCAACATATAGAAATGACGACTTTGTCCAGTTTATCTGCAAACCCAAAGCACTGCAAAAGATAATTAGGATCTCTTTAATCTCTTTCCACTCTTGTACCGATGCTTTTGTATTAATAAGAACGTCATCCACAAAAAACAAGTGGAGTATCTTTACTATTCTAGATACCTTCACCCCCGATAACTTTCCTTCATCATGTCCTTTCTTTAACAACAGATTGAGTCCTTCCATGACTAAAACATACAACAACGGTGATAACGAGCAGCCTTGTCTCAAGCCTCTACCACTCTGAAAAATAGGTGAAGTCTCCCCATTTATAAGGACT
>ML798339.1:194845-206117 GCA_009831015.1 Picea engelmannii | reverse complement strand
AGCACGATGCTCTTGGTTGTTTTTTTTCAGTGCATGTCCCCGACGAGGTATGAGTATAGAAGTTGGGTCTCAAGCTTGTCTCTCTTGAGGAAAATCACTCTCGCACACCCAAGAAACCCTCCATGGTGGAAGAAAAGAGAAACAATGGAGCATACAATTTTATTAATCTGTTGCTCAAGCAAGCTCTCACGCGACAGGGGGATGAAATGATGCATAATTTTTCCCATATCCTTCGATGCTTGTTGATAACAATAGATGTGTCTTCATCAAGCAACCACTTTGGAGGTACCTCTCCTTTCAAGGTACAAGTTAATTTTGATATTCCCGTATTTGAAGATCAGATAGATGTGGATGCTCTAGAAAAGTGGTTAAATCTGCTAGAAGATTATTTCTTTGTGCACAATTTATCTGACAGGGAAAAGATCACCTTCACACTCCTTAAGTCTCCCCCCCATGTCAAACATTGGTGGGAAACTTATTGTGAGGAAATTCATATAGAGGAATCTGGAATGTTCAAGGTTGAGCCCACTTGGGAATCTTTCGTAGATGTCGTCAAGGAACAATATTACCCTATTGGAAACTACGAAGATCAGTGCATGAGATGGACCACAGTGCATCAAGAGAAGGGCTAATAAGTGTTAGAGTTCACCAATACCTTCCATACCTTGCACACCAAGTTGGGTATCAAAGATTATGAGCGACATTTGGTTCTAAAATACTGTGGGGCTCTACACATGTACATCCAAACCGAAATGGAGTTTCTGGACATCTCATCGTTAGGAGATGCTTATTGATATGTTGTCAAAATCGAGCATAAATTTAAGCACCAGAAGAAACGAGAGTTTGGGTTTTCAAATCCGTAACAACCAACGTATGGTAAAGATGACGCTAACAACTAGCCTCCAGAAAACCAGTCCAAGCCATATGAAAATAAGGGTAACAAAAAGATAAGAAGGACACTGGAAAGTGGTGTGATTTCCATAAAATCCCTTGGCACAACATTGATGAATGTCGCTCAAAACAATCATTGGTGTCTGATATCAAAGAAATAGAGCCGAACCCTAATTCAGAATCTAATTAAGAAAATAATGGAAGGAGACAGGTCATCGACGTAGACCCCACTACCACTATCGTAACCACAATGATCCAACCAGAAGAACCAACATATCCTGAAGAGGGGGAGCACCTCTTCCATTCATAGATGTGGGTAAAAGGGACCCTGTTGCATTTCATTGTTGATAATGGAATCCAAAAGAACCTCATCTCAACAGAGATCGTCAAATAGTTGGAATTGCCAACAACAACACACCTGCAATCATACAACATCGGGTGGCTTCGCCAGGCACGAGATCTTCATGTCAGCCAATAGTGTTGCTTGTCCTACGACATCAAGCCCTTCAAGGATGAGTTATTGTGCGATGTTGCCCCGTTGGATGTCTATGATGTTATTTTGGGCCAACCATATATGTGGAAGCAACATGTTGTTTATGAGTCTCGACCCCATAGTGTCATTGCTACTTTGAGGGATCACCTCTACAGGATACCAGAGGTAGTTCTGACTACTGTTTTGAAAAAATAGTGCAGCAAAGTCGTCTCTCATATGACAAAGTTTATCTTCTTCGTGATTCAAGAAAAAGGTGGGCATAAGGACACTGTGACCACTACGGCCTCGGTCCAAGCTCCTTCTATCTAGTAGAAATGGGTTGAAAAGATTGAAGAAAAGCACAAAGATTCCTTCTGCACACCGTCACCTCATGCAATCAGACAGGTTGAAAAGGTCCAACCCCTCCAACATCAGGTTCGCAACAACCTTCCATAAGCCAAGCAATGTAACTTCTCCAGTAAGGCAAGCAACTCACCAAGGTTTAGATTCAACAAATGCTTCCCCATATCCAATGAGAACTCAATGTAATGGAGACCATTGTTTCCTAAGGAAGAAGGGTTAATCCAGCTAGATATCGGTGGCCACCCACCTATTCCACTGGTTCAAAGAACATTTTTTCATTTTTGAAATGTTTTATAGTTTTTCGAGTCTCAATATTCAAGGGTCATTTTGAGGCCATAAACGATGTACTTTTGGACTTTTGGGGGGCGAGGGGTTGGCAACAACATTCCTTAACCACCGATGTAAGTTGTACTTCTCGCATAGACCTTTCCGACGAAGTATTGAATTCCCAAAATGAAGATCATATGCAAAAGCTATGCCCTCAGGAAGTTGACGTATCAACTACCCCATTGGGGCCCACAAACCTTTTGGCATTTCATCTTCTAGGGTTAGGGTTTTGGATTTTATTTATGTTAAAAATTCCTTTGGAGAATCAGTGAAAACATCATCATCTTCTTGTGAATGAGCGTAGCAGTCACATCTCTTTTGAGAGATAAGTCGACACCATTCTAGCGAGTTCATTCACTCTGTATTTTTACAGTTCTGTACATTTCACTCAATAATAAAAATTGTGTATTACTGTATATCTATGCCTCTTGTTATATATATGATATATATTTTTTATATTATTGACTCTCTTGCAATATCTTTGTATATTTCTTTGTTATGTCTTCGCTCTCATTTCATGCTCAAAATAATCTGGATTAGAAGTAAATAGAACAAGGTCACACACATCTTGAGGGATGGGAGAAGTCGCAGAGCTTAACTGGGAAAAAATATTGCAATGTATTACTGATATCGATTTCAAATACCCTAAGATGAATAAAAAATTTGAAAATATTTCTCATCAAGCACTTGTAGAAATGGAACAAAAAAGGAAAATCGACAAGGCAACAAGCACACGAAAAGAAGCAAAAGATCCAGTCGAGTGTTGGTCTTGCCTATTAAGAAGCATTTGGGCAAGAGAGAGATCTATTTCTCAAATCAGTAAAAGTATAAGATTGTGGATGAAAGAGAAAGGGAAATTCAAGGAGAAAGACAATATATAGATGACCAACAACAAGAGTCCAACACATGCATGACTCGTCCAAGTACTAGTATAATTAAGTAAGTCTGGCCATCCAAAGCTAAAAAGGAAACACCCACTAAAATTACAGTCAAGAACCTAAAAGTGCCATGGGAACATATAGAATCAACCAAAGAATCACCTACGGTCCAATCACTCCAGTCACCCAGGAGGTATCATTGTAGTTGAAGACATAGAAGTTGACTTCAACAAATCAATCGAGCCAACAACATAAAAAATAGTCTAGTCTAGGGAATGAACAACAGACAGTTGAAGACGGGAAGAAACAATAATAATCAACTGTAGAAGTTGAGTAACAATAGTTCGACTCAACCCAATAGTCAATGCAATACAAAGATTAGAGCCAGTCGTCAAGACATAACTCTGACCAACCAAATGATAATATTGCAAGAGAGAATGAGAAACAAAAATAGACTCGGGAAAACCAACCAAATCAATTTATTAGCAACGCTAGCGAAGAACACAGGTCCAAGCAATCACAAGATCAACAAACTGAGAAAATAAAGGACATGGGTTCGACCAAACAGTCAACCCCAAATAAAACACAACAATCAGAGCACCCTAAACAAGCAAAGGAGAAATTTACAGTACTAGGATCACCCACTCAGACGAGACCATAGGTCCCCACCAATCCACTAGTTGACCAACAAGCAGACACAAACACCACCAGTATCAAGTCAATCTAAGTAACTCACTCAGAAAATACAAAAGTCAACAACCCATAAGAAGAAATGCAAAACTCATAACAAGAGCCATCAATCAAAGGGAAATAAACCAAAGATATTTACAGCCGTTAGAGTGGAAGGAGAATTGGGGTCAAACCCACAAGTTGTTTTTTGCCCAAGCAATGCGTCAAATAATCAAATCTTGGATTTATTCACTGAAGTTAGCAAAGAAGCAACATCTCCACTAAAAGATTCTATAAATGATTAAGATCAATGCACTTTTAGAAAAGACAGAGAGGAGGTGACCTAGAAAGAATGTTTGAGGATATCTCAAGAGAAATTTCAACTCAACTTACCTGAAGAATAAGAAGATAGACTGAAGTCCATTAAGCAACTAGTACAACAACTAGTGGATACAAATATCCATTTAAAGAAACAAAATCAACAACTCAAAGTCCCAGACTGTAGCCATTGTATAGGAAGAATATTCTAAGCTTAGAAAAACTAGGTAGAACTTGGAAGCAATCAGTGGCAAAGCATCTCTAATGAATATCATGCTCAATAATTGTCCTACATACTTCACAAATACATGCAATCAGTTGAAATTTCAAGTAATTTTAACATATTTGGCACATAAGAAAGATTCAACATCCAATCCTCATTCCTTGGAGGCTTTGACAGAACAAATTGACAAAGAAAGACAAGTTGAACAAGAGCTCCTACAACAAGAACATGGTTTTTAGAAGGAAAAAGTGTGCATGTTGATGCAGACAGTGTCGTCGATCACTTAGTTCAAGTAATTAAAAAAGCACACAAAGTGAGGAGTAATATAGTCCTGACTTGACAACCATACATGATGAACCTATTACAACAAAGCTAGAGTATCTATCACAGATAAAGTCAATCAAAGTACAATCCCAATGTACAATGGAGGAATGATAGTCTTTTGAGCAAAGATTACAATATTTGGCACTAGACATATACTAAATCTCTTTGACTCCACTTAGAAATAAAGCAGAACTTCAAAAGAAGTGCTCAACATCATCTCCTCTACGACCAAAGTTTCATTTTTTCAGTCCTAGTACATCTCCTCCACCATGTTGATTTTTCAATAAGCTAGGTTAAGCATGAATTTCATTCCATTTTAGCATTTAACTTAACCATAGACAATAATGTTGGAGCAACCAAGATCAAAAGAAGAAACACCATGCACAAGAACAAAAGAAGTATCCTGGGAAACCCTTCTCAACAAGGGAAGAAAACCCATCCAAATCCTTTGCTATATTCTTCAAGAGAAAGTCCTTCACCACCAAGAAAGACCTAGCACACAAGAGGGTGCTCAAACCCTAGAATACTAGATCCCAATAGAGGTGCACACTTTTCCCAAGTAAATGTACTTGCTGAAATTTCCAAACTCACATGAAGGATATGTTTCCACAATGGGGATTTTACCTTTACTTTTACTAACCTAAACCTGTCAACATAAGTGTCTATTGGCTCAACAGGGTCGACCTCTCTAAGTCACATTATAATTATAATTATAATTATATTATAATTAATATTAACCAGATTAATTATCTTTTACAGTTATTATTAATTACATTAAGGTGGGGCCGACCTGTACGCTTTACATTACAATTAGGGTTATAGGAAGGTTTGACTCTTGAACAACATATTGCAAGGGATCTAGTACACCCACTAGTGCTCATCCACTAGGGGCACATCCATAGGGATGTCATATCTCTTGCTCACTGCATTAAATAGAAGAACTAGATCTTCACATGTTCACATGTGCTCATCCACAGGCACGTCCACTCTACAGATCTTCTTTCCCACTAACTCACACAGGAGAATCATCTAGAGTTTTCTCGTCAAATCTGTTGCTCAAAGGAGGCTAATACACCATCTTCATTTCTGTTCACATGACGATGCACCCAACACTTTGGGATTTCAAACGTTCACCTTGTGCTCAACCACAAGCACGTCTAACTCAACAGATCGACTTTCCCACTAGATAATCATTTGGAGTTCTTCTCAACTCTCTGAATGGAGGAGGTCATCTCTACATTCCAACTCTGTCTCGGGTAGGAAATGCATACCCTTCTTAGGGGATTTCTCTCAGGTTTGTAAGATGAGAGAAAGACTCACATAGCTGCAATGATCCACATCTCACAGGGTTTTAAGCTAGAGAATGTCTCACATAGCTGCAATCATCAACACTCCCTCTCAGCTAGGGAGGCATTCTTAATCATGCTAAGTCTCACACGAATGTACTCTGAATTTTGTATTGGATGTAGTCATCAATACTCCCTCTCAACTGAGAAGGTATTCTTCACCAAGTTAGTTTGGTGAAGATGTCTGCAATCTGCTCATGTGTAGGAAGGCACTGCATGTGTACTATTTTCCTCTGCATCATATCTCTGATATAAGAATATTTCATCTCGTCATGTTTTGATTCATCAGGAAACACTAGGTTCTCAAGGAGCTTTATACACGGCTCTTGGTTATCATCATAGGATCCATCTCATGGTCAAGCAAATCTGTCAGAATCTTGTGAAGCCACATTGCTTCGCACACTCACTGTTATATCCTCTGCCTCTGTGGTACTCAAGTCCACAAAGTTTTGTTTCATGTTGCTTCAGGAAACCATGGCAAACTTTATGGTAGAACATCAACCATATGTGCTCTTCTGGTCCACTGTACTTTCTGCTCAATTTGAATCGACATATTCTGCAGAATCAAGTTCACTCTGGAGGCATATCTCGGGCCATATCCAAATGTGCCTTGCATATATATCTTAATACATGTTTTGTTGTTGTCTAGTGAGTCTTTCTAGGTTGACTCATGAAATGACATACACTGCATAACATGAATCAAGTCTGGAGTTAACCATATACATCAGTGATCCAATCAGTTGTGGATCATTCTTGTCTGAATCATCATCAATCTTCTTTTAAATTCATCACGGTAGATTTTTCATTCTGCCATACTTGAATTTTTTTAATATTTTCATTGTATATTTTCCTTAACTCAGGAAAATATCATTGGTCCTATGTCATACTTCTTGTCCCAAGAAGTAGTGCATCATACTCAGATTCTTCATCTCAAATTCATAAGTCAAGGATTGCTTCTATCCAAAAACAAGGCTTTCTGAATAGGTCATCAAAATCAGGCTCTCGTCATCAATGTTGTAATTATAAAGGTTTGGATCAGCAACACTCTTGTTGAAATCCAAACTCATCAAGAATCTATCTATATGATATAGTTTCCAACTCATGGATGGTAGTACGGATGGAAGTGTATCGGGTTTACTGGATCAAGTGTCTCATCATAGACAACTCCCTCTGTTTGTGAGAAACATCTGGCTATATATCTCGTTTTGTATTTCTCGACACTTCCGTCAGCTGCATGCTTGATCTTATAGATCCACTTGGAAGTTATCACAAACTTCCTTCTGGTCTCTGAATAATATCTTATACATCATTCTTTAAGATATACTGGTATTTTTCTATCATGGAATCTTTCCATACCTGTTCTCTTGTTGCTTCTCTGAGATAAGGAGTCTCAACATCAATGAAGTGGCTCATGACTGAATGATAGCTCAAAAATCTCTTTTGCTTTCTCAGGATGTGCCTCGAGAGGATTGTATGTTTCTCTGCCTCTTGCAGAGTGAGTCTAGGTAGGAATTTTATTACCTACTACAATATCTCTAAACATATCAACTTGAGAAACTAGATAACCTAGAGTAATGTATGTCTCCCTCTGAATTGTTGAAGGGGGAGAAGGTATTGTCTCACTGTCAATCTCCATCTGCGATTCTCTGGGTCTTTGAAAGACTATCTCTTATTCAAGGACAACATCTTTGTTTGTCTCTCACTAGGGATGTTGATCTAGGATGTCTTTGAAGATTCACGGTATCCTTTCTTTCTAAAGGATCTAGCTTGGACTTAATTTTTTTGGGTACATGAAAATACACTGGGCACCCAAATAACTTGAAGTGTTCAATCTCAGGCTTCATTCCGGTGAAGACTTCTTCGAGAGTTCTGTTTTTCAAAGTCTGGTGAAGACTCTTGTTATACACATATACTGTGTCATGAATGCTTCCGTCGATGGAATCATAGAATGATTCTAATCATGCATTATTTGGTTGCCTTAATGGTGGTTCTATTCTTCCTCTTTCTCAACTAGTTTTGACTCCTTATGAGTCAAGTGACTCCCTCTGAAGGATAAACATCTTCATTTGTTCTTTAACCTGTCTGGAACAAGAAGACAAGAGGAACCAAAACAAGGATATCTCCTAAATGAGAATAATGAGTACATCTCTAGAATCAAAACAATTTAAGGATTGTTGTCATAACTACAACCCCTACTTGTAATGTAGCAAAATTTAGAAATATATATTATAGGAATGACAATTACAATAATCAAAATTGGAGTCTTCACTTCTAGTGTGTTATTCCTATGAATGCACTGAGATCCCTCTGGATCCATGACTTCAACAAAGGTTCCTTCCTCCTGCAATTACCCTTATGACAACGATACAAATAATATATATACAAATGCATATCTGAGGGTGATGATATGATTTTTCCAATGGCACATGGTTGATCTTTGTCCTTTGACATCTTCATGAAGAAGGTAGTCACAGTGTCACCCTTTTGTATTACCCACAATAATCCTTCCTCTGAAGTCTTGTCTTCCAGGAACTTGAAGTTGCTTGATCCATCAAGCTTATCTTCCATCATAGTTCTTGTTCATCATAATTTTAGATTCTTCACAAACCCTTGTCAACTGGGCTAGAAAACCTAATGGCTAGGCTAGGCTAGTACTTTTAGGTTTTATTGGACTTATGAATGCCAACAATAAGCCTTTTGAAACATAGGAGAACACTAATGAGCTGAAGAGATCCTTCAATGAGTTGCAGAAACCCTAATTCTAAAATTTCTGCAGAAATTAGTGAAACCCTAGAAACCCTAGGGCCAAAAAGTCAAAATGCTCGGAAATACAATCTGAAGATTTTTGGAGGTGCGTTGAAGGAGGTTGTACACTCCTATGCAAATTTTATGCCCAACATCCAAGTGAAAAGTGTTGAAACTTCTCAAAGAAGTAGGTCGTACAGAATTTCTAGAAACCCTAGGAGGGCCATATGGTTTTGCAGAAGAGAGAGAGGAGACTTGGTAAATGCTTGTGCAATGGGTTCTTTCAAGACCTATGCTCTGATACCATGTTGATTTTTCAATAAGCTAGGTTAAGCATGAATTTCATTCCATTTTAGCATTTAACCTAACCATAGACAATAATGTTGGAGCAACCAAGATCACAAGAAGAAACACCATGCACAAGAACACAAGAAGTATCCTGGGAAACTCTTCTCAACAAGGGAAGAGAACCCAACCAAATCCTTTTCTATATTCTTCAAGAGAAATACCTTCACCACCAAGAAATACCTAACACACAAGAGGGTGCTCAAACTGTAGAAGATTAGTGTCCAAGAGAGGTGCACACTTTTTCCAAGTAAATGTACTTGCTGAAATTTCCAAACTCACATGAAGGATATGTTTCCACAATGGGTATTTTACCTTTACTTATACTAACCTAAACATGTCAAAAAAAGTGTCTATTGGCTCAACAGGGCCGACCTCTCTAAGTCACATTATAATTATAATTATTATTGTATTATAATTAATATTAACTAGATTAATTATCTTTTACAATTATTATTAATTACATTAAGGTGGGGCCGACCTGCACCCTTTACATTACAATTAGGGTCACAGGAAGGTCTGACTCTTGAACAACATATAGCAAGGGATTTGGTACACCCACTAGTGCTCATCCACTAGGAGCACATCCATAGGGATGTCATATCTCTAGMTCACTGCATTACACARAAGAACTRGATCTTCACRCGTTCASCTGTGCTCATCCACAGGCACGCCCACTCTACAGATCTTCTTTCCCACTGCCTCACACAGGAGAATCATCTAGAGTTTTCTCATCAACTCTTCTGCTCAGAGGAGGCTAATACATCATCTTCATTTATGTTCACATGACGATGCACCCAACACTTTGGGGTTTCACACATTCACCTTGTGCTCAACCACATGCACGTCTAACTCAACAAATCGAATTTCCGACTAGATAATCATCTAGAGTTCTTCTCAACTCTCTGAATGGAGGAGATCATATCTACATTCCAGCTCTGTCTTAGGCAGGAACCACGTACCCTTCTTACGGGCTTTCTCTCAAGATTGTAAGCTGAGAGAAACACTCACATAGCTGCAATGATACACATCTCACAGGTTTGTAAGATGGAGAATGTCTCACATATCTGCAATCATCAGCACACCATCAATACCAAGGATGCTAACACCAGAATCCATAGCGCAAAGTCTAGACTGTTTTGAACAACAAAGAGAAACCAAAAGACAAAAAGAGTTCAGAGATGAAGTCTTGATCAACTAGCCAATGCAAGTAGAAGAAATATTGTACCAATCAACACAAACTAAAGACCAAGCCCACCAACCAATGCAAACAAAGGAACTACTAGAACCGACCGCCTAGCATTAGCTAGCATTAAATCAAGCACATCCAACAAAGTCTATAGCACCAGATCAACATACTATTATCTAAAAGTATTGCAAGCACTTCAATTTTTACATTATATTGTTTGACCTCTTCAATTTCAAAGTAATTTTTTGTAATACGATTCTCTATAAAATTTCAAAGTCTTTCCTCTCTGTAAATTTGTAATTGTAAGACCAAATCTCCCTCTTCTTCAAGATGAAGAAGGAATTGGGTGTGGGGAAGATGTTGGAAGGGTTAGCCAACCATGTTGACTAGATCCAACAATCAACTGGATTAAAAGGATAGTTGACTAAGAAGGTAGTCGAGTCTCTAAGTCGGTCGACCACTCAGTCAGGTCGACCAACCCGAGTAGTTAGATAGTTACGACTACCTGATAATTGAAACAGGAATATAAATATGTGTGTAACAAAGAGCAAGGTGGTCAGATTAGAGCTATTGTGATATACAATACAATGTTTATTGCTGGTCTCTCCATTAAATTGTGTTCTCTCTTATCAATATACTTACTAACTTAACGAGAACTCTACAAAGTTCTTTTTGGGTAAGTTTTTTTACCCCATTTTTAAAAATGGTGCTACCAGTAACACCCCCCACCCCTTTTAAGTGGTTTTTTATATTTTAAATTTTAAATTTTCTGATACATAATGTTTCCACTTTTTTTTTTTAAATTCTTGTTTTTTCATCTATTTTCAATTCTTTTTTTCAATAGTGTTTTTAGTCATTTTTCCATGCTTGTTTCAGTCTTAAAATATTTTTTACCATTTACATTTTTGAAAATATGATTTTTCATCTCCTTAATTAATTTATGGTTCCATACTTTTTTAAATATAGTGGAAAATATCATTTTTAACATATTTTTTACCTTTATTTTAATAGATAAAAAATCATTGTAGTTAAATAACACTATTTTTAAATATTTAGAAAAAAATATATAATTTTTTTTTTTGATAAATTAAAATTAAAAAAAATAAAGGAAAATAAAAAACTTGAAATTAAAAAAGAAAGAAAAACAAATTTATATAATTACAAAATCAAAAAAGAAAAATT